>QNQO01008454.1:0-182393 GCA_003290165.1 Berberis thunbergii
TTATAATTACAAATTTACACAATTTTGATTAATTTTTTTTTAATCTATACTATGATTAAATTTTAAAATATATACTTTGAAAAAATTGACCGATTAAATTCGATTAATCCCAATTAATCCCGCTTAATCATAATTCGGTCTTGGGACCGCCACTGCGTCCGCTTTCCCAATTTAACTGCATAGATTAGTTCACATTCCTAACTCTTAGCAAATATGCCGAAGAACGTTCACTGAACCTTGCTGAACCAATACCGTGCAGTCATTTTTCTTCCCAAGAATTCATCGAGTCATTTTTTTCGGATGACATGTAAAATTTTCGCATTTACTTCGATATATACATATTCATGTTACAAGTAGTAGCATGCAAATTGAATTATGTCAAATTATTTTTTCACTTGGTCATATGAATGTTTTTTTTGTTGAATTCTGCAAGAGCAAATGCAGTTGCTTACAGATTCATCTATAAAACTTCTGTATCTATCCACATTGATTGAAATCTTTGAAAATATATATCATTAGATAGGGGAACCCAAGTTGACTTCACTACCTACACAAGTCTGTCGATTAGAAATACATGTCAACTGAAAATTTCAATATAAGAGCATTGCTTCTGAAGATAATGAAAAGTCTTTATTTTATACTTTTCTTTGTTAACTGCATTTCTTCCTACACCTTAACTCCATGACACTACAAGAATGGCAGAAACATTTGAGAGCATGTATATGAAGACAATGAAAAGTCTTTACTCTATACTCTTTATACTTGTTTATTTCCTCCATTTCAGCCTACACCCTTACCCCTACACAGTCTATCAAGGATGGGCAGGCCTTAACCTCCCAATTTGGAACATTTGAGCTTGGGTTCTTCAGTCCATCATCCAAATTAAAGAACAGATACTTAGGAATGTGGTACAAGAAAATACCAGGTCCAGTAGTCTGGGTAGCTAATAGAAATTCTCCATTGGATGATTCCTCAGGGATTTTCATGATATCCTCCGCAAGTAGTCTTGTTATTCTTAAATAGAGTAAACCACGTCATTTGGTCTGCAAATTCATCGAAATAGCTGAAAATCCAGGTGTAGAGTTCCTAGACTCTGGAAATCTTGTTTTGAGAGACAGTAATTCAGATGATTACCTATGGCAAAGCTTTGATTATCCATCAGATACATTGTTGGCAGTATGAAGCTTGTTTAAGTTGTGTTCTGCACATAATTAGCTAATGAATTGATCACCAAATTTGAAGAATAACTCAATTTTAATATACAGTTTGTTGTAAATGAAACTCATGTTTATTACACTTTTCAACTAGTTAATCAATCTATTCCTTCAAGGTATATGGTGAAGCAAAATGGTTATCAGGGTTACATCAAACGCTCTACATGGGTAGATCAGAAAAAGAGTTGGGCCCCTCGTGTGTCTATGCCAAGAGACCCCTGTGATGTTTATGGTCTTTGTGGTGCTGACTCTATTTGTAATACAAATGTTCTACCAGTTTGCCGATGTTTGAAGGGGTTCATACCTAGTTCACCCCAGGACTACAATCAGATGGCCTGGTCTCAGGGGTGTGAACCTGAGAAGCCATTAGCTTGCAATGAAGGAAACAAGTTTATGAAGTTAAATGAGATGAAATTGCCTGATGCAACGCGTACATGGATGAATAAGAGTATGAGTCTTGAGGAATGCAGGGTTAGTTGTCTGAAGAATTGTTCTTGCATGGCTTATGCTAATTGGATATCCATGGAAATGGGAGTGGTAGTGTGATTTGGTTTGGTGATCTGCTGGATGTCAGAAAGATGTTTGGTGCTGGACAAGATCTCTACATTCGCTTGCTGTCTTTGGAATTGGTACAACTTTCTTTCAGTTCTCAAATTTTATTTGTGCCACATTATTGTCATTAAGATTTTCTTAATGTGGATAGCCTACTCAACACTTCGTGATTCTGAATGATGGAGTTTTGTTGGTTGATAATTAGTTGAACAATTATTAAAGTTATATACTTTAAAAAAATATATAACCTAGTGATACAAGCTTTTGAATCTTGTGGATGTTATTTGTCTCCTGCATGTGCAGTTCCTTGGTTCAACTTTGGTGCAAAGGGCCAACATCTGTTAGTCAAACAAGGCAACTATTATTTATTTATTTGCCTTGTGGCAACAGTTGCTTTTTAGTAGGAAAATCTTTAGTTTGATATCCTCTTAATCTGACCGATGTATTCTTCAGTTTTGGAGTAGTGAGTTCTTTATAGCATCTAAATAAAAATTTATAGTTGTTAAATGTGTTTTGTCCTTCGTCATTTTTAAGAGATTGTAATTTTTGTTAAATTTTTTTTTAACCTCTGTTATTATAGTCTGCAAAACCATTTGATTTACCTCTATTCTTTCAATTGTATTAACCGATGACTTGTAATTGTTGTCAGATGCTGATATGCCAAATGTTGGGAAAGTGTTGGCTTGAATAGTCACACATCAAGTAAGGAAGAGTTGTCACAAATGTTTATAAGGAGATTGTCCACTCCTTAATAGCAATGAGGCATTTTAAGGGAAAACCCCACACCACCTAGGCCCAGATGGAAGGCCACACTTCGATAGGTGGTGTTTAAGTTGGGAACATATTGTTGCTATATATAGTGGACCAAGGGGATCCAGGTGGAGCACAGATCTTTCGGGTGAACGATCATCTTCTATCGTTCAAGGAGAGTAGGCGCATGGCAGAGAGCCAGATCAGGTGGAGCTTCGAGATGTTGCAGACCAGTGGATGGATTGTAGGATGTGTGACTATTCGCGCCAAGGTGGAGATTGTTGGGAAAGTGTTGGCTTGAATAGTCCCACATCAAGTAAGAAAGAGTTCTCACAAAGGTTTATAAAGAGATGATCCACTCCCTAATAGTAACGAGGCATTTTAAGGAAAAACCCCACACCACCTAGGCCCAGATGGAAGGGCAAGGGGTGCGCGCAAGTGCACGTGCGCGATACCCCAACACCAAAGAACCCAGCAAGGGCACTGAAATGCCCAAGGAAACCGTGATTGGCCAGAAAAGAAAGAAACCCATCAAAATGATTATCACTATTTCAATGATTTTGTCATTTTTCCTCTTGGGAGTTGTTTCCTGTTTGATATTGAAGAAGAAGATAATGCAAAGAATACAAATGGCTTCATCAGAAGATAGAGGTACATATCTAAGATCCTACCTTAAAATAAAGGTTCATATACGGAGAATATGGGTGTTGTTATGAGTTTGGACTAAGTTTTTTGAATATGTTGTTATATCTTCAAAACCAGGCCAGAAAGGAAAAACCCAAGATGCACCATTTTGTGAAAATTTTTATGCATGGTGAGAAGGATGACCTTTAGTTAAATCTCTTTGATATGGATACCATTGCAAGGGCAATGTGCAACTTCTCTGATGGAAGCATGCTTGGAAAAGGTGGTTTTGGTTGGGTTTATAAGGTGAAAAAACTTCCAATTTGTTTCAGATGCTTTTTAAATAGAAAAGTTTCATTAGTCAAGTTAAACATTGTTGATTGTTTCATCAACAGGCAACTTTGGAAGATGGTCAAGAGAGCTGCGAAGAGGTTATCAAAGAATTCAGGACAAGGAGATGAGGAGTTCAAAAATGAAGTTATGTTAATTGCACGGCTTCAACATAGGAATCTGGTTCGGCTTTTGGGGTTCTGCATTGAAGGGGAGGAGAAGATGTTGGTCTATGAATACATGGAAAACAAAGACTTGGATGCCATCCTTTTTGGTCAGTAACTCTGATTATGAGAATTTCCATGGAAAAAGTTCTTGAATTAAAATTTTCAGTTTTGTTCTTTTTTCTTCCAAATGAATCTTCTTTTATATATTCAATTATGTAGATAGAGCACACGGCTTCATATTGGGATTGGCGAAATTTTTTAACAAAATCCATCTATTTTGTACTAATTGAAACTTGTGATGTTGCAAAAAGGATAATTAGACAACAAGAAGCACAAAGAATCAAGAAATGCCCAACCAATGACACATAACATGCAAAATTGACCAAATGTTCCATTTTACTTCTGGTTTTCACCCCAACCTCAGCAGGACCAATAATATTGGTAGGTGGGAGGTCTTTCAAAAGGTTTAATGGAACTTTAGTTGAGGTATCCATCGAAGCAGGAACTGGAATATCATTGATATGATCAGGATTGGAATTGTCAGAGGAATCTTCTGAAGCATTTGAAGGAATTTCCTTTGTAGCAGGCTTTGAAGAAGATCGATCTGAATTTATCATAAAATCATCATCCCCACCGAAGAATACCTTTATAGGAACGCAAGTGTCATCTACCTTGACATTGATTGATTCCATCATAGTCTTAGTTCGCATATTATAAACCCGAAAAGCTTGACTATCAGAACAATATCCAAGAAAAATCCCTTGACCATTTTTCGCATCCATTTTATCCAGAGACTCATGGTCACGTAAAATGACACGGGAGCTCCTCTAAGTGTTCCGGTTGGTGGAGCGACGCTCGGACGAATTTTCAACATTCTTGGAGAGCCTGTTGATAATTTAGGTCCTGTAGATACTCGCACAACATCTCCTATTCATAGATCTGCGCCTGCCTTTATACAATTAGATACGAAATTCTCTATTTTTGAAAATGGGATTAAAACCGCCCCGCCTTTTGCCCGGTGCTCATGACACGCTACGGAACTTCCACCGTGTCGTGTCGGGGGACCAAGCAGGGCATAGGAGCCGATTCAGCATCAGCGGCTTCGTGCCGCACTGGAGTGATCCAATATGTGGTTTTGCACGTTCCACCACTGCTCAACATTATTGTGGGGATCAATCGATGACTACTTTATCTTCATCAAGATTCCAGGTTCAGAATTGTTCATAGAGATCTAAAAGCAAGCAATGTCCTACTAGATGGTGAAATGAACCCCAAAATATCGGATATTGGAATGGCAAGGATATTTGGAGGTGATGAGTGATAACATGGAAGCCAAAACAAAGCGAATAATGGGAACATAGTAAGTTATGTAAACTTTTTTTTTAAGTTTTGATGATAAGATGTTGAACCCCAGATAATATACCCAGCACTTATGTTCAATGATGATATGCAGTGGTTACTTGTCCCCCGAGTACGCCATGGATGGGGTCTACTCGGTGAAATAAGATGTTTTTAGTTTTGGAGTACTAGTGCTAGAAATAATCAGCGGGAAGAAGAACAAAGCATTTTTTTTCTTCAGATAAGCAGTTGAACCTACTTAGAGGATATGTCAGTATTTATTATCCATATTCTCTACTGAAATATTGTAGCTTGTTCCTGAAGATTGTTAGCTAGTGAAATCACATCTTAGGTATGGAAACTATGGAAAGATGGTTGCATACTGGAATTGGTTGATGAGACAGTGGAGCATACATATCTTCCAAATGAAGCGTTAAGATGTATACAAGTTGGCCTTCTTGTCCACCAATTGTAGCTCAGTTGGTCGGACATCCACTCCCCTTGTGAGAGGTCGCAGGTTTGAGATTCACCGGTTAGGATTTTATGAGTTTTCGCCCAATTATGCGGAACACATTTGCTTCGCCGTTGATAAGCCTTCGGGTATTGAATGCAACTTCTTAGATGGACTAGATCGGAGCTAAGCGAAAGTGAGTCTTCATGCAAGGTGGAGGCGATGGATCGGAGTGAAAGCAAGTCTCTATGCAAGATGAAGGTGACAAGGATATTAAGTGGCAACAATATTGTACCCTTCAGGCATAGTTTGGTTAACCCTATGGGGTCAGTCATGTAGCCTTTGGGCATGGTTAATAAACAAAACAAAACATGTAGGGGTTGTATGTGAGTTGGATCGATTGGAGCTTGCTGTGGTGTTTTGTCGACGTTCTAACTTTTTAGCTGTTGCAGGAAGATGTATTGAGAATTCACAATCCTCACAATTCATATCTATATTTCATCATGCTCAGAATCAGGTTGATAGCAAGTTAGCTGCAGAAAAAGCTCTTCAAGTGTTGCTGAATTGGATCAGTTCTTTTGGCTGGAACCACAAAGTGTGGATTCTAGAAAGTAATGGCAGCATGGCTAAGGACCTTTTTTAGATGAGGGAAGCTCATAAAACTCACTCTCACAGTTTAACCTTTTGGGTGTTAGTATTGTAAAGAGATTCCAGTTAAGTGATGTAAATAGTAAAGCTCACCAAGTACTATGCTCAGGTCTTCAAGCTTTACATGAGGACTGGGGCAACTTCAATGTAGTTGTGTAGTTTCTGTTTAATATATATACTCCTATATCAAAAAAAAAAAAAAAAAAGGACTTCAAATACCTGAGTGGTTAAAAAACATAGGAATGAAGTGCCAAATAAATGGTCAGGTTGTAGGATCTTAAGGGGGTCAGGTAAAAAAATTCATCTACTAGAGCATATGGTAGTTGTTGTACTCTATCCTACACTTGTCTATTCTAAAATTGTGTAAACACAGTCTGACTCCTGCCAGGTTGCAGATTTGCAGGAGTCTGGTTGAAGTGCCAAAGGTGTACCAACTGAGTTGGTAAAGGTGAGACAGATGATATCACACGTCACGGGTTTTCAGATGGAAGATGCTCTAATCATCAGTGGTGGAAGATGCTCTAATCATCACTATTTGATGTGTGCTTCAAAGTCTGTAAAACATAACAATCAAGAATAAGATCACCAGGGGACCCATGAGAGTGTGCAAAAACATAGCAATCAAAACAAGGAAGTTGACCAAACATGCACCACCTTCTCTATCTGCCTTCCTAAAAGTCTACACGTCATCACACTATATTCATTTCCTTACCATGGCTCATAGTATTTCACTATTAAATCTCAACCAACACTAAAACCCTCTCCTTTTCCACTTGAAACCCATCTTCATCAAAATCCATGGTTAAGACCAAGAAGCTCTGCATCTTTGTGTTGGGGCTCTTAGCCTTGGCTGCAACCATATCAGCAACCATTGTTAGGGTCACTAGTCATGAATCTACTAAAGTCTATAACTCATCCTTCAACGCAAAGTACAATGACATGCCTTCGTTCAAGTAAGTTTCATTTGCTTATTATGTTGTTGAAATGATGTATAGTTTTTTGTATTGGTGTTTGAGTTTCTTACTGTAGGTACGTTGTGATTGCAAATGTAATTGGAGATACCATATTGCCGATGTTTGAAGGGATTCAAGCCTAGATCACCCCTTGATTATAACAAGTTGGACTGGTCTATGGGATGCGAAAGTGAGATGCCATTAGATTGTGAAGAAGGAAATAGTTTTATGAAGTTATCAGAGGTGAAAGTGCCTGATACAATGCATACATTGATGAACACGAGCACAAGTATTAGTCTTGAAGATTGCAGGATCAAGTGTTTGAAGAATTGCTCTTGCGTGGCACATGCTAATGCAGATATCAGTGGAAACGGGAATGGTTGTGTGATGTGGTTTGGTGATCTCATGGATATCAGAAAGGTGCCTGGAGCTGGACAAGATCTCTATATTCGCTCGTCTGGATTAGGTATATATTCATGTATTTCTATATTGACTTTCAAATGCAATTTAGTGGTTAATGTAGCATGCATGTATTCTGGTCGAATTTAACACAAAATCCTCTGTAAAAGATGTAAGTTATTTTTTTATTTTCATTTTAATTTTTTTCATAATCATTATGGTAAAAACGTTTATCAATGTGGGAAAATCTAAGTAATGTCTTGTGATTCCAGGAAATAAATGGAAGACATGATGGAATTTTGTGGAAGATTTTTTATTGAATGTTTATAGGAAACTTTATGCTTTCAAGAAATATTTAAACATTTATGCCAAGGGGTGCTTGATCTGATGGTAAAACTTGTGGCAGACTGTATCCTTGGTCCAATGTTCAGGTCCTGCCAAAAGCATTCAAATGGTTCCGCAATAAAAACCCTGCCCACCATTCAAATTAAAGAAATAAATATAATTGAAAACTGTTGATATTGTTGTCCTAAATTTTTAATCATAAAAGCTTTTTATTCTTTTGTTTTTCTCTTAAATGTTGTGTCCATGATCTGATATTATATGAAAACTGTTAGTAAATATTTACATGATCAGCATAAACTGCTACAATGTACATACATCATATTTGAATCTCCCATGTCATTGTGTAAATGTCATAACTTTAATATAATTTTCTTGTGGATGTGGCCATGAAATTGCTTCAAAACATTAATATAATTTTCAAGTGGAAGCAGATCAATGACATCTGAAGCTCAAATGTTCTCCAAGTAAAAAAATGTTCTTTCGAAATGATTGAATAGATTCTTTCACAATACTTCTCCTATAGTAAACAATGATTTTATTCCCCAGGCAATATGAATAATTTGATTGGTACATCAACCATTTTTTGCTGTGTTTAACCATATATTCTGCAAAACCATTTGAATTACCTCTCTTCATTCAGTCATATTCACTGATCCTTTGTAATTATTTTCAGAAGCTGGTTTGCCTAAAGAAACCAGAAGCAGCCCTGAAAGGGTGATTATAATCATTTCCGCGATTTTTTCAGTTTCACTCTTGGGAGCTGTTATTTATTTCATATGGAGGAAGCAGATAATGCAAATACTACAAAAAGTTATATCAAATAAAAGACGAGCTCATGACATATTTTACCGTCCCGGAGAGAAGAATGACGATCTTGAGTTAAATTTCTTCGATATGGATACCATTGTAGGGGCAACACACAACTTCTCTCACATGAGCATGTTGGGAAAAGGTGGTTTTGGATGTGTTTATAAGGTAAATACTCTTGAATATATTTTTATTAAGAGTTCAAAATAATTCTTTTAACTAATGTATCCAGTTCAATAGGGTATATTGGAAGATGGACAAGAGATAGCTGCGAAGAGATTATCAAAGAATTCAGGACAAGGGATGGAGGAGTTCAAAAATGATTTTTAGAACACTGATTATAATCCTTCCACATCTAGATATGAGGAATGTTTGTTGGCAGAGTATGTATTTGAGAAAAATTCCCAATGAAAGATATGGTAATTTGACTTATTTCATGAATATGTATATGTCAAGGTTATATGAGAGAGTGACTGTGGTTGTTCATTGTTTCTACGCAAAAAAAATGGAGAGATTAAGAAAGTACAAAAGGTGTCTGAGAGAAGAGAAAATGGTAAATATGAGTTTAAAATTTATCATTTGAGTTGACTTTCAATTTTACTCCACCATATCAGATGCCCTAATCAAGCTCTCTTTCCAAGCTGCGTAGAATTACTCAAGTTAAAATGACTGAAATGTACGTGTGGTGGAGATAAAGTTTTTTTCTTTTGTCTTTTGTTTTCTCGAAACAAAAATTATTGTAACTATCAACGTAGTTGTTGGATTTTAGTAAACTTGGTATCGTTGAAATACATATTTGAAGATCTTTTCAACAAAATCTATGATTAATACAAACACTTAAATTTTAAAATATGTATCTCACACTATATGCATTTAAAAAAAATAATAATAATATATTTCACGTCATCAGTATTTTCATTTTTTTTCAAATGAATGAAAATGCCTTCTCAAGGCTTATTCAAGCATATGGTAATTTGACTAATTCAATTTGCATGCTACTACTTGGTTAACATAATCTGAATCAACATAACATCGGATTATATTTGACACATCTCCTCTTTAATATACCAAACCAACATCCAGCATACCCTGAAGATACTTCAATATCCACTTTACAATGTTGTTTTCCCGAGTTTGACATAAATCTACTAACCAGACTGACTACATGAGCGATATCCAGACATGTGCAGATCATGACATACATAAGACTACCAACTGCACTAGCATAGGGAACCTGTGACATGTATTCCCTCTCATCCACTGTGCTAGGAGACAACTTATCCGAAAGCTTAAAGTGAGCAGCTAAAGGAGTATTTACCGGCTTAGATGTGTTCATGTCAAAACGATAAATAACTTATTCTAAGTATCAACCTATTCTAAGTATTGTCGATGTGAAATTGCCTTTTTTCCTATATCTTACTATCTTCTTCGCTTAACCAAGATTTTTCATCTCAAACTTCATGCTAAATTTCAACTTCAATTTATCAATTTCTTCCATGCTCTTTGCAACAATGAGAATGTCATCAACGTAGAATAAGAGAAACACGAAAGACTCATCCTCGAGCTTAGTGTGAATATACAAGGATCATATTGACTCCTCGCATATCCCTGCTCAATCATAAAAGTATCAAACCTTATGTACCATTGCCTTGAAGATTGATCAACCCATACAGTGACTTCTTCAATTTGCATACTTTTTGTTCCTTACCAACAACAACATATCCGTTGGGCTAAGACATGTATATGTCATCCTCTAAATCTCCATGCAAGAAAGCGATCTTGACCTCAAATTGCTTGATCTCTAAGTCAAGCTGCGCTGCTAAGCCAAAAGGACTCGGACATAATTGTGCTTTACCATAGAAGAAGGGATATGCGAGGAAGGGGAGGAGAAGATATTGGTCTATGAATACATGTCAAGAGCTTGGATAGCATTTTTTCAGTCAGTTCTATGATGCTTTACCTTCACATATAGATATTTGTTGAAGGTATCTCCAGTTCATGGTATTCTGTTCAGTCATATATTTCAGTTTTGACTAGGAGTATTTCATTTCAGTAGTTCTTTTCTATATATTTATTTATTTATATTTTTTAGTTATAGCTTTGTTTTTAGAAGTTTTTGTTTTAGTAGGACATTTGAAGTTATACTCGTATGAACTAGTTTTGAGAATGGGTGTTTCAACGATTAGTAAAATCTTATATAAGAAGCGTGATAAAACTTGTGATGATATGTATATTATATGATGTCATTAAGCTTCAAAATAATTTTTCTGCAACCCGTCTAATTGTTGAGGAAAACAGCGAGGGACTCCACAAGGTTGGGAGTGGTGGGGGAGCCGTCCATCTCCCCCGAGATGCGCACTTAACTTTTAAATGCACGCATCTCAGGGTTTTAAGTGTGCATCCCAAGGGGATGGACGGCTCCCCCAACCCTATGGGGTCCCTCAAGGATTCATGGGTATATTTATGTAATTATCTTTCCTTTTTCATTTTTTAATAGATAAAGCAAACAACTTTATATTAGATGGCCAAAGGGGTTCAAGTTCAACGTCATCTTGGGGATCAGCCGAGGACTACTTTATCTGCACCAAGATTCTCGGTTTAGAATCATTCATAGGGATCTCAAAGCAAGCAATGTCTTACTAGATGGTCTATTGAACTCCAAATTATTAGATTTTGGAATGGCAAGGATATTTGGAGGTGATGATACTCAAGGAGAAACAAAGCTGAGTAGTTGGAACATAGCAAGTCCCGTAATTTTACATTTTGATTGCAAAAATGTTAAAAATCATAGCAATCTGTCCAATGCTTTTGTTCGCTAATCTAATGCAGTGGTTATATGTCTCCCGTGTATGTCATGAATGGGATAATTTCAGTTAAATCTGATGTTTTTAGCTTCGAAGTTCTGGTTTTGGAAATAATCAGTGGGAAGAAGAACAGAGGATTTTGTTCTTTGGACAACAAACTGAACCTGGTTGGATATGTAAGCTCTCTAAGAAGTAAAAATATGTTTAAGTTGTGTTCTGCACATAATTAGCTAATGAATTGATAACGTTAGGCATGGAGACTGGAATTGATTGATGAAACAGTGAAAGATTCATGCCCATCAAATAAAGCATTGGGCTTCTACGCGATCAAGAGCACGCCAAAGATAGGCTTCTGTGGACTCAACTTCAGCGAATCAAGAACCATGTTCTGGGAATGATATAACAGTTACAATGCTAGAAGCAAGGTAGTTAACTTTTTCATCTAAAATATTTGAAGCTAGTTTGCTTCAAATTGAGTTTTTCCTATCTCTTACTATCTTCTTATTTATTTTATTTTATTTTATTTTTTTGGTGTGTGTGGTGTGTTTTTAATCTCTTAAATAATTATATTGCTTCAAATTGAGTTTTTCTTTCAAATTCTTTTTCAGTGTAATAGAATTGCTAACATTTGAGAGCATGTATACGCTCCAAAAAAGATATATCGTAGTGTAATAGAATGGTGGATCGCCAGATTTGAAGAATAAGATATATCGTAGTTTTGCTTTTGTAATTAGAATAGGGTTAAGATTAGATTCCTTTATGACAAGTCATTTGTTCATCCTAAATATTTGTTATGTAATCATTAAGTTCATTTTATCAAATCCTTTGTTAGATGGTGTTTGTGTTTTAAAGAAAAGGGTAAAAAGGATAACTTTTTTTTCAAAAAATTTGGGACCCAAAAGAAAAGAAATAGAGTAATTCTGGCTGTAGAGGTTTTGGGCGAGGAAATGAGCGAGGGGAGGGAGGTGGCGGGTTATATATTAGAAAATTTCTTTCAGTAATTTTGTGAATATTTATTTATATATTAGAAAATTTCTTATTATATTTTGTATACGAGTTGCTGCGTGTACATTCCGACGTTACCCTCTGCTCAAAAGCATTTTAAAGACATAAATGATCTCTGTTAAGAATTCACCTCACTTTAACCCAATTACTGATCAACAAACACCTAGAATTCCTTGTTTGTGGCCTGTCAATTGTCATGATCTGATCAAAACAAACAACATTTTAATGGCACTACCATTCCATTAATGAATATTTTTTAAGCACTCCATCAAAGAACCCTTATATTATAGCTTTCTCTGATAAAAACTGAACCACTGAGGACAGTTATAAATTCTCTGTAAAACTCTCTTACAAAGAAATGTTATAATCAAATATAAAAGCAAACAATTCCAAAAATGGTTAAAAACCAGCCTTGGTTTATTCAATAAATATCCTTGTTAGAGGACCATTTTTTTGAAGACAGCCTCAAGACAAGACAAGACAACTCTTATCTCACCCTCTCTTATGCATATATGATCTTCATAGAGTCCCTTACTTGTGGGGTTTTGTGTTGTGGAATTGTTGCATTCTAAGTGGTCCAATTGTCGAACAACGAGTTGTTGTCGTAGAGTTGATGGACACAATTCATTAGATGGTGTTTCTTCTTCAGCCACTCTTTATGTTCTTTGAGTTCTTACTGCAAAAGGAGATATAATGGCTTAGATAACTTAACTAGCTAGTCTATTTCTGTATTATTTGGAACATCTTGCGTATTATTTGGAACATCTTTGTAAGAAATGGTTGTTTGAAAGGGCTTTCTTTTGGATCTTGTAAGAGTTTTGTGGTTTGAATTGGTTCAAATCATATTGGATGTGTCATTGTTTTTAAGTCCCTTTTTTGTTTGGTTGAATTTAAATTACGAATTCAAGGTAATTTAAATTCGCCTTTGATATTAGAAAATAATAAGTAATAACATATATATAATAAGTTCATTCCGTCTTTAATAAGTAATGGTAGTATTAGAAAATAATAGCAAAAGATGCAAGATTACAGTCTTTTTCGTAAAGTTTTAAAAATCGCTAGTTTGCTTCAAATTGAGTTTTTCCTATCTCTTACTATCTTCTTATTTATTTTATTTTTTTGGTGTGTTTTTAATCTCTTAAATAATTATATTGCTTCAAATTGAGTTTTTCTTTCAAATTCTTTTTCAGTGTAATGGAATTGCTAACATTTGAGAGCATGTATACGGTCCAAAAAAGATATATTGTAGTGCCCATTTAATGGATTTAAAAATGGTGGATCGCCAGATTTGAAGAATAAGTATGTTGAACTCGATAAAGCAGATTTAGGGGTTTTGCTTTTGTAATTAGAATAGGGATTTCAATTAAATTAGGGTTAAGATTAGATTCCTTTATGACAAGTCATTTGTTCATCCTAAATATTTGTTATCTAATCATTAAGTTCATTTTATCAATCCTTTGTTAGATTTAGATGGTGTTTGTGTTTTAAAGAAAAGGGTAAAAAGGATAAATTTTTACTCTGTTTTATTTGTTTGATCAGTGAAATTCTTGAAATTATTCATTGTAACAGCTGACATGTTTGAAAAAATGTCACACTGAAATATGTAATCTCTGAAAAGTATTCATGTTGAATGATTACAACTTTGAAAGGTATATCATCGAGTGGGGACTGTGTTGACTCAACTAATAACTACATACATACAGGGTTTAGTTTCCATTTTTTCTGATCATCAACACTTTATAAGCAAACTGGAACTGAAACTTTTGAGAGCATGCATTTTAACAGAATGAAAACCCTTGATTTTATACTTGTCTATTTCTTTATTTCTTCCATTTCTTCAGCATACACTATTACTCCGTCGCAATCTATCAAAGATGGGCAAAACTTAACTTCCCAATCTGAAATATTTGAGCTGGGTTTCTTCAGTCCATCATCCAATTCCAAAAACCGATACTTAGGAATGTGGTACAAGAAAATCCCAGGTCAAACGGTAGTATGGGTAGCTAATAGAGATTCTCCATTGAATGATTCATCAGGGGTGCTAATGCTTTCCGAAGAGGGCAATCTTGTTATTCTCAATCGAACAAACCATATCATTTGGTCTACAAATTCATCAAAAGCAGCAAAAAATCCAATTGTAGAGTTCTTGGAGTCTGGAAACCTTGTTTTAAGAGATGGGAAGGCAGATGAATATTTATGGCAAAGCTTTGATCATCCATCAGATACACTATTGCCAGGTATGAAGCTTGGTTGGGACTTGAGGATCGGATTGAATAGATATGGAAGGACCTGGAAGAGTTTTGATGATCCTTCCCCTGGAGACTTTACAGTTACCGTTGAGCTTACTGGGAATCCTGAAATTGTTATAAGAAAAGGGTCCAAAAAGTATTATCGTTATGGTCCATTTAATGGAATCCGTAATAGTGGATCGACTGATTTGAAAAATAACTCACTTTTCGTATTCAACTTCGTTGTCAATGAAGAGGAAGTGTATTACACTTTCCAACTTGTTAATCAATCCATTCCTTTAAGGTACAAGCTGCAGCAAAATGGTAATAAGGCTTACGTCGAACTCATTACATGGGTAGATCAGACACAGAGTTGGGTCTCTCGTGCACCTATACCAAGAGATCCTTGTGACACTTATGGTCTTTGTGGCACTAGCTCTATCTGTGATATAAATGATATACCTTATTGCCGATGTTTGAAGGGATTCAAGCCTAGATCACCACTTGAATATAACGAGTTGGACTGGTCTATGGGATGTGAACGTGAGATGCCATTAGATTGTGAAGAAGGAAATAGTTTTATGAAGTTATCAGAGGTGAAAGTGCCTGATACAATGCGTACATTCATGAACACGAGTACAAGTATTAGTCTTGAAGAGTGCAGGATCAAGTGTTTGAAGAATTGCTCTTGCGTGGCACATGCTAATGCAGATATCCGTGGAAACGGGAGTGGCTGTGTGATGTGGTTTGGTGATCTCATGGACATCAGAAAGGTGCCTGGAGCTGGACAAGATCTCTATATTCGCTCGTCTGGATTAGGTATATATTCATGTTTTTCTATATTGACTTCCAAATACAATTTAGTGGTTAATTTAGCATGCATGTATTCTGGTCGAATTTAACACAAAATCCTCTGTAAAAGATGCAAGTTATTTTTTTATTTTCATTTTAATTTTTTTCATAATCATTATGGTAAAAAAGTTTATCAATGTGGGAAAATCTAAGTAATGTCTTGTGATTCCAGGAAATAAATGGAAGACATGATGGAATTTTGTGGAAGATTTTTTATTGAATGTTTATAGGAAACTTTATGCTTTCAAGAAATATTTAAACATTTATGCCAAGGGGTGCTTGATCTGATGGTAAAACTTGTGGCAGACTGTATCCCTGGTCCAATGTTCAGGTCGTGCCAAAGGCATTCAAATGGTTCCGCAATAAAAACCCTGCCCACCATTCAAATTAAAGAAATAAATATAATTGAAAACTGTTGATATTGTTGTCCTAAATTTTTAATCATAAAAGCTTTTTATTCTTTTGTTTTTCTCTTAAATGTTGTGTCCATGATCTGATATTATATGAAAACTGTTAGTAAATATGATCAGCCAAGAGCAATGACATCAGAAGCTCAAATGTTCTTTCGAAATGATTGAATAGATTCTTTCACAATACTTCTCCTATAGTAAACAATGATTTTATTCCCCAGGCAATATGAATAATTTGATTGGTACATCAACCATTTTTTGCTGTGTTTAACCATATATTCTGCAAAACCATTTGAATTACCTCTCTTCATTCAGTCATATTCACTGATCCTTTGTAATTATTTTCAGAAGCTGGTTTGCCTAGAGAAACCAGAAGCAGCCCTGAAAGGGTGATTATCATCATTCCAGTGATTTTTTCAGTTTCACTCTTGGAGCTGTTATTTATTTCATACGGAGGAAGAAGATAATGCAGATACTACAAAAAATTATATCAAATAAAAGACGAGCTCATGACATATTATACCGTCCCGGAGAGAAGAATGTCGATCTTGAGTTAAATTTCTTCAATATGGATACCATTGTAAGGGCAACACACAACTTCTCTCACATGAGCATGTTGGGAAAAGGTGGTTTTGGATGTGTTTATAAGGTTAATACTCTTAAATATATTTTTATTAATAGCTCAAAATAATTCTTTTAACTAATGTATCCAGTTCAATAGGGTATATTGGAAGATGGACAAGAGATAGCGGCGAAGAGATTATCAAAGAATTCAAGACAAGGGACGGAGGAGTTCAAAAATGAAGTAATGTTAATTGCGAGACTTCAACACAGAAACCTCGTTAGGCTTTTGGGTCTATGCGTGGAAAGGGAGGAGAAGATATTGGTCTATGAATACATGGAGAACAAGAGCTTAGATGCCATTCTTTTCGGTCAGTTCTATGATGCTTTACCTTTACATATAGATATTTGTTGAAGGTATCTCCAGTTCATGGCACTCTGTTCAGTCATATATTTCAGTTTTGACTAGGAATATTTCATTTCAGTAGTTCTTTTCTATTTATAATATTATAATTTATTTATTTTATTTTTAAGTTTTAGTTTTGTTTTTGTTTTGTTTTTAGAGGTTTTTGTTTAGCAAGACATTTGAAGTTATACTCGTATGACCTATTTTTGAGAATGGGCATTTCAACGATTAGTAAAATCTTATCTGAAGGCGTGATAAAACTTGTGATGATATGGCTCACGTATAGTAGCAAATGATAGTACTGATGTCATTAAGCCTCAAAATAATTTATCTACCACGGACTAAGAGGATTCATGGGAGTGTTATGTAATTATCTTTCTTCTTCATCTTTTTAATAGATAAAGCAAACAACTTCATATTAGATTGGCCAAAGCGGTTCAGCATCATCTCGGGGATCAGCCGAGGACTACTTTATCTGCACCAAGATTCTAGGTTCAGAATCATTCATAGGGATCTCAAAGCAAGCAATGTCCTACTAGATGGTCTATTGAACCCCAAAATATCAGATTTTGGAATGGCAAGGATCTTTGGAGGTGATGATACTCAAGGAGAAACAAAGCGAGTAGTTGGAACATAGTAAGTCTCGTAATTTTACATTTTGATTGCATAAAATGTTAATAATCATAGCAATCTATCCAATACTTTTATTTGCCAATCTTTTGTAGTGGTTATATGTCTCCCGAGTACGTCATGAATGGGATCTTTTCAGTTAAATCTGATGTTTTTAGCTTCGGAGTTCTGGTTTTGGAAATAATCAGTGGGAAGAAGAACAACAAATTTTTTTTCTACGGACAACCAACTGAACCTGATTGGATATGTAAGTTCTCGAAGAACTAAGATTATGTTTAAGTTGTGTTCTGCACATAATTAGCTAATGAATTGATAATGTTAGGCATGGAGACTGTGGAAAGAAGGGCATCCTCTGGAATTGATTGACGAAACAGTGAAAGATTCATGCCCATCAAATGAAGCATTGAGATGTATACATGTTGGGCTTCTATGCGTTCAAAAGCACGCCAAAGATAGGCCAACTATGTCTTCTGTGGTTTTGATGCTAAGTACAGATGCTACTAAGTTGCAACAGCCAAGACAACCCGGATTTTGTTTTGATATATCCCCTATTGAGGCAGACTCAACTTCAGCGAATCAAGAACCCTGTTCTGGAAATGATGTAACAGTTACAATATTAGAAGCTAGAAGCTAGGTAGTAAACTTTTTTCGTCTAAAATACTGAGACGTGTATGCAAATCAGAAAACTTATAGGAGGGAATCACTCTTTATCTAGATATTTATTCAAGTATAAACTTATAGGGCTTCGTAATTACTAAACCTGAAGATACTTATTGAGTTTTTCAACATTGTTTGTGTTTTGCATATATAATGATTGTATTGGACTTGATCTATGTTATCAAAAGCGAACAAAGTGATCCTTTTAAGTGAAATATTTATATTGCATATTTGAGCAAATCTTTTAGAGTTATGAAGAATATGTTTCCATAAATTACTTTATCTGATTTCATAGTTCTGAACTTCCTTGATACATGAGGATCCCAAAGAGGTGTAAAATAAGGGTAATCTTGGCATTTTATTGTGAGGCTACACCAAGGGGGAATGTAATTTAGTATTTTTTTTTTTTTGCAGCATTATATTAAAAGAGGGCTACAAATTGAATGGAATGTCAGAGAAGGAAGATATTAGCTCGTTGATGCGATGGAAAATGCTCTTGAACTGAAGTAAGTTTCTTCTTTCCCCCCTTCTTGCTTAGTGCATTTTGTTTATTTAATCTCTGAGATTCTACATTTTTTTCTCTTGAGATATGTGTGAGTGCATATGTTTAAACAAATGTCCCACTGAAACATTGATTAAAATTAAACTCTTATGTTGTAGATTTGAACATGAGTGGTACATTTAGGTTTGAGTGGTATCGCTCGATTTGGGTTTTTGTCAATACTCAATGTTTTGTTTGTTGAATTTGTTAGAGCTGTTGCTTTCATCTATTAAATTTTGTAACTATCCATGTTGATCGACTATGACATTGAAATAATATCATCAGATAGGAACCAGGTTGACTTCTCTATGCATACACAACTCTGTCAACTTGCAACTTGCTTTAGTTTCTCTCCATTCATTCCTCATCACTTTGAAGTTATGATGCAAATGTTCTTGAGAAACTGGAACTGGATTTTTTTCCTAGCACACCATGCAGAACATTTGAGAGTATGCATCCCAATCTAATGAATTTTTTTTATTTTATACTACTTTATTCCATTCATTTCGGCCTTTTTAGTTGATTCGTGCATGTATAACCATCATGTCCGAACAATTCTCATTAGTTCACATCTAACTCTAGCAAATATGCCAAGAACGTCACTGAACCTTGCTGAACCAATACCATACAGTCCTTTTTCTGCACAAGAATTCATTCCAGTCATTTTTTCGGATGACAAATAACCCATTTTGACACTTTGTTGCATTCTATACGGACCACAATTCATATATAAAAGTAACTTTCCATATTGACTGATTCAGATTTTAAATATATATTACATCATATTTCAATCTCCCATGTCATTGTGTAAATGTCATAACTTTAATATATTTCTTGTGTATGTGGCCATGAAATTGCTTCAAAACATTAATATAATTTTCAAGTAGAAGCCAGAGCAATGACGTCTGAAGCTCAACATGTTTCTCCTATACTTTTCCTATAATTTTCACATTTTCCTTATCATCAACACTTTATAAGCAAACTAGAACTGAAACTTTTGAGAGCAGGCATTTTAACAGAATGAAAACCCTTGATTTTGTACTTGTCTATTTCTTTATTTCTTCCATTTCTTCAGCATACACTATTACTCCATCACAATCTATCAAAGATGGGCAAAACTTAACTTCCCAATCTGAAACATTTGAGCTGGGTTTCTTCAGTCTATCATCCAATTCCAAAAACCGATACTTAGGAATGTGGTACAAGAAAATCCCAGGTCAAACGGTAGTATGGGTAGCTAATAGAGATTCTCCATTGAATGACTCATCATGGGTGCTAATGCTTTCCGAAGAGGGCAATCTTGTTATTCTCAATCGAACAAACCATATCATTTGGTCTACAAATTCATCAAAAGCAGCAAAAAATCCAATTGTAGAATTCTTGGAGTCTGGAAACCTTGTTTTAAGAGATGGGAAGGCAAATCAGAAAACTTATAGGAGGGAATCACTCTTTATCTAGATATTTATTCAAGTATAAACTTATAGGGCTTGGTAATTACTAAACCTGAAGATACTTAATGAGTTTTTCAACATTGTTTCTGTTTTGCATATATAATGACTGTATTAGATTTAATCTATGTTGTCAAAAGCGAACAAAGTGATCATTTTAAGTGAAATATACTTTCTAAAGCATTTTCATCAGTTTTAAACGACCATAGGCAACTGCGGTTGAAAAAAACAAGAGAAGCGAATTTTTTTTGTGTTTACGTTTTAATTTCCTTAATATTTATATTGCATATTTTAGATTTATGAAGAATATGTTTCCATAGCATACTTTATCTGATTTCATAGTTCCGAACTTCCTTGATGCATGAGGGCTACAAATAAGGGTGATCTTGGCATTTTATTGTGAGGCTATACCAAGGGGGAATGTGTAATTTAGTTTTTTTTTTTTTTTGCAGCATTTTATTAAAAGAGGGCTACAAATTGAATGGGATGTCAGAGAAGGAAGACATTAGCTCGTTGATGCGATGGAAAATGTTCTTGAAATGAAGTGAGTTTCATCTTTCCTCCCTTTTTGCTTTGTGCATTTTATTTATTTAATCTCTGAGTTATATATGAGTGTACATGTTTAACCAAATATCCCATTGAAATATATTTTTATTAAGTGTTCAAAATAATTCTTTTCACTATCCATGTTGACTGACTACAACATTGAAATAATATCATCAGATAGGACCCAGGTTAGAACATGACTGGTAGATTAGAACATGACTGGTAGTGGTAGCACTCGATTTGGGTTTTTGTCAAATTTCATTTGGCTCTTGGTCATACACATCTTTTGTTTGTTGAATTTGTTAGAGCTGTTGCTTTCATCTATTAAATTTTGTAACTATCCATGTTGATTGACTACGACATTGAAATAATATCATCAGATAGGACCCAGGTTGACTTCACTATGCATACAAAACTCTGGCAACTTGCAATTTGCTTTAGTTTCTCTCCATTCATTCCTCATCACTTTGAAGTTATGATGCAAATGTTCTTGAGTGTATGCATCCCAACCTAATGAAATTTTTTAATTTTATACTTCTTTATTCCGTTCATTTCGGCCTTTTTAGTTGGTTCGTGCATGTATCCATCACGTCTGAACAATTATCATTAGTTCACATCTAACTCTAGCAAATATGCCAAGAACGTCACTGAACCTTGCTAAACCAATACCCTGCAGTCCTTTTTTCTGCACAAGAATTCATTCTAGTCATTTTTTGGATGACATATTAACCCATTTTGACACTTTGTTGCATTCTATACGGACCATGAATTCATATATAAAAGTAACTTTCCATATTGACCAATTCAGATTTTGAAATATATATGATCCATAGGATCCATGTTTACTTGACTCTTCTACGTAACATACAAGTCAGTCGACTTAATAACTTGCTTAAGGGGCAATTTTTCTAGAGAACTGGAATTGAAATTTTTATCCCTTTATGAATTTTTTTTCTCCTCTGACTAAGAGTCAATATTTTGGAGTAAACTTCCGACCTTTCTTGCTTTTTGATCTCTCTGCATAGCTAGAAATCCATGTATTTATGGTATTTATAACACTACAAGAAAAAAACCCATTAATAGCATTTCAAAAACGCTATACCATAGCGTTTTAGAAAACGTTATGTCTGCCGGAGCTATAATAGACTCTGAGTCTATTATAGCGTTTTAAAAACGCTATAGTAAGTAGCCTTTTATAGCGTTTAAAAACGCTATAGTAGAGCCTTTTATATCGTTTTTGAAACGCTATGATAGAGTCTACCATAGCGTTTCAAAAACGCTATGGTAGAGTATACATAGCAAATTTTTTTTTCTATCAAATGACTTTTTATTACATCTTATAAGTTTTATTTCAAGAAAATAAAAATTTTAATGTGCCAAACTTAAACATTTCCATAAATTGAGGCAAAATAATATTGTAATTAATAAGATAATGTATTACATCGAGTCACAAAATCTATCAAATAATAAAGATCAGACGACAAAATCATAAAAAGCACCAATCATTCCTTTCCTGCCACAACCAGTATACCCACTGGCTCTACCTTTTCTGAATCTTCACCTATATGGTCATCCTGTGGCCTCAGCTTGAACTTCACATACATCTCCTGGCCATTTGAACACCTGAACAACCTACATATATTTGAATAGTATTGCAGCTCAGCATATGAATTGGCATTTCTGAGAGAATCCCACACTGCTTCCCACACATGAGGAGCTCATTTAACATGTTGCTCTCTTGCAGCAAGTCCACAAACAAGCCATGTTGCAAAGTCAGCTATTGTGCGTGCATAGAATGCCTTACCGATCTTCAGTGTCAGATCAAGAATTGGCAAACTGTCACTACCCTCTTCTGTAAGTATACGTATCGCTGCACCACGTGCATCAATTCTTGCATCATCATCAGCACTCAAACTGTTACTATGCCGAATAACTATAGGATAGGTTTTTCCAGAATGGAAGATCTTGTGGTCAGGCAGTCCTGGTATGTCATCATACAGTTTTAAGAGACCCTTCCCACTGACACCAATTCGATGGAAGTAGGGGTGGGCACGGGACGGGATGGGACGAGATATACCCATCCCGTTCATACGGGATCGGGACGGGACGAGATGGAAAAAACCTCATCCCGACCTCGTCCCATCCCAAACGGGTTCGGGACGTGACGGGATCAGCGTGCTAATCTGGAGAATACATTTTGAACATATTATCAACTAGAAGTCTAGAAGTCTGAAGTTCTAAAATACATAGAACATATTAAAAATAAAAACTATTGTTGAAATACATAGAAGTCTAGAAGTCTGAAGTCCCATTAAAATTTTTTTTAATAAAAAATATAATTACATGCTACAGAACAATATATAGAGCCTCAACTTGGTTGTATCCAGACAGCAGTACCATCTTCAATTAACAAACTATTGAAGTTTATAAAAAAAGAAAATATGAATCCAAATTAATATTGAACAAAACAATATGAACTCGAATATTTCAAGACCTTTGGATTCTTGTTAATTCAGAGTCAAATTATGTTGAATTCACATTTTATCAGACTAGATAAATGCAAATGACAATAGTTTCATGTCATGACAAATAACTCTTGCATACGTGTGGGTGCAACATGATTGAGACTTCCAGGAATATCATAAACATGTGTTACCTATTTGCTCAAGCTTCCCCTATCAAATGGCTTATTCCTAAATAATTAAATAAATATATTAATAATTAATATTAATAAATTAGTTCGGGACGGGACGGGATTGGAGGGATTGAAAATCTTCATCTCATCCCATCCCATTATAGATCGGGACGAGACGGGATCGGGATGAAGTTATTCAATCCCATTAAGACCCGGAAAAATCGGGACGGGACGAGATCGAGACGGAACGGGATCGCGGGATCGGATGCCCACCCCTAGATGGAAGTACCTAGACTTGACATTCATAGTAGTTATTACCAAATTTCCAGCAAGATTTTCGACGATCTTCTTATACTTCATGTCCATCTCTTCTATACGCTCGTCCATTGCATGCATTATATTCTTAACCATGGTGGGGTCTGTGACCCAACATAAACCCCGCCTCTATGAAGGACTGAATTCACGGGAGCAACTGAAAGAGCACCGAGAACGTCTTTCTGTATGACGGATCTTGGGAGAATTAGACTCTGACTACCCACCACTGAGTTATCCTGTACCTCAACTTTCTGGCCGTTAAAACCACTGCAGGAATAAAACCCAGCAATGATCAGCCTGAAGGCTCCCAAATGAACGCCATTACCAATTGAAATCAAGCCTGGATCAGAGACTGGATTGATGGCTCTAATAGAACAATGCTGCCCAATTTTCGCACCAAGGAGCCGTAAGTACATGCAAAAGGCTTCTGTTCCGGAGAGGAATTGAGCGAACCTGAGGTGGCAAGCAATGGTTATACGATGACCCAGCCACGTCCTAAATTGGAATTGGTTAGAATCTGGTTTACCAGCAAGTAACCGGGTCAAGGTGCCAGTAAGTAGACTGAGGATGAGGCCATGGACTAGGTAGGCAAGGCCAACTGTTACAGAGAAAGTAACAGGGTTCGAGGGTACAATGGCAAACATGATGGCATATGCGACTATGGTAGCTGGAAACCAGTGAAATGCTCCAGCAATGCAAAGGAAAGAAAAGTGTCGAAAAGTAGGAAGGTTTTGAGATAACTGAATGTGGATGAAATAAAGGATCGCTGCTGAAAGGGAGCTGAGGAAACCAACCATGTAGATGCCTAAACAGTGGTACACAGCCTCCAGTTTCTTCTGTGTGTTACCTGTGAATTCAGACATCTGACTCTGTAACAACAACAGAAACAAAAAAAGAAGAATCAATTTCCAGAAGCATCTTGATGAGAACCTAGAACCCACAAGGTATGTAATTATGAGTTATTGTCCTATATGACAGGCTAAGACACAAACAAGGAATTTTGGAATACTGGCCTTTCGAGCTCTGAATGACTTTTCAGCTTTAGGTACAGGTCTGCCTCCCTCAGTCTTCTGCAAGGGCAGAACCTCAACTTCTTCTTCCAAAACAGTTCCTTTCTGGATTACAGCATATGGACCAACTGAAGCCTTCCTACCGATTTTCACTGGGAGGAAACTTATAGTACCATTCTTAACCTCATGGCTTTGTACAAGAGATCCCTCTGCAATCACTGCACCATCTCCAATTGAAACTAGAGATGGGTCTGTAATCTCAACAGTGTCAAGCAAAACGTCTGATCCGATCCTAGCCCCAAGCATCTCAAACCAATACTTGAGGAAAACAGTTCCTCTCAAATGGACTGCAAGGACTTTACCAGCAACTTGTTGAAAATTTCCTAGCCATGAGATAAGCAGAATTAACAAGCGAAAACTCTCATTCTGAATGTCAAGCATGCATCCAACAACATACTAAATGAATCAATGTAATGATTGATGAACATTAGTAGAGTGAATTCATTGTAATATGATCTTAAGCAGTTATCGGATGATAAGTTTAACCAATGTAAATGTCATTCTAGAACTGGTAAAGTACACTAATTGGTTACTTTTACAGTCTCATTGTGGAACAGAACAAATGGACACTACACTTGTTAGTGTAAGAGCCATTGAAAATGACTTCTGTAACTTGAGCATCCACAATGGTCAGTCGGTGAAACGCTGATAGGCTTGAATATGTGCAGGTGCTGCCTACAATTGTTCAAGAACCAAATCGCGCTCTTAGCTAGCACTGTTTTAGTGAGCTCTGCCACTCTAAGATGCGAATGTAGCTCGAGCAATTAGTACAAAACTAGTTAAAGTAGTACTCTACTAATCATTACTACTTCTACTAGCCCCCCATTGTATTTTTCATCAGTAAGGAAATGGAAACACATAACATGAATATAGGGTCCCATCCAATTCTAAATCCATAATCGAATAGCGTAAAGTGCGTGTAGGACAACATTACCTAGCATGGAAAGCATGGGTCCAAACTGTCTATATTACTTTGTACAATACAATTAAGAGTATCAAAATCCCATTTCTTTACATTTTAAACCAAGAAGAATCCCAACCAAAAACTAACAGAGGGGTATTCAATTTGGATTTTAATAGAGTGTGAAAGACTTTAAATCTCATGGATTTTAAAATGTTTCAAAGGAGTTTACAGAATCCACTGAACTTTAATGTATTTTAAGTGACTGGATTTTGTGGATTTTACAGAATCCACTGAATTTTGATGAATTTTTATTATTGGATTTTCTGAATTTTATAAAGGATTGTTATGAATTTCTATTGATAAATTTCTGTAAATTGGAGTACTGGTCATTGCATTTGGGCTGGGCCATGGTGCGTCCACTGACGTACGTCCCTCCATTTTAGCCAAATTCCTAACCCAAAGCAAATGAAGTCTGAGAATTGACAAGTGAAGAAGAAGAAGAACTCACACACATACACACTCTCTAATGGTAATGGTCAGCAGCAGCTATGCAGAGATCATCGGCAATAGCTTCTTCTTCCCCTTCACCATCTCCATCCAAGTCATTTATTTGTTTAGATTTACCAGCTTCATCAGATGTAGCACAATGCTTTAGTACCTCTGCTTCAATCTCAGTGATGGTGGCTGCAATTTCAGATTCCTCCAGCTGGCACAAACCATTTTTTCTGGTCATCACAGCCATCTCTAGGTTCTTGCCTCCCCACTTTCAGCAATCTCTAGTAGTGCATGGCTAGCTTCACTGTTTCTTGGCCAAATGTCTCCTTATAGATTTTCTCCAATTACTCCATTGCTTAAACAATACTATCCCCAAAATCAGGTGCCCAATCAAATATTGGTGAAAATGAGCCTACAGATTTGAATAACACATGAACTAACTTCATAGAGAGATTCTAAATGTCGAGGGAATGAGCGAGGAAACGAGCGACGGAAATGAGCTGGCGAGGTGAAAGCCGTTCATTTCCCTTGAAATGCGCGTGAGAAAAATCAACACACGCATCTCGAGGAAAATGAACGGCTTTCACCTCGCCAGTTCATTTCCCTCGCTCGTTTCCTCGCTCATTCCCTCGACATTTAGAATTTCTCAACTTCATATGACCAAACAACTAGAACTACCAAAACAATTTAAGACAAACAAACAATAAACTAATTACAAAAGTACAACTCAAACAATAAATGCAAAAAAGTGAGGTGCATTTAAAACCAAAAAAGAAATATTAGTGCCACACTGACCTGCTACACTGTTGGCAAAACCTCTGCTCAATCCCAGCAACAATGACTTTGGGGGACTTGGAGTGCATACCACAGACCTTGTGCCTTGAGTAATAATCCTTAACATCGCTGAGATCCAGCTTACACCCTTCAACCTGACATCTTGGAGGCTGACCTCCCTGCAAAATCCCCCTCCTCCCCCCTTTCTCCCAGTGGCCGTCTCAGTCCCCAAATTAGTCTTCCTCTCAGAAACCGAGGAAGATGAAGATGACCCACCCCCTGATTTGGCTGAAATTCCACTACCCACATCTTCAAAGTAGATTTTCTTGCCAAATATCAAGCCATTGAGTGATGAATCAAAGGAACCACCACCAGCATCAGAAGCAGCAGAACCCAAGGGGTTGAACCCATTTCCATGTTTGGGTGCTCTATCACCCAGATGGATCTGTTTGATAGAAAACCCGCCACTGCTGAATGAATGAAATCCAATCCTTCCACAAGACGATCATCAAATCACCTTCTCAATATCACACCTCCATCACTATTATTCAATCCCTATCTCGAGCATAACATCATTCACCCCAAATCAATTCATCTCATCTCATCTCATCTCAAATTGAAGAGATCTTTTTGCAAACCCTGTCCAATTGCTCAACATCTCTCTACTCAAGCTCAATTCCATCCTCTCTCATACCAACTGGACACACCAATCCCTTAAACAAATCTCCATCCCAACTTCCGAACAGTACCATCTCTACCTCACGCTCGGTAGCACCATCAAAACCCAGAAGCTAAAAGTGTCCCAGATGGATCTGTTTGAGATTTGCTAGAAAAACAATTGTCACAGTGAATTTGTTCTTCTGTAGAAATAGAGTTGTACACTTTGTCAGATTCTGGAACAAGCTAGGGGAATCTCCAGAAAAATTGTTGTATTATAAACCGATTTGCTTCTGAGGGAGACGAGGAGACAAGAGCAGGGAGACGAGAGCAGGAAATCTCATCATCTCTGTATCATCATCATCATCTCTGTGTCTCTGTATGAGAGCAGGGAGATGGGTATCGAGTTGCTTTTTACGGGGGTATTCAATCATGTATTTTAATGGATTCTGAATGATTTTAAAGTCCATTAAAATACAGGATATTCAATTAAGGATTTAAAACAATACAATGAAATTCAAGGATATTCAATCATGGATTTTAAATGATTGTTTTATAATTCATTAAAATCATGGGGTATTCAATCATGGATTTTAAACAATACAATGAAATCTAGGGGTATTCAAATAGCAGTGGATTTTAATGGATTTGTTGACTTGATAGACTTTGAAGGATTTATGCATGAAAGGTATAAATAAGAAAACCCTTTTCAAATCCGGCCTATACCCCTCGTATTTCAATCTCTTCTTTTACTTCTTCTCCAACACAAGCATTCACTCTGAGCATAAACCCTCGACGCCACCGCCCCTCTCTCACCCAGCTCCTCCTCCTTGCCGAACACTTCTTCTCCGGTTGTCAATCTCTTCTCAGATAGTTGTGCCGCCGCCCACCGCCACCCGAACGAGGGGGTGGTGCTCACTTGCGCCAGAGGAAACATCACCCAGTCGAGGGAACTCATTACGAGCTCTCTGATGGAAGAAAACCAAAACCAGAGAGAAGAAAAGAAGGTTTATTTGCATTACAACCACACAGATTCCTGTAAGCAAGCTCGATGGACTGCAAGGTACAATCTTTATGGTTGAATTGATCAAAATCGATCGACCCATTTTGATTGTCAATCAGTTTGGGGTCTGGGCACTTCTTAAAATCTTGTTTTGGAGAATTTTGAGTCGACCCAGTTGGGTTTCTAGTTGATTTGATTGGTTTTATGAGCATTGGGGGTCTTCTGAGATCAATTTGAAGTTGCCCATTTTGTTTATTTGATGTTTTTGTGGTTTGTTTGTTTGACAGGGAGTGTTATCTGTTCATGTATGAGAGACCATGGCAGCAAGTTAATGATTTTTATTCAAGTTTGGTGAATGGGAGATTCTCTCTATCGGATTTGTTTGGGAGTGAGGTATGTTCTCAGGTTAGAGAGTTAAAGTTTCTTGCTTCTTTATTTTTTTGGTTGAATTTTGTTATTGAAAGTTGCATGTTTAGTAGGTTTGGTTGGAAAATGAATTGGGTGAGGAGCACAGTGCTGTTTAGCTTATTTTCACTGTATGTTATTTGAATATAGTTTATAGGTGGTTATCGTTGTCGATTGGAACTGAAGTGGTTCATAAGAAGACTTGGGTTCTGTGGAAACAATCTTTTGCTACTCTCACCATTTTGGTATGTTCATTTTTGTTTTTGTCCTTTTTGCTTGATTTGTGCCACTATTCCTCTGGCTTACATCTATTTATGTTTAAATTCCAGGAGCTTAAAAGAACATTCGCGTGTTCTGCAGAGTGAGGCCTTTGTTGCCAGATGAGAGTGCTGGTGTGGAATCCCCAGTTATTTCTTACCCTACGTCAACAGAGTCTCTTGGTCGTGCAATAGACTTGTTGCAAAATGGTAATGAGTATTTATTCACAGCTGGTGTTTCTAAAAACTAGTTTAGGTGAATTACATGCATTGTACTGTTTTGGATTGTGTTTGCCTTCTCATAAGTATTGAACACTAAATAGTTATTACATTATCAGCAGGACCAAAGCATCAATTTACATTTGATAAACATTATAAGTATTTGCACACAACTCTTCGCTGCAAGATTTTTTTATAGAAATCTCGCAGCTGGTTCAAAGTGCTTTGGATGGTTACAAGGTATCCTTTATAAACAGACACCTTATGTCTCTTATGCTGGTTGTATTTATGTTCGTTCTTTACTGTCTAGTTTTGAAAAAGGTTTTGTCCAATTAGACCAAAGTCATGAACAATTTTACAACTTTTTAGCCAGGAGTGATACTTGTTTCTGGCAGGTCTTCATATTTGCTTATGGACAAACTGGTTCAGGTAAAACATATACTATGATGGGCAGACCAGAAACTCCAGATAAAAAAGGCTTGATACCTAGATCCTTGGAACAAATTTTTAAAAGTAGTCAAGCCGCTTGCATCGCAGGGATGGAATTACAAAATGTAGGTACCTATTCGACTTTATCGGAATTAAAATGTTGCTCATGGATTACCATGTGTCAAATCCTAAATTTTCTTTTAAAACATCAGGCATCAATGCTGGAAATATACAATGACACAGTATGGGATTTGCTTGCAACAAATCGGGCTAGTGCATTCGATAGTGCTACCAAACAGTATGCAATCAAACATGATGGAAATGGAAACACATGTTTCTGATCTCACCATCGTAGACGTATGCAATATTAGAGAGGTGGTCTCTCTGCTACACCAGGCATCACAGAGCAGGTATATATATATATATATATATTTTTCTGTACTATATATTTCTCTGCTACACCAGGCATTCAAATCTGAGTGAATAAACTTCAGCAATACTCTTGTTCAATGCTATATATTACTTTTATGATGCTAAGTATATGCTTAAAAGATTTTGAAAATTGAGAGAGGCGGTTGCCTTTTCTAGTCACTTTGTAGGTCTGCCACTGGATTCAAATATTTTCAAAATTTACAATCCATTAAAATCCATAACAATCCTTTATAAAATTCAGAAAATCCAATAATAAAAATCCATTAAAATCCAGTGGATTCTGTAAATTCCACAAAATTCAGTCACTTAAAATCCATTAAAATCCAGTGAATTCTGTAAAGTCTTTCAGACTCTATTAAAATCCATGAGATTTAAAGTCTTTCAGACTCTATTAAAATCCATGATTGAATAGTATAGATTTGTGATTGTGGTTTTCCTTGCTATTCAATGGTTGATAGCAAAGAGACGGTTTCAATGAAAAAAACCCTAGTTCTGATTGTTTGTTTTGTGTTGTTGGGAGAGGGGAAGAAGAGAAATTGAAATTCGAGGGGAAGAGGCTGAATTTGAAAAGGGTTTTGATATTTATACCTTTCACACATAAATCTTTCAAAGTCTATCAAGTCAACAAATCCATTAAAATTCACGTTTTTTGAATACCTCCTATTTTTGGTGGACTTTTGAAAATCATTAATTGAATACCCCATGATTTTAATGGATTATAAAACAATCATTTAAAATCTATATTTGAATACCCCTAGATTTCATTGTATTGTTTTAAATCCTTAATTGAATACCTCTATATTTTAATGGAGTTTAAAATCTTTCACACTCTATTAAAATCCATGATTGAATACCCCTGTAATAAAAATAAATCAATAAATAAACATAAATAGGGAAGAAAGGGTAACCTTGTTTATTGTTTCATCCCAATAATTATGTTCAAAAATAGTAAAAGCTCAATCATTAGGGACACTTTTCCATCACACTGATTTGCAAATCCTAGGGTTCCCAGCTAGAAGAATTATTTCAAGTTTTTTCATTTTTTGCAAAGTCTAATATTTCCAGGTTATAGAGATGATCATCAAAATCGCAAGCTCTTTTCTTTTTTGATTTAAAGTATTTTTTTTCACCCCCTAGTTCTTCCAACAAAAACCCTCAAAACAAGTTTTTCTAAATCTCTACATTGAATGTAGGACTCTAATCTTGAAGTAAAATCAACAAAACCCAACCACACCAATATTAATCTTTTAATCTATGCATTTTATCAAACAAAACACAAAAACTCTCAAAACAAGTTCTTCTAAAATCTCTACTATTAAATCAATGACCCCATCACTAGTCCTCTAATCTAAAATCAATCCATAAACATCAATGGTAATGAGTGCATGTCATTAGAAAGACATCATAATAAGATCGAAAGAAAACGGAGACGAGCGACGAACCTATAAGTTTTAGGCCATGAAGACATGAAAGAAACTCAGAACCACTATCATATGCTCCATCTCCATCATCTTCTTCTTCTTCTTCTTCTTCCTCTTCTCCGGCCTCACATAGCTCATAACTAGCACAAATAAATTTAAGTTTTGTTAACTCAGACAAAGATACGTGCATCATCTATGCAACTTATTAAAAGAAATATTTGGATATTTATAGAAGTCATTCAAGCTTCCGATTAACCGTGTGTACAAGACATATGCAAGCAAACCTGAACCATACAAAACATATAGTCAGGGAAAGAAGTACGAAAACGTAAGCAAGGGAGGAAATGTTAGGGATTATTGCCAATGCTGGATTACAGTTTCACATACAAAAAAAAGAAACCTTTAGTTAATTTAGTAGTTCCTGCTACACACCCCAAAGCATGTTTACTAGTTTACGTTGAGACAAGGAATCAAAATTTTCCACGCCTACGACAAGTTCAGTTTGTTAGTTTCATTACACCAACCATTGTTATATTTGTTCCACAAGTGTGTTTACAGGATCACCAGAAATTTTAAAAGGTCATTGTGAAAGATCCATAGAGATTGGGAAAGGGAGGAGCGAAGAAGAAGAGGCATCGAAAGGTGCTTAGAGACGACATCCAGGGCATCACGAAGCCTGCGATTCGGAGGCTGGCGAGGCGTGGTGGTGTGGCGTATAAGCGGTCTGATCTATGAGGAGACGAGAGGGGTGTTGAGGATCTTCTTGGAGAATGTTATTCGTGATGCTGTCACTTACACAGAGCATGCCAGAAGGAAGACTGTCACTGCTATGGATGTTGTTTATACCTTGAAGAGGCAGGGCAGGACCCTCTATGGTTTTTAGGGGTTAGGGTATCATTGTTCTGTGTTTGGGGGTCTTTGATTTCTGTATTTTGTGTATGTTAGGGTTTATTAGACAAGCTTTTGTTGTTTGTTTAAAATGAAATGAAACTGTGGTAGAAATGTTTCGTTAGAAAATTTGATCCACGCTGGGGTTGAATGTAATGTAATTGGTATATATGGTTTTAACATGAAAGCTATTAGTAAAAAAAAAAAAAGATCCATACTTTTTGTCCATAAACAGACAATAAGAAGAGTAAACAGACATGTTCATATCTTGAAGATCACCCACAACCTATGATGTTTCGGTCTCACGCCATCATTTTCATTAAGAAGTGTAAATGCTACTGCTCATTCACTAATATAGGTCATACAGGGTTGTGAGATCAGACATCACATTATTATTGTTCTACAATTACGGTAAGCAAGTATGAAACTGAACATGTCTCAAGAATATGCAAGTGTAGAAGTAGAAAGATGTGATCTTATCCAAACTATCCTGTAAGAATAACTAATAATATATGGAGCATATAGATCACACACTTTGACATGCTAGCAATCCTCTAATTTCACAGATAAATCATAAAAGTTTGTGTTCCTTTGTACCATATTTTCCACTTTGAAACTAATCCTCACAAAGGTTTTTCAAAACAATTTCACATTCCTATGGAACAATTAAAAATATTTCACTGAATTGACCTTGACTGGAGCTATAGAAAAAGTGGCAAAGATTTATACATTGCTCCAGCAAAAGCGAAGGCGTCCATTTTCCTGATTGATAGCAGAGGCCTTTGATTGGTCTAGCTCACTATATTCAACCACAGACAGGGGACCACTCCTACCCCGTCTAACAAAAACACCAACCTTCTCTTGAGGATAAGCCTGTTCACGAATTAACAAAGAAAGACAAAAAAATTGTTCAACTCCTAGAAGTTACAAAAGAATGAGATGTACAGTATTGCCGAGAGTTCAGAATTAATAAACTGACGAGTTCATATTTCTCCAGCTTTTTTACTTACGTTTCTGAATTGTCCCCTTAATCTACCGGCATTTGTTTTCCTAATGAAAAACATAATTGAAGTGACTGAGTTGATTACAAATTACTGACTCAATTCAGACTTGAGATCAAAGTTTTCATATACCATTCATGTCCTGTCTTTTTTTTTTTTTTTTTTTTTTTTTTTCTTTTCCAGTTTGGACTCTAACCTATTAACATGTCTAAAATGGTGAAAAAAATGTTATTTATTTTGTATCCTTATTCTTGTAAGTTTCAAATAAATGTTTCCACCATTTTATCACAGTGCCGCAGATATGAAATAGTTCCACACTATTAAATAACTCAAAGAGACGGAACATTACTAAAACATAAATTGTCATCTGCATAATACAAATCTTTACTCACCTCACGAACAACTTTTACTGCAGCAGCTACACCTTTATCAATGAAATATCCCAAGAAAGTTGGGTCTGCAACCCGAACCTGTTTTGCCAATCAATAAATAGATTAAGATGAATAACAATTCCTGACAATTTATGCCAATGGCACCAAGTAAGGAAGGATAAGCTCTTACCAATGCATTATCTACTCCATAACAATCCACATATCTCACACCTCGCCTAGCCATATCTTCTAACAAGTTGGAAGTTTTTAGAGCTGAAACATTTAAAATTTTGCACCAAGGTTATAAATGAGAAAGGAGCAAACAATCCCCACTTGAAGCTGAAACTCTGAAGTCAGTACTTACCAGAGTATCCTCCACCATTTCCATCAGGAGCCTTTGCAACCTGTTGTTACAGAATCAGGTTCAGAGAATTAAATGAACACCATTCAGAGAACATCATTATTTCTAGATAAACGACTACATAAAACTTGATCTAACCAGAAATTTTTAATAAGAAAGCCTTCCCAATTCTTATCGTGTATAAATCCCTTAGTAAGCTGGCCTGCAAGCAAAAACATTTCTTCCCACAATTATTAATCTATAAACATGAGTCACATGACCAGTTAAGTCATTAGGTTTGTTGTTTCGGAGGGGAAAAAGTAACCCAGAAGGTCGTTTTATCACCTTTCAGCCACCAAATGATAAAAGAAGAGAATTTTGAATTACAACTTATCCGTATCAAATTTGAAATCTGCAGATAGAACAAATCTCTACAGCATCTCTATCATTTAAAAACATACCACTGAGTTTTTTACCTATGGGTTTATTTATGGAACTTCTGATACAACAGAATGATGACTTGATATGGATAATGCAGTCACAAAATCAGCGAATTCGGAAATTTGAGTGTCATCAATTTTGCTCTAGAATTTCATAGGGAAAATGACTGAAGGAAACATGAATACTCCATTTGAAGTGCCATGTCTGTGTCAAACACCCCGAGATGATACGATAACCCTCGAATATGTGTAGGGTGCGACACCTTACATTACGTGTGATGACACACTCACTCCGGAGGAGTGGAGGAGGCTAGGAGAATGGTTTGAGGCTTACACTTTGAGGCATGGAGTAGTATCATTGCCTTGAGGCTACAGCCTTGAATATTTGGGACATAGCCTCGACTTGAGACACTCGACTTTGCACTTTTTCAACTAAATCAGTAAGAATGCAACTTGAGACTAAAACTTCCAATATCTCAATAATGAACATTTTGTGTTTAATCCGTGGGGGTAAGAGAGCCAGAAACTAGCACATGCTTACCATCTCTGCAGGTAAATTCAAATCGAATGATTTATAACTTGGCCAGAATCCAGTAGTTAGGACAGTAACCGTCAAATCAATTCCAGGATTTGCATAAGAATTGCTGTTAAGATACTCCTCGAAATTGGTCTGATTTTCTCTTGCTAATGTCAAATCAGTAACCTGAAAATAGAAATCAGCATGAAACCAAATGCTCAATTAAGACATAAATGCATGCAAGATCAAAAAAAAAAAAAGATCCAAGTTAGTGATCTCAAAAAACTGACCATCCCTTCCATCTTTGATGTGAACTGACTACCACATTGTTGTTTTTACTTTGTCAAAATACTCCTTTCATGATCATCATTTGCACTCTTGTCGAATAGAAGACGGCGAGCAAGCTTTTTCCTGCCAATTAAAATTTTAATAATAATAAGTTAATTAGGTCATTTCCATTGTCATGCTTGAGAGAGGCAATGCATTTTCATAACTTACCTATAGAACTCCGCAAAAAGATCTCTAATATATGCAAGCAGCTTGACAACCTGAAGATACTATAAGTTCAGCGACAAGGTAAAATCAGCGCAAGGCATGGGATATCAACAATGAAAATATGGTACCTTCTCAAGTGTTTCCTCAATTGCCTCATCACTCAATTTTTCACTTCCACCCTTTTTGAGAATATTATCACAAAAAGTAGCCAATAGCTCTGCACTTGAGCTGCCAGCAACTCCCTTATTGCAGAACACTTCAAAGGCCTCTTTGAGTGCCTAGAATATGAAAGCAATAACGTAAGGAAAATAAGGACATAATATTAGGAACAAGATTCAGTGTCCAATACAAACCTTGTGGAAAAGATTATGATTCTGGAAGCACTCATTTACATATGCCATATACTTGTCATGCAGCTCAATAACTTTTCTAACAAACACCTGATTACAACAAGATTAAGTCAGTTTTCTAACATATGCCATATACTTTTTTTTGTCAGATAAGGTCATAGTGTTTCCCTATAAAGGCAGAGTAGCAATGAAGGAGGATCTAAAACCAAACAAGAAATGAGATAAGATTCGATTGAATTTCGAGTAAATTGGATGTAAAGCCAAATGTTGAGAGTCACATCTATTTACATCCCAAGGTTTAAAATCCAAACTTTCTTCAAACCCCATTATCACCAAATGTTTGAAAACGGTAATTCCAACATCAAAATGATTCAATTAATCAAAAAAAAAAACACAAACTAAACAATAAAGATCTGATTTTTATCAAGAAAATAAACACAGATTCAAACATTTTCCCTAAATCGATTGAGATTCGAAGTAAAACCTTCGATGGGGGTGTAGATCTAATGAAATCCTAAAAGACAAATGTAAAAAATGCTATCAACAAATGCTATCAAAGATGATGTGTGGTGTATTGTTTCATAATCACTAAAGGACAAATCCAAGTTCAAGAATCATGGTATCAATGCATATCTTTGAATAAATATTCCGAAGACTTGATTTGAGAAGACATATACAGAAGCAATCTTTGAAAATGTGCCATGTCACAGGGTATGAAACTGAATAAGATGTTTCTACTTAAACTAAACCAAAAAAAAAATCATATGTCCAAAGTAAGTACAATATATTTAAAAACGAAGTACAAAATATCATTTTCTCTAACCACTTCCTTTAGTTTCACAATATTGGGATGGTTCATCTTCCGCAGTGATTGGGAAAAACAAGTAAATAAAAAGATTAAATAATGAATCTTCAAGAGGTCATTAGTGAATAAAATAGGGGAAAAGTAAGGGTTAGAGGGGGGGGGGGGGGGGGGGGGGGCATTACCTTTACTTTCCTAAGAGTTATGCATTCCTCCCAAGAATAATACTTTTTCATCTTTTTGATTGCGACCTATCAAGCAATGCAACATCTTCAGTATAAGAGTAACCAAGGCCATAAGAAACATCATTTATTACTACATACAATTTTGCCTGTTTGTATATTTATTGCTCGCCAAACACTTCCGAAAGTTCCATCTCCAACTTCCTTAATAATCTTGTACCTATAGTAGCAAAGAGAAATCATTATAAACTGGCATCAAATGAAATGTTTCATTATAAACTTCCTTAATGTCATGCATACATGTTGTCCACTAATTGTACAATGTACTATAGTGAAGGATTGTCCATAATTTCAGCAGGTGGTACACACAATATCACAACATATTGGCCACAAATGCACACATAAAGATAAATTTGGACAAGTGAAACAACTTAATCCATCTCTTTCATCAAATGTGACTAAACTTGCTTTAAAAAAGGTGAAATGGTTGTATGTGATGCACCTTGGTCATGTTTTGAAACAACTCTATCAAAACTTGGTAGAAAAGACTCTTATTTTGGATGTTTTGGAAATCTTGGTGTTCAAACATTGAGGGCTTAGCTCAAAACACAAAACATCCAACTAGTTCATTACCCCTGATTGAACCAAAAGTAAAGGTAAACTAAATAGATAAAATGTAATATGCAAATCTACCTTAGAACCCAAGCTTGGTTCCGCACCAGTGAACACAAGGTATTTCACATTGTACCTGAAAAAACACCCAAAACAAATCACCAATTCAGAAAACCAATTGAACACAAGGTGTTTGACGAAAAGACAAATAAAGAACAAACGAAAAAAAAAAAAAAATTGGGGTTTTGATTTTGAGTAGACAAAGAAAGAACCAACCTTTGTCTTGTTGGAAAACCAAGATAAGCAAAAGAGTTCAATAATTGTTGAATGCAAAGAACAACAACTAACTCAAATAAGATTCTTATTATAAGCATTGACAAGCATATTTCCATGAGAACTCAGTAAGCTATGGGGATAGATCTTCTCAACTTTATTGATAGCACTTACAATTCACCAAACGAGGAAAAAAAGCCCCAAATCCAAAATCAAACACCAAAACTCCTAAAACCTTTTAACAACCAAAATCACAAAAATAGACATGTACCAAGACCTGAGAGTTGAAATCGAATCCCTCGGAACACTGAACCATAACTAAAATTCACTAATCTAGTACAACCGAGAGAACAAACCCAAAGATTTATGAATCGCTCACCTTGAGGAAGGAAAAGAATGGCCGCAGCCTGCAGTAACCTATCCCCACCTAGTCGAAATGAAAAAAAGAATTGTGGGGATCGTAGTCATTTAGGCGAAACAGGTTGGGCATTGACAGCACAGGGAGATCAGTCGGAGAGGGGGAGCGATCGAAGAGGGGGAGCAGAACGGTGAGGGAGATGAGAGCAGTCGGAGAGGGAGAGGGAGATGCTTCGGCTTCAGCTTCCTTCCTTCCTTCTTTCTCTGTTCTGTTTTGTTTCTCTCTTGTTTGTTTGTTTTTTTTTTTTTTTTTTTGTTTGGATCGAGCGGGAGCTTTGGCGCCCCCAGCGAATTACTTCCGCCCACATTTGATAGCATTTCACAATTGAGCAAAGTTCCTTTCATAACACTTTCTATAAAACGCTATTGTAGTTTAGTTTTTTAGATTGAATCTTTAACTTAAGTGTTTCTTTTTATGGTAAATCTTGGTTGTTTTCTTTTTTAATACGGTTTTGGATGAGTTTATAGGTTGATCTATTTGGGAATTGTCGATTTGATGGGCCTGTGATTATTTATATTTGGTGATTATAATCAGTGTTCTAAAAATCGCTAGGCACTGGGCAGGCGACAAGCAGGTGCCTAGTGCCCAGGAGCCTAGGCGGGTGCCTAGGCAGCCTTAGGTTTTGTATTATAACTTTAATAATTTACAAAATTTAAGCCTAATATCTTATCAATTACATCCAATTTAATGTCAATATACATATGCAAAATTTAAAAACATGAAAAATTAACAATCGTTAACAAAATTTATTAAAACTCAAATGACTGAATTTGGTCATGATGGGTACTTTATATAAATTTGAATTTGTGTATTCTTTTATTTTTCTTCAAATTGCATGAATAACCTCAGTTATGTTTGATAAAATCTACATTAGTAAAATTGGTATCGACAGATATTTTGAGAATTCCATTAAGTAATCATCATTTGCTTCATTTAGACATATACTGAATAAAAAATAATTAAATAGTTTATTTCTAAAAAGTAGAAAAGAAAAATAAAATAAGAACACAATCAGCCTTATTAAAAAATAAATAAAAATCACCCAGACCACCTAGAACCCGCCCAGACTGCCCAGAACCGCCCAGACTGCCCGCCCAACCATTAATCTGGGCGGTTTTCCACCTTCTAGCGCCTAGGCGCCGCCTAGGCCGATTTTTAGAACACTGATTATAATCCTTCCACATCTAGATAGGAGGATTGTTTGTTGGCAGAGTATGTGTTTGAGAAAAATTCCCACTGAAACATATGGTAATTTGACTTATTTCATGAATATGTGTATGTCAAGGTTATATGAGAGAGTGACTGTGGTTGTTCATTGTTTCTACGCAAAAAATGGAGAGATTAAGAGAGTACAAAAGGTGCCTGAGAGAGTATTCCCACCTTCAACATATAACGGAGAAAGAGAAAATGGTAAATATGGGTTTAAAATTTATCATTTGAGTTGACTTTCAATTTTACTCCACCATCTCGATGCCCTAATCAAGCTCTCTCTCCAAGGTGCGTAGAATTACTCAATTTAAAATTACTGAAATGTACGTGTGGCGGAGATAGTTTTTTTCTTTTGTCTTTTGTCTTTTGTCTTTTGTTTTCTCGTAACAAAAATTATCATAACTATCAACGTAGTTGTCGGATTTTAGTAAACTTGGTATCGTTGAAATACATATTTGAAGATTTTTTCAACAAAGTCTATGATCAATACAAACACTTAAATTTTAAAATATGTATCTCACACTATATGCATTTAAAATAATAATAATAATAATAATAATAATAATAATAATAATAATAATAATAATAATAATAATAATAATATATTTCACGTCATCAATATTTTCATTTTTTTTCAAATGAATGAAAAGGCCTTCTCAAGGCTTATTCAAGCATATGGTAATTTGACTAATTCAATTTGCATGCTACTACTTGGTTAACATAATCTGAATCAACATAACCTCGGATTATATTTGACACATCTCCTCTTTCATATACCAAACCAACATCCAGCGTACCCTGAAGATACTTCAATATCCACTTCACAATGGTGTTTTCCCGAGTTTGACATAAATCTACTAACCGGACTGACTACATGAGCGATATCCAGACATGTGCAGATCATGACATACATAAGACTACCAACTGCACTAGCATATGGAACCTGTGACATGTATTCCCTCTCATCCTCTGTGCTAGAAGACAACTTACCCGAAAGCTTAAAGTGAGCAGCTAAAGGAGTATTTACCGGTGTAGATGTGTTCATGTCAAAACGATAAATAACTTATTCTAAGTATCAACGTATTCTAAGTATTGTCTCTATGAAAATGTCAGTTTGCCCTTTTTCCTATCTCTTACCATCTTCATCTCAATTATCTTCTTCGCTTAACCAAGATTTTTCATCTCAAACTCCATGCTAAGTTTCAACTTCAATTTATCAATTTCTTCCATGCACTTCGCAACAATGAGAATGTCATCAACGTGGAGTAAGAGAAACACAAAAGACTCATCCTCGAGCTTAGCGTGAATATACAAGGATCATACTGACTCCTCGCCTCGCATATCTCTGCTCAATCATAAAAGTATCAAACCTCCTATACCACTGCCTTGAAGATTGCTCAACCCATACAGTGACTTCTTCAATTTGCATACTTTTTGTTCCTTACCAACAACAACATATCCGTTGGGCTGAGACATGTATATGTCATCCTCTAAATCTCCATGCAAGAAAGCGATCTTGACCTCAAGTTGCTTGAGCTCTAAGTTAAGTTGCGTTGCTAAGCCAAAAGGACTCGGACAGAATTGTGCTTTACCATCGAAGAAGGGATATGCGAGGAAGGGGAGTTGAAGATATTGGTCTATGAATATATTTCAAGAGCTTGGATTGTATTTTTTTCGGTCAGTTCTATGATGCTTTACCTTCACATATAGATATTTGTTGAAGGTATCTCCAGTTTATGGTATTCTGTTCAGTCATATATTTCAGTTTTGACTAGGAGTATTTCATTTCAGTAGTTCTTTTCTATATTTTTATTTTTAAGTTATAGCTTTGTTTTTAGAAGTTTTTGTTTTAGTAGGACATTTGAAGTTATACTCGTATGAACTAGTTTTGAGAATGGGCGTTTCAACGATTAGTAGAATCTTATAAAATCTTATCTAAAAGGCGTGATAAAACTTGTGATGATATGTATATTATTGATGTCATTAAGCCTCAAATAATTTTTCTGCTACGACTAAGAGGATTCATGGGTGTATTTATGTAATTATCTTTCCTTTTCATTTTTTAATACATAAAGGGAACAACTTTATATTAGATTGGCTAAAGCGGTTCAACATCATCTAGGGGATTAGCCGAGGACTACTTTATCTGCACCAAGATTCTCGGTTTAGAATCATTCATAGGGATCTCAAAGCAAGCAATGTCTTACTAGATGGTCTATTGAACTCCAAATTATTAGATTTTTGAATGGCAAGGATATTTGGAGGTGATGATACTCAAGGAGAAACAAAGCGAATAGTTGGAACATAGCAAGTCCCGTAATTTTACATTTTGATTGCAAAAATGTTAAAATCATAGCAATCTGTCCAATACTTTTGTTCGCTAATCTAATGCAGTGGTTATATGTCTCCCGAGTACGTCATGAATGGGATCATTTCAGTTAAATCGGATGTTTTTAGCTTTGGAGTTCTGGTTTTGGAAATAATCAGTGGGAAGAAGAACAGAGGATTTTTTTCTTTGGACAACAAACTGAACCTGGTTGGATATGTAAGCTCTGCACATAATTAGCTAATGAATTGATAATGTTAGGCATGGAGACTGTGGAAAGAAGGGCATCCTCTGGAATTGATTGATGAAACAGTGAAAGATTCATGCCCATCAAATGAAGCATTGAGAAGTTTACATGTTGGGCTTCTATGCATTCAAGAGCACGCCAACTATGTCTTCTGTGGTTTTGATGCTAAGTACAGATGCTCCTAAGTTGCAACAGCCAAGACAACTTGAATTCTGTTTTGATATATTCCCTCTCGAGGCGGACTCAACTTCAGCGAATCAAGAACCATGTTCTAGAAATGATGTAACAGTTACAATGCTAGAAGCTAGGTAGTTAACTTTTTCATCTCAAATATTGAGACAAGTATGCAAATCAGAAAACTTATAAGAGGGAATCACTCTTTATCTAGATATTAATTCAAGTATTTAGGGCTTGGTAAAAAAAAAATTTGGAAGGTGAGCGGGGTTTTTATAGGATCCTGGATCCCATTATTAAAGATCAGAGTTGGTCAACACACCATAAATTGATAAATATGTTGGAAGCTGGGTTCGAACCTATGATCAAGTGGTACCATCCACCAAATTCCAACCGTTAATAAAATTTTACTAGTCATGCCTTCCCCAATTGTACTAGCCATGCCTTTGATGTCAGTAATAAAATTTTCATACGGGATAGTAACTGAATCCACACTCGTACCTTATAAAACTTGTACTCTGATAATGGTGTATCCTATTTCCAAGCATACGTTGACATGATGAAGTTGTTGACTCCCATAGACCACTATTAAGGACTCCATCCATGTCATTCTTGTTGTCAAACTTAAAAAAAAAGAAGCCATGTTGTGCTCACTTCTTCAAAAGGAACCCATTGCTTGATAAGTGTCTCATGGATATCCTCATTTTTCATCCTGGTCGATAACACCCCAGAACAACAAACTGCCATTCATTGGAGACCCATTCCTTCTCTGCACAAGTGAATCTTTGGATGTATTGGGTGTGAGCAAGGAATGAGGTTTCGGCATTTCACGAATTCTCAGCGAAAATTTCATTTTTTTTTTAAATTAGGAAAAAAAAAACGCAAAAGACATAGTTACATATTTTTTAGGGTTTTTCGTAAAATTTTGAGTTTTTCGTATATTTCGGGATTTTCGTAAATTTCCCAAAAATACAAAAAACAACTAAAAAAATAACATTTTAAGGGATTTTGGAAAAATTTTGGGGTTTTTTTCAATAATTTCAAGATTTCCTTTTTCTAATTATTATTTCTTATAATTATTTATTGATTTTAAAACCATACTCTAATTTTCTAATTATTATTTCTTTTACTTATATATTGATTTTTGAAATCACTCCCTGATTTTCTAATTATAAATTGATTTCATGTTTGTTTCATTTATTGGTATTTAGACATCATTTAGCATGTTCAATAGATTTATTTAATTACATTTTATTTTTTCACATATTTCACATACCCTCGAACTTCATTTTTATATATTTCTTGTATCCTTGAAATTTTTAAACATTTTTTCATTACACACCAAAATATTTTTTTAAATCATGAATCGAAATTAACTCGAAAAACAAAATCAATTGGTAGATGATATGGACTATTTGAGAGAATTCGTCTCAAAAGAAGATGAGACAAATATCTTGTTAGGCTCATGAACAAATGAAAAGTTATAGAATAGATTAATATATTAAAAACATTGGAAAGAGATACAAAAGGAAATGATGAAATCAAAAAGTCGTCCATTAAAAAACTCTGCTAGATAGCAAAGAGACAATGTGCAATCATAATATTAAATTTAAATTATTTTTTCTATATTGAATCCACATTCATCATTTAACGCTTATACATTTAAGCAAAATAATGAATGTGGATTCAAATTGCAAGTTTGAAGATTTATTATTAGATTTTTACAATTGTTTCTAGAAGAAGGGGCATATTAGGAATTTAACCTTTTGGTGGTTATGCAATTTTTATGAACAAATTAAATATCTCGATAGAATTGAATAAATAAGTCAATTTATTAGATTGTATCAATTTTGTTTGAAATTGCTAGTTAAAATTCTAGCATTTTGGACATACACCTAGTTCGGTTATATGACTTTTACGTGCAAATGGGCAACTTCGATATTAAGGGTGTGTTTGGTTGCATGAAATCCTATGTCATGGGAATCCATGAGGAGACCACTACATTTTAGACTAAATTGATATATCACTCCACATTTACCATTTGACCACCATTTGATTTTGTGATCAATAGTGGGAATGGAATTCCCATGAACATGAGAATCTCACTCCTTGGCCCCCCAAGGCATGTGATATCCATGTTCATTGGGACTTTCATTCCCACCATTGATCACAAAACCAAATGGTGGATGTAGAGTGATATATCAATTTAGCCTAAAATGTAATGGATCCCTTATGAATTCTCATAACATAGGATTCCATGCAACCAAACACACCCTAAGATGTAGAGGCAAAGTTGCGGCGAGGCGAGGTGAGGTTTGGGTTGGGCTAGGAATGGGCAAATCTTAGAAATGCTTTCTACCCGCTCGCTCACTTGCCAGCCCTAAACGTAGTATCTCAAGGAAGATGATATTAAAACCCCTCTTGTTCATCTTCTTCCCCAATCATCGCAAACACTTTCTCAGTTTCTCGAAGCCCATCTCAAGCAAGCTACGAAGAAGAAGGAGATCAATTCACTCGACTCTTTCTCAAATGAAACATATCACCATTCTCTGAGGCGAAGGTATTCATTACTCCATTATTGAACCTTTGTTTAGGTTATTGCAGGTGAAAAAGGTTCCAATTTTCGATCATTTGTTCATTTTAAATAATAAAGATCGAACCTTTTTGTTTGCTGGTTGTTGCATTCTAGGGTTCTAATTGGTATTTAAGGGGTTTCCTATATAGGGTGCCAATCTGAGTTATTGCTGAGTTTTAGGGTTTGAATCACCTAATTTGCTGCTTAATTACCTGATTTCAAAATTTTCGTTTACTTTGAATTTCGTAATACTGGGGGAAGATAACTGATAAAATTCTCTTTGTTTTGCTGATAATTATTTTTATTAAGATAACTAATAATGTGGTGATAATACTTGATTGCTACTGAGATTGGAGCTAGTGGTGTCCGAGTTAAGGTCGATCAGAGAGTGGGTTTTGTAAAAAAAAAAAAAAAAAAAAAAATGGTTGAAATCATAATCTCTCCTAATTGTTCCAAATCATATTTTCATTAGAACCCAGAAATGCTAACTCAGGGTTGTTAATTTTAACAGGATATGACAGTAACAGGGACCCAAACAACATCAAGCACAGTAGAGTGGACAATTACAGGATTGATCAATCAACCCAGAGCTAATGAGGTAGGTCAAACATGAACTCAAGCAAGTTGTGGAGATTAACAATGTGGTTGAAGAGTTGCATTTGTCCAAATTACGTTATCTAGATGTGGTGGTAGTAAAGGAAGTACGCCATCTGCACCCTTCAGGTCCCCTCCTTTAATCCCTCGATGTGCAAGAGAGTCATGCATCATAGGAGAAATATATACTCCATTTATCAGAGGCTTTTGGAATAAAACTGAATAAGAAAACACCCCCCATTACCATTCCTACGCCTAGATTGTTGGATCCAGAGTGGTATGCTTAATGATGCATTATCTTTCCTAGTTGTTTTGTGTTATGAACAACCAACTGATCAGGGAGACTAATTAGGCAGGTGATCTTCTAGCCATTCTATTCCCTATCAGCGAGGTTTTATATATATATAGAGAGAGAGTTTGTGGAGGTCATGCCGAGTTCATTTACTGAAAGATTATCAACAGTGATCAAATATATGGTAAGGTGTAAACAATTCATTGGCAATGACATAAGATTGTCTAATAGTAGTTTGGGACTGCCATGTCCATCTCCGTATTTGTAAACGTGTTGAGTTGTTCTAGGGCTATTCACAACAAAAAACAGAAATTTTGGATAATGAACAAACAGATCCTTATTCAACTTCTTCCACGTTTCACTTATTAGTTGCTTTATCTGTTCTCGAGCAACTTCTTCAGACACGCCAGTTTGATGCATGTAGCATTGGATTGATTTGGGAACATCACCTCTTTTTAGTTCAACCTATTGAACAAGAAATATGAAACAAGCAATGTTAACAAGTTTTTCGTTTAACAAAATCTGTATCGTAATTTCTTATATTGGATTTAAATGCTACTGTACTTACACTTGAATTTCCTAAATCATTAGCAAGTCGACAAATCAGAGATGGAGAGTGTATGATACTTGGAAGCTTTTCCAAGTACTGTATTGTTTCCTCTGTTATCTTCTCGGCAGTTAAGATGTAAGAATTTATGATTGACATGGGTGCAGCCATAGAAATCACTGCATTGTTCAAGTACTCCTATGTTGGCGTATATCCTTTGTGGAACCATTCTGCTTCCACCATGTATGCTTTACACAAGTCTATCCACTATAACATCCAACAAGCAGCAAGACACACACACACACACACGAGGAAAGGCCTTTATACCAGTTTCTTTTGGTGTGATTTGGTGTCAAACCCCCGCTTGTCAAGGATTTCATCACTAATGTCGTTACTTGTATTGAGCAAAGTCATGTAGCAGATCTTCATATAATCTGGAAGTTGATTTATTGCATTGATATCTCATCTGCAGTAAATTTTGAAGAAACCTTTGATATTCTTTTTTCCAAAAGGCAGATACAATTGAATTTGTACTATGAAATTCTAAACAAGTTAAAGAATACCAATAAGTTATTGAGATAAAAACCTTTCAAGAGCCTCAGTGAAGAGTTTCAATTCTTCCAAAGAACCATAAACATCATAAATGTCATCAATCAAAGTTACCATAACGATCAATTTTGTTATTTGGTTTCTGCACTAGCCATACTGAGGTTCAGACATAAATCCTAGAGACCAAAAGAAATGTTCCACCAACCAGTCTCTGGAGAAGTTCAAGTTATGGATATCCAAACCCATCCACCACCTAAAAAAGATTGTATATAAAAAAGGTGAATCAAGTACATAAGATAACTTCATGACATAGTTACTTGCTTATATATGCTATATATGAAGCTTAATCATAATATAAGGTGAGTCACCAAGTTAATTAACACGACAAATTTTATCACTGGATAGCCTGACGAGTTGAGTTTTGGATCTTGTAATCACTCTACCTTGTTAAATTGACAAGTTCACTTTGATGTACAGCTTGAACAATGTTAAAATCCAGCCTTGATAGTTCAAGTAGAAAAGGGTTCATATTCTCTTCACTTTCATATATGTCAATGTACCACCTGGTTTCCACCCTTTGATACCTCCAATGCAAGGGAACCTCCAAAGAATGAGTAATCTTTACTGCAAGGGTTGTGGTATTTGTATCGGTTTCCTTCACATAGGTCTTTAGGTATTCAGTTGTATATCGTTTGGCTTCATCCAATATGTTTTCACCTTCGAAACCAAGATAAGAAGCTTCATACAAATACAGAAGTCCTTTCACATTCCCTCTAAAATTGCCTGCTTCATCCTTAAACCTGTTAAATACATCTGGCTCCAACATACATATAAACATGATGATCAGAATGCGTGTTAGTTTATAAGTAGATCAATAGAGGATTGGTTTGCTGGTTAGTTAAAAACTTATATATAACCTGCAGCAACATCATAGCCATGTTGTCTAAGGAGCCTAAATTGGAGAGCCGAAGCATACAGGTCACTGTCTCCTAAGAATTGATCAGTATTAGCACTTATAAACACATCCTCAAGTGTTCTCTTGATTTCTCTTTCAAAATGATACCCAACTCCTAGCCTTTGGATGGCATCGACCAACTCAAGCTTACTAAAACATTCAATGGACTCATCTTCGAAGGAATGCCTCACACTGGCCTTCAAATCCTCTGCATGATTCTTGTATTTGTCTTTCTGCAAAATGATGAGACTACTTATACTTAGTTAATCATTTACATACATAGTGAGAAAAATACTAAGAAGTTGTTTGTTATATATGTACCATGTAATCACTCTTCAATAAAATCATGGATTCATAGTTCCACATATTAGGTTTATAATTTGCGGTTCTTCGACTGGAACATGTAACATTACATGCAGCAATTACATTTTTTTGTTTGGATTCGAGGGAAGATCCATGTGGAGGTAGTGCATACTTGAAAGGCAAGTACGTTGGAGATCTAATTAGGAAGGATGAAGATAAGAACGGAGAAACAGCCATTGTTGTATGGTACATCCAGTTACTGATGAGACTGGTATTTGTAGTATGCTTGTCAAGATTAAGCATCTTAGGTTCAAGCATTGTTCTAAAAAGGACTAGGCGGTGAATAGGTGCATACATTAAATAAAAAATAATAATCATTAAATAATAATCATTTAAAAGCGCTAGGCGGTGAATAGGTATCGGCAGATCCTTTGAGAATTTCATTAAATAATAATCATTTGCTACATTCAGACATATATTGAATAAAAAATAATTAAATTGTTTATTTCCGAAAAAAATGGAAAGAAAAATAAAATAAGAACTAAATCAGCCTTATTAAAAATAAAAAAAATCTCGTCCAGACCGCCTAAACTTCGCCCAGACCCCACCTAAACCGCCCATGTGGTGCATTAATCTTCAAAGGCAGGAATGTTGGAAACGTAAGAAGAGGATTGGTGGGAGCCATTTTTTCTTGTTTCAAATGTGTTGGTTGATTTGTGATCCACGAATTAATGACAAAGATGGCTGTTAAATTACATTATAAGATCAATCAAAATTCCATCTTAGGCCCCCCACCCCCCTTTCCCTTGGTTAAGGTTAAGGGACATAAAGTATCTTTGTATAATTAATCTAACAGTGCACCGGGACCTCTTTGAACACGGACACCAATAGATATTCTATTGTTTAAGGGACATGAGTATATCATGTATATATTCTTTTTTGTCCATTTGTTTGATTAAGTTAAGGATTGTGATTTCATTTTTTGAGTGAAATTTGGTCCCTTGATTTTTAGAAATATTTTGAAAAATATTTGCGATTACATGAAATATATATATAATAAATTTAGAATGTATAAGAAATATGTGAAAAATAATCAGATGCAAGTAAATATATTTATTAAACACGTTAAATGAAGTCTAAATACATATAAATGAAAGAAACATGAAATCTATATATAATTAGAAAATTAGGAGGTGGTTTTAAAATCACTATATAATTAGAAGAGATGATAATTAGAAAATCAAGGATTAGGTTTCAAAAATCAATAAATAATTAAAAGAAATGATAATTAGAAAAAACATCAAAATTTACGAAAAAAACTTCAAAATTCTTATGAAAACCCTAAAAAACATGTAACTTTTTGTAATTGGTTTTTTAATTTTTACGAAATTTGCGAAAAAAATCGAAATTAATGAAAAACTTGGAATTTTTTCGAAAAAAATGAAATTATCTGTGAAATTTCGCGAAATCTCATTCCTTGATTCAAGCATACAAATTGTGTTACGGGCTATTCATGCCTACTCAAGTATCACAAGCGCCCTTTCAGCTCATTGGGACAAATGTGATGGATGGTATCACATGTGTCAAAAGTTTGACACGTGGTTGCTAGGTGTCAATTGGTTAGCCGAAAACCTCACACCTCAATACGGATGGTTAAGTGGGGACAATCTCTCCATGGGACAAGAATGTGTTGTTAAAAAAATATGCTCATTAATCATCAATTTGTCTATAATTGATCATAGTTATTATTATTTTATTTTTTTGGTAATGATAATTTATTAAAAGACGGCAAAGAACTACATATTACATAACCAATGTCCTGCTAGTGAAGCCAAATCATGAGCCTCATTATTAAGTTCTCTAATAACATACTTACAAGACCAGTCAGAAAGGTTAAAGGGAAGTGACTTAATACTAAAAAGTAAAAGTCGCCACATCCATCGAAGCTCCATCCGCTGATCCTCCAAGTCAGCTCCCAAAATCAAGTTCAGAGCACTTGAGTTTCTTAGAATTCTGTGGGCCAGTGTTTGGCCTGTATTAACAAATGAGCAACTTCTGCCCGGCCTAAAATCATATCAGCTAATTTGACACGCACCCTAGCCTGAGCATCCACTGCATATACTCCAAAAACTCCCTGCTGAGAGGTAACAACTTACATGTTTGAAAACATGTCACACTGAAATATGTAATCTCTGAAAAGTATGCATCGGTTCATGTTGACTGATTACAACTTTGAAAGGTATATCATCGACTGGGGACTGTGTTGAGTCAACTATGCAGGGTTTCGTGATCATCGATCACTTTATAAGCAAACTCGAACTGAAACTTTTGAGAGCATGCATTTCTTTAGTTCTTCCATTTCTTCAGCATACACTATTATTCCATCAAAATCTATCACAATCCCATTTAATGGATTTAGAAATAGTGGATCGCCAGATTTGAAGAATAAGTATGTTGAACTCAATAAAGTAGATTTAGGGGTTTTGCTTTTGTAATTAGAATAGGGATTTTAATTAAATTAGGGTTAAGATTAGATTCCTTTATGACAAGTCATTTGTTCATCCTAAATATATATATTTTTTTTTAAAAACTTGGTTAATTAATTGATCGATTATGTCGACAACTTCTTAATCAATTTGGTGAACTTTGAGAAATCACTCCTCCCACCATTTGTTTGTGTTTTGCATATATAATGATCTGCATTGGATTTAATTTATGGGGACTGTCTTCTCACACCGGTAAAATCTTCCTCGCTTGACTCTTCTTTTTTTGTAAGTTCTTTCTCACTTGACCCTTCTTCTTTTTTTTTGTAACTTTTGAATGTTGTTTTCGATGTTTCTATCACTCATGAAGTTTGTAATTAGTCGTCTGTATATTCATTGCATGTGTTATCCAGTAGATAAATTTTTACTCTGTTTTATTTGTTTGATCAGTGAAATTCTTGAAATTATTCATTGTAACAGCTTACATGTTTGAAAAAATGTCACATTGAACAACGATTCTAGCTGGCCTGGGTTGTGCGCCTGGGAGGGTGCCTCGCACGTGCAAAGCTGACGTGGTTAAAGAAAAAAAAAGTGAGGGAAATCCAAAAATTTTGGGAGAAGAAGGAGGGAATGGGGAGCTTTCTCCCCATTTTCAATCGACAGAGAAAGCTCTCCACCCCATTCATCTCTTCTCTCTACTTCGCTCGAAACTCTTTCGACAATCTCACTTCCGACCCCAACTCCATCATCACTCGTCTCATCTCTTCCATCTCTTCCAACCCCAACACCATCTCTTCCATCATAAAACTCTGACCGATCCTTGGAAGCTTGATTCACTGACTCTGCTATTGGGTTTTCTCTAAATATTCGGTTTCACCATTCCAAGAGCTTCAGATTGAGCTCAAAATCTCATTTTTTGACCCTAAAACACCCTACTTTGAAGCATTTGAAACCCATGACGAAGACGAAACCAGGAGTGAAGAAGGACTTGGAGTTCTACACCATCAGACGAAACCCATGGCGAAGACGAAACCGTGAAAGGTAACGTTTATTTTGAGCTTTTTTTAGTTTCTTAATTTTGCATGTTGTTTGTTTGATGAAATGACAGAGTGATGAGTTTTTTTGAATAATTTGTGAAATTTTGTAGTTTTGAAGTTAGTATGAAGATTTCAAGTTGCTTAGGATGGACTTAGTCTGAAGATTTCAAGTTGGCAATTTCTCATATTATTACATCAGGATGGACTTAGTCTGATGATACATAGTATGTTTGCTAATGTTGATAATCTTGTTTCGGTATCTGAAAATTTGTTATGGTGGTATGATTTTGTATGTTGCAGGTTTTAATTACTGAATTTAGATAATGTTTTGTGTGTAATAATAATTGATTGAAAATTTGCAGTTTGAAGAAGAAATGGAGACCTTCCTATTCACTTCAGAGTCTGTGAATGAAGGACACCCAGACAAGTTTTGTGATCAAATGTCTGATGCAGTCATTGATGCTTGCCTAGAACAAGACCCACCTGCACCAAGACCAACATGGTTATGGTGTTTGGTGAGATTACAACTAAGGCAGCAGTGGATTATGAGAAGATTGTTCGGGAGACTTGCAAGGCAATTGGGTTTGTTTCGGATGACGTTGGTCTTGATGGAGGCAAATGTAATGTTTATGTTAACATCGAACAGCAGAGCCCTGATATTGCCCAGGGTGTTCATGGGCACTTCACAATGAGGCCTGAAGATATTGGGGCCGGTGATCAAGGGCATATGTTTGGGTATGCTACTGATGAGACCCAGAGTTGATGCCTCTTACTCATGTCCTTGCTACTAAGCTTGGGGCGAAGCTTACCGAGGTTAGGAAAAATGGTACTTGTTCTTGGTTGAGATCTGATGGCAAGACCCAAGTGACAGTTGAGTACCAGAATGACAATGGTGCTATGATTCCTATTAGAGTCCACACTGTTTTGATCTCCACACAACATGATGAGACTGTTACCAACGATGAAATTGCCGCTGATCTTAAGGAGCATGTTATCAAGCCTGTGATTCCTGCCAAGTACCTTGATGAGAAGACAATCTTCCATCTCAACCCATCTGGTCGTTTCGTGATTGGTGGACCTCATGATGATGCCGGTCTCACTGGACGAAAGATCATTATTGACACTTACGGTGGTTGGGGAAAATGAATGTTGAAAACTCTGCTTAATGCTGAATGCTGAAAATTCAAAAATGCTGATTGTTGTTTATCTTTCACTTATAATTGATGTGAAAACAACAATGGACAGAAATTCTGTGAATTGTTATAACTTATGAATATCTGACATAATATCTGTGAATAGTATCTGACAGAAAAATTCTGTGAATTGTTGTTTAGATATCTGTGAATTCAATTATGTGAATTGTTGTTGAGAAAAATTCTGTGAATTCAATTAGATAAATTCTGTGAATTCCTGTCAGATGAATGCTTATTTTTCTGACTAGATGTTAGGCCCTCTATTAGGCAGTCCGTTAGGTGCTATGGAATTATTAGAATCTGTGAGGTGCTCTGTGAGTTCACTCTGTGGCAGTGCTCTGTGGCAGTGCTATGGAATTATATGAGGCAGTGCTATGGAATTATCACTCTGTGGCAGTGCTCTGTGAGTTCACTCTGTGCAGTGCTCTTGAACTGTCCTTTATCTTGATTCTTGTTTGCAGATTTGAAGCTTGGATGCAATTTCAACAGAGCAACATCAGTAATATCCTCAAGAGATCATATAATGTCAGTTGATGATCCACAATGGCAGACAATGTAATGAAATTGGAACAGACAATTTAGAAATAGCAGAAATAGAAGACAGAGGAGTGAAACAATTGAAAAGAGGATATTGTATTAGAGAGATAGAAGTAGGATATCAAACAATGTACATATCAAACAATATCTGTACAATGAGAATTACAAATCAATGAATGCCCTTTCTCTCTTCTATTCTATCTCTATTTATAGTACCTACTTCCCATATTATTCTGTTACAACCTTTTATTGTATTCAGTCATAGCACTTGGTCCCCATCATTTCTCAGTAATAGCAGCACTTGGTTCCAGCATTTCTCAGTAGCAGCATTCACTTGCAATCATCAGTAATAACAGCATTTATTCTGGTAGTCAGTCCACTTGCTTCCCATTGGCATGTTTCCTCCTAGTATAAGTAAATCGAATAGGGGGCCTATCAAAAGAGAAATGAAAACTTTCAATAGACACTACATGGTACCACAATCAAAAACATAGATAGCATTAAAAAGCAAAATAAAACAAAAAGACTGTATGAAATACATTCTGAGATCATACTCTGCTCCTTCTCACTATCCAATCTACATTGTACTGCATACAGAATGCAGATCAGATAACCTCATTAGCTAAAAGAAAAACTTTATACAACCATCAGACATGAGATTGGAAGCACAAAAATCAGCTTTATACAACCATCAGACATGAGAAAAACTTTATACAACCATCAGACATGAGAAAAATTTATCTAGCTTTGTTGATTTCAGTACCAACAGTTTGAAGCACAAAAATCAAACATGAAAAAGCTGCAAGAAAAAACTGGACTATTAGAACTCCAAAACTGCAAGAAAAAAGCTGCAAGAAAAAACATGAAAAAGCTGCAAGAAAAAACAGGAAGGGATCTATAAGAACTCCAAACCCGTACGATCCATGGTATAAAGCACTACTAGTTAAGCAAATCATTGTTTCAATTAGAGAAAACATCAGCATCATCAAAGCTCAAAATAAAATTGATGCCACCAATGCTCAATAAAATAAAGTGTACCTGTCAAAAACATCAATTCATACATATAGAAAGTAAGTTTATTGGATTTAATGAGAAGCCGATAACACCAGCCAACAAAGACTAGCAAAATGCAACAGAAAGGGTCCCTCCTACTGATGCATATATGTTTAATTCAATCTCTATAGAGACTAAACATTAAAAACAACTAGGATGGTTATTGAGTACCATATGCTTTCTACGTTATCCATAAGTGAAAAGAGAATTCACAATTGAAAAGATGACAATAATAGAAAGAAAAAACAATTCAGCACTAAAGGAGAATGCAAAACTCTTTCTGTGGCAAAATTGAACCTTTTGTCAAAAGTTCCACTAAAATAAAGAGGAGATTTCCTGATTTCTTTTCCTGCACTATCTTTTCCCTCTCTTTTACATCTCTAAATAATAACATCAAACACTAAAAACCAAGAAAATTTTCATCTTTAATCCATTCTCAATCTCTCACCACTACCACATTACAAATAACAAAACCACAAAACTAAAAAGAAAAAGAAAAATCTACTAAATTCAACATAATAGTAAGAATAATTCAAACCCAACTGCCTTGCAAGTCTCCCGAACAATCTTCTCATAATCCACTTTGAAAGTATTCTCAATCTCTGAAAAGTATTCATGTTGAATGATTACAACTTTGAAAGGTATATCATCTAGTGGGGACTGTGTTGACTCAACTAATAACTACATACATACAGGGTTTAGTTTCCATTTTTTCTGATCATCAACACTTTATAAGCAAACTGGAACTGAAACTTTTGAGAGCATGCATTTTAACAGAATGAAAACCCTTGATTTTATACTTGTCTATTTCTTTATTTCTTCCATTTCTTCAGCATACACTATTACTCCGTCGCAATCTATCAAAGATGGGCAAAACTTAACTTCCCAATCTGAAATATTTGAGCTGGGTTTCTTCAGTCCATCATCCAATTCCAAAAACCGATACTTAGGAATGTGGTACAAGAAAATCCCAGGTCAAACGGTAGTATGGGTAGCTAATAGAGATTCTCCATTGAATGATTCATCAGGGGTGCTAATGCTTTCCGAAGAGGGCAATCTTGTTATTCTCAATCGAACAAACCATATCATTTGGTCTACAAATTCATCAAAAGCAGCAAAAAATCCAATTGTAGAGTTCTTGGAGTCTGGAAACCTTGTTTTAAGAGATGGGAAGGCAGATGAATATTTATGGCAAAGCTTTGATCATCCATCAGATACACTATTGCCAGGTATGAAGCTTGGTTGGGACTTGAGGATCGGATTGAATAGATATGTAAGGACCTGGAAGAGTTTTGATGATCCTTCCCCTGGAGACTTTACAGTTACCGTTGAGCTTAATGGGAATCCTGAATTTGTTATAAGAAAAGGGTCCAAAAAGTATTATCGTTATGGTCCATTTAATGGAATTCGTGATGGTAATGAGGGTTACATCAAACTCATTACATGGGTAGATCAGACACAGAGTTGGGTCCCTCGTGCACCAAGGCCAAGAGATCCTTGTGACACTTATGGTCTTTGTGGCACTGGCTCTATCTGTGATATAAATGATATACCATATTGCCGATGTTTGAAGGGATTCAAGCCTAGATCACCCCTTGATTATAACGAGTTGGACTGGTCTATGGGATGCGAACCTGAGATGCCATTAAATTGTGAAGAAGGAAATAGTTTTATGAAGTTATCAGAGGTGAAAGTGCCTGATACAATGCGTACATTCATGAACACGAGTACAAGTATTAGTCTTGAAGAGTGCAGGATCAAGTGTTTGAAGAATTGCTCTTGCGTGGCACATGCTAATGCAGATATCCGTGGAAACGGGAGTGGCTGTGTGATGTGGTTTGGTGATCTCATGGATATCAGAAAGGTGCCTGGAGCTGGACAAGATCTCTATATTCGCTCGTCTGGATTAGGTATATATTCATGTGTTTCTATATTGACTTCCAAATGCAATTTAGTGGTTAATGTAGCATGCATGTATTCTGGTCGAATTTAACACAAAATCCTCTGTAAAAGATGCAAGTTATTTTTTTATTTTCATTTTAATTTTTTTCATAATCATTATGGTAAAAACGTTTATCAATGTGGGAAAATCTAAGTAATGTCTTGTGATTCCAGGAATTTTGTGGAAGATTTTTTATTGAATGTTTATAGGAAACTTTATGCTTTCAAGAAATATTTAAACATTTATGCCAAAACTTGTGGTAAAACTTCCGCAATAAAACCCTGCCCACCATTCAAATTAAAGAAATAAATATAATTGAAAACTGTTGATATTGTTGTCCTAAATTTTTAATCATAAAAGCTTTTTATTCTTTTGTTTTTCTCTTAAATGTTGTGTCCATGATCTGATATTATATGAAAACTGTTAGTAAATATGTACATGATCAGCATAAACTGCTACAATGTACATACATCATATTTCAATCTCCCATGTCATTGTGTAAATGTCATAACTTTAATATAATTTTCTTGTGGATGTGGCCATGAAATTGCTTCAAAACATTAATATAATTTTCAAGTGGAAGCAGAGTGATGACATCTGAAGCTCAAATGTTCTCCAAGTAAAAAAATGTTCTTTCGAAATGATTGAATAGATTCTTTCACAATACTTCTCCTATAGTAAACAATGATTTTATTCCCCAGGCAATATGAATAATTTGATTGGTACATCAACCATTTTTTGCTGTGTTTAACCATATATTCTGCAAAACCATTTGAATTACCTCTCTTCATTCAGTCATATTCACTGATCCTTTGTAATTATTTTCAGAAGCTGGTTTGCCTAGAGAAACCAGAAGCAGCCCTGAAAGGGTGATTATCATCATTCCAGTGATTTTTCAGTTTCACTCTTGGGAGCTGTTATTTATTTCATACGGAGGAAGAAGATAATGCAGATACTACAAAAAATTATATCAAATAAAAGACGAGCTCATGACATATTATATCGTCCCGGAGAGAAGAATGTCGATCTTGAGTTAAATTTCTTCAATATGGATACCATTGTAAGGGCAACACACAACTTCTCTCACATGAGCATGTTGGGAAAAGGTGGTTTTGGATGTGTTTATAAGGTTAATACTCTTAAATATATTTTTATTAAGAGTTCAAAATAATTCTTTTAACTAATGTATCCAGTTCAATAGGGTATATTGGAAGATGGACAAGAGATAGCTGCGAAGAGATTATCAAAGAATTCAGGACAAGGGACAGAGGAGTTCAAAAATGAAGTAATGTTAATTGCGAGACTTCAACACAGAAACCTCGTTAGGCTTTTGGGTCTATGCGTGGAAAGGGAGGAGAAGATATTGGTCTATGAATACATGGAGAACAAGAGCTTGGATGCCATTCTTTTCGGTCAGTTCTATGATGCTTTACCTTTACATATAGATATTTGTTGAAGGTATCTCCAGTTCATGGCACTCTGTTCAGTCATATATTTCAGTTTTGACTAGGAATATTTCATTTCAGTAGTTCTTTTCTATTATAATATTATAATTTATTTATTTTATTTTTAAGTTTTAGTTTTGTTTTTGTTTTTGTTTTTAGAGGTTTTTTTTTAGCAGGACATTTGAAGTTATACTCGTATGACCTATTTTTGAGAATGGGCATTTCAACGATTAGTAAAATCTTATCTGAAAGGCGTGATAAAACTTGTGATGATATGGCTCACGTATAGTAGCAAATGATAGTACTGATGTCATTAAGGGTGTGTTTGGTTGCATGGAATCCTATGCCATGGGAATCAATGAGGGGACCACTACATTTTAGGCTAAATTGATATATCACTCCACATTTACCATTTGACCACCATTTGATTTTGTGATCAATGGTGGGAATGGAAGTCCCATGAACATGGGAATCCCACTCCTTGGCCCCCCAAGGCATGTGATTCCCATGTTCATAAGACTTTCACTCCCACCATTGATCACAAAACCAAATGGTGGATGTGGCAAACAACTAAGAGGTTTCATGGGAGTGTTATGTAATAATCGTTCTTCTTCATTTTTTTAATAGATAAAGCAAACAACTTCATATTAGATTGGCCAAAGCGGTTCAGCATCATCTCAGGGATCAGCTGAGGACTACTTTATCTGCACCAAGATTCTAGGTTCAGAATCATTCATAGGGATCTCAAAGCAAGCAATGTCCTACTAGATGGTCTATTGAACCCCAAAATATCAGATTTTGGAATGGCAAGGATCTTTGGAGGTGATGATACTCAAGGAGAAACAAAGCGAGTAGTTGGAACATAGTAAGTCTCGTAATTTTACATTTTGATTGCATAAAATGTTAATAATCATAGCAATCTATCCAATACTTTTATTTGCCAATCTTTTGTAGTGGTTATATGTCTCCCGAGTACGTCATGAATGGGATCTTTTCAGTTAAATCTGATGTTTTTAGCTTCGGAGTTCTGGTTTTGGAAATAATCAGTGGGAAGAAGAACAACAAATTTTTTTCTACGGACAACCAACTGAACCTGATTGGATATGTAAGTTCTCGAAGAACTAAGATTATGTTTAAGTTGTGTTCTGCACATAATTAGCTAATGAATTGATAATGTTAGGCATGGAGACTGTGGAAAGAAGGGCATCCTCTGGAATTGATTGACGAAACAGTGAAAGATTCATGCCCATCAAATGAAGCATTGAGATGTATACATGTTGGGCTTCTATGCGTTCAAAAGCACGCCAAAGATAGGCCAACTATGTCTTCTGTGGTTTTGATGCTAAGTACAGATGCTACTAAGTTGCAACAGCCAAGACAACCCGGATTTTGTTTTGATATATCCCCTATTGAGGCAGACTCAACTTCAGCGAATCAAGAACCCTGTTCTGGAAATGATGTAACAGTTACAATATTAGAAGCTAGAAGCTAGGTAGTAAACTTTTTTCGTCTAAAATACTGAGACGTGTATGCAAATCAGAAAACTTATAGGAGGGAATCACTCTTTATCTAGATATTTATTCAAGTATAAACTTATAGGGCTTCGTAATTACTAAACCTGAAGATACTTATTGAGTTTTTCAACATTGTTTGTGTTTTGCATATATAATGATTGTATTGGACTTGATCTATGTTATCAAAAGCGAACAAAGTGATCCTTTTAAGTGAAATATTTATATTGCATATTTGAGCAAATCTTTTAGAGTTATGAAGAATATGTTTCCATAAATTACTTTATCTGATTTCAGAGTTCTGAACTTCCTTGATACATGAGGATCCCAAAGAGGTGTAAAATAAGGGTAATCTTGGCATTTTATTGTGAGGCTACACCAAGGGGGAATGTAATTTAGTATTTTTTTTTTTTGCAGCATTATATTAAAAGAGGGCTACAAATTGAATGGAATGTCAGAGAAGGAAGATATTAGCTCGTTGATGCGATGGAAAATGCTCTTGAACTGAAGTAAGTTTCTTCTTTCCCCCCTTCTTGCTTAGTGCATTTTGTTTATTTAATCTCTGAGATTCTACATTTTTTTCTCTTGAGATATGTGTGAGTGCATATGTTTAAACAAATGTCCCACTGAAACATTGATTAAAATTAAACTCTTATGTTGTAGATTTGAACATGAGTGGTACATTTAGGTTTCAGTGGTATCGCTCGATTTGGGTTTTTGTCAAATTTCATTTGGCACTTGGTCATACTCATGTTTTGTTTGTTGAATTTGTTAGAGCTGTTGCTTTTATCTATTAAATTTTGTAACTATCCATGTTGATCGACTATGACATTGAAATAATATCATCAGATAGGACCCAGGTTGACTTCTTTGTGCATACACAACTCTGTCAACTTGCAACTTGCTTTAGTTTTTCTCCATTCATTCCTCATCACTTTAAAGTTATGATGCAAATGTTCTTGAGAAACTGGAACTGGATTTTTTTCCTAGCAGACCATGCAGAACATTTGAGAGTATGCATCCCAATCTAATGAATTTTTTTTATTTTATACTTCTTTATTCCATTCATTTCGGCCTTTTTAGTTGATTCGTGCATGTATAACCATCATGTCCGAACAATTCTCATTAGTTCACATCTAACTCTAGCAAATATGCCAAGAACGTCACTGAACCTTGCTGAACCAATACCATACAGTCCTTTTTTCTGCACAAGAATTCATTCCAGTCATTTTTTCGGATGACAAATTAACCCATTTTGACACTTTGTTGCATTCTATACGGACCACAAATTCATATATAAAAGTAACTTTCCATATTGACTGATTCAGATTTTTAAATATATATGATCCATAGGATCCATGTTTACTTGACTTTTCTACGTAACATACAAGTCAGTCGACTTAATAACTTGCTCGAGGGGCAATTTTTCTGGAGAACTGGAATTGAAATTTTTATCCCTTTATGCATTTTTTTTCTCCTCTGTCTAATAGTCAATATTTTGGAGTAAACTTCCAACCTTTCTTGCTTTTTGGTCTCTCTGCATAGCTAGAAATCCATGTATTTATGGTATTTATAAGTTTAGTTTTTTAGATTGAATCTTTAACTTAAGTGTTTCTTTTTATGGTAAATCTTGGTTGTTTTCTTTTTTTAATACGGTTTTGGATGAGTTTATAGGTTGATCTGTTTGGGAATTGTCAATTTGATGGGCTTGTGATTGTTTGTTTATATTTGGTGATTATAAACTTTGACAACTCACTCCTCCCACCATCAAGTTGTGGGTTATGGGGACTGTCTTCTCACACCGGTAAAATCTTTCTCGCTTGACTCTTCTTTTTTTTTGTAAGTTTTGAATGTTGTTTTCGATGTTTCTATCACTCATGAAGTTTGTAATTAGTCGTCTGTATATTCATTGCATGTGTTATCCAGTAGATAAATTTTTACTCTGTTTTATTTGTTTGATCAGTGAAATTCTTGAATTATTCATTGTAACAGCTGACATGTTTTAAAAATGTCACACTGAAATATGTAATCTCTGAAAAGTATTCATGTTAAATGATTACAACTTTGAAAGGTATATCATCGAGTGGGGACTGTGTTGACTCAACTAATAACTACATACATACAGGGTTTAGTTTCCATTTTTTCTGATCATCAACACTTTATAAGCAAACTGGAACTGAAACTTTTGAGAGCATGCATTTTAACAGAATGAAAACCCTTGATTTTATACTTGTCTATTTCTTTATTTCTTCCATTTCTTCAGCATACACTATTATTCCGTCGCAATCTATCAAAGATGGGCAAAACTTAACTTCCCAATCTGAAATATTTGAGCTGGGTTTCTTCAGTCCATCATCCAATTCCAAAAACCGATACTTAGGAATGTGGTACAAGAAAATCCCAGGTCAAACGGTAGTATGGGTAGCTAATAGAGATTCTCCATTGAATGACTCATCAGGGGTGCTAATGCTTTCCGAAGAGGGCAATCTTGTTATTCTCAATCGAACAAACCATATCATTTGGTCTACATGTGAGTTGGATCCGATTGGAGCTTGCTGTGGTGTTTTGTCGACGTTCTAACTTTTTAGCTGTTGCAGGAAGATGTATTGAGAATTCACAATCCTCACAATTCATATCTATATTTCATCATGCTCAGAATCAGGTTGATAGCAAGCTAGCTGCAGAAAAAGCTCTTCAAGTGGTGCTGAATTGGATCAGTTCTTTTGGCTGGAACCACAAGGTGTGGATTCTAGAAAGTAATGGCAGCATGGCTAAGGACCTTTTTAAAAAACTTACTTGTATAGAGAAGCTTGATTACAAGGAAAGATTACAACTTCGCTTTGGCTTCTGATACTATTATACATAAAGAAAGATTACAAAGAAAGTTTTTTTTTTCTTGTTCTCTCGATTGCAAAGAAGTGGAAGGAAGAAAAGGCATGTTGAAAGGTGTCTGTATGACGATAAGATTATTGTAGAAGTGGGAAGATGATGATAATTTTTTTGCAGAAATGGAGAGACACGTCAAAAGTTATGAGATTCTTGTGTTTTTTTTTTTTTGTCACTCGACATGTGCACGGGCACTTGTGGTCAGCAACCGACACATTTTTCAAAATCATTTTTGGGGAAAACTCAACACCACCTAGGCCCAGATGGAAGGTCCGATAGTTGGTGTTTAAGTTGGGGACAATATCCGCGTGGTCCAAAGGTGCAGGCAGCACATGATACTCAAGGATGAGGTGTACTTCAAGATGTTGCAGATCGGTAGATGGATTGTAGGATATATGACAATTCACGCCAAAGTCGAGATTGTTATGATGAAGTTGGCTTAAGTAATCCCACAACCCTTTGCAATTTTGCATATTGTGTCTTAATTCAAGCATTTCCATCTCAAGTCATTATCTTTAATGACTTTAAGTTTTGACAATGTGAATCATATATGACACTGCTTTGTATATCAAACATCACTTATCATGTCTAATTGATCACTATTAAATGAGGGTTTCAGCAGAGCTCTTAACGTATCTTGCTGCTTTTTAAAGATAAAGCATACAATAACATATTGGATTGGCCAACAAGGTCACTACTTTATCTTCACCAAGACTCTAGATTTAGAATTACTCATGGAGTAGCCTCTTGGTGGTTTCTTTCAATTGCTTTTGTTGGCTTCCCATTTGAATCCAAGAATAACTTTCAACACTGATTTTGATTCATAGCTCAGTATGCAGTGCTTACTACTGGAGATACTTGGTGGGCTTGATGACTAGCAGATCAATTTCTATCATACAAAAATATGGAGATTAATGCTTTTATGTAACAAATCTATATTGAATTTAAAGTAATAAAAAAAACATTCGTTAAATTTGATTATGAACTACACGTTATAATCATCAATATAAGTTTAACAACTTGACTTTTAAGGCAAATCACATTATTATAGTACACGTTATTATAGTACTTATATTCATTGACAAAAGTGTAAATTTCGGATTGATGTTGAGTGTAATCCTTTTGTAACATTGGCATCTAAATAAACTGCCCTTTACAAGCTATCAAGAATTCCCTTCTCATATTCTACTTCCTTTCATGCAAAACTTTACTAGACGATCAACAGAGCCAGTTAAAGAAAAGAGGAGAATGTGGCATAGATCAAACAACACTAGTTTGCTTCGTGGGAGAATTCCGACAGACAGGGCATGAGGCATTCAATCGAAGCCACTTATCCACACAATCAGCATGGAAGCAATGCTGACATTCGGGAATGCATCTTAATGTGTCATTTGGATGATACTCTGCTAGGCATATAGAGCAAGTGTTATCATCTGGTCCAGGGTGGCGACGACTTTCACCTAGGACTACCTTTGGATAAGATTCAATAGTGGCCCTGTCCATACCGATGTTGAGAATTGGGGGCTGTGGCAACACTGCAGTCAATCCTAGTGTTGGGGATGATTGAGGACGCTGATAACGAGCAGTGACCCTTATACAGAGAAATGTAACAGCGATTACGGTGATTATCAGAACTGGAATGCCAAGGCCCAATGCAAGCCCCTTGGGGAGATTTGCATGACCAGACGTTGACTCCTCACCTGGAAAAGATAAGAAAGCGTGCGAAATAGTCAAAGTTTGCTTGATTGTTTTGCGCGTGGAATTTGTTATCCTTATTTCTATTCTGATTTGCATAGTAATGCTTAAAGAAAACATTTTTCATATTTCCATGATCATTCTCTGCCACCTAATGTATTATTTCCACAATTTTCATACAAAGTTGAGAAAAAGAAAGCTTTAGTTTCACCATTCTCTCTCTCAGTCCTCACTGCTCCTTTTTTGTTATCGTTATCCCTGTAAGGCTGGAACGACTTTCTCTCAAAACAATCACAGACCAAATTCAACTTATACACAAAAAGGAAAAATTCATCGAGAACCAAAGGAAGCATGTGTTCCTCCAATAAGAAAGGAACAAAACAATGTTCAAAAATCAACCCTCAATGGACTTAGTTTAATTTAGAGTAGGTAACCAGCACAGGAAGTCTCTTTCACATGGGCAAAAAAAAAAAACAAAGAAAAAAAAAGGCACTTTGTCATGTTCTTTATTGGTCAAATAATGTTAGGTTTAATGGAAAGGTGCCACAGAGAAAATTCCAATTCTTACCTACTGGGGAATGTGACATAAACCATTTAATTAATCACCTTCTAATAAATTAAATAATTAAAAACATAAAGAACAAAGCTGATCAATCAAGATGTGTAATGTGGTTTACAGGTGACTTATCATCTTGCTTAGAAAAACTATAGAACTCAAATAAGAAGACTTTGCAGGTTTCAGTTGACAAGAGAGAATTAAGGATGGAATATGCATACCAGTTGAAGGAAGATCAAAACATCCAGCTTCACGACTGGTTTGATTCCTGAACCTGCAAACTCCTCTACGAGATTCACAACCTGTGCAGTAAGGTTGGCGCCAGACTAACCGGAGATCATTGTTGATATCAGCTGAAGAAGGTCCATAACCGAACTGAGGCGGCCCTGGAATTGGCATCAAAGCCGTTGTTATTAATTTGCATGAATTAAGTAAGGATGCATCAAGCATGAAGGTAGATACAGCATAAACGGTGTGACTGGAGCTACTAAGACAACTGATGGGCGTGAACAGAGATCTCATCGTGCAGTTGAGAAATGTGAAGGCCTGAGAGAATTCATCAACTTCAAATGGAGAACCAGAAAGATTAAGGTTTAGAATACGTTTTGGGAGGCAATTATCTGGATCATAGAGATGTACTTCCTGTGTGAAATAATTGATATCACGGACAACGAATTCTCCTGAAAATGGTAACCTGAGAACTGTTTCACCCACGTTACTGCACTTGACATCAAAACCTGGGTAACCACAACGTTTGGGTTGGAGGTCTTCTTGGTGGAAAGGGAACTTGATAAGGGGCTGTTTGGGTTTACAAACTGAAGGTTTACAATCATTTTGAGCAGCAGATAGGATGGAGGAGGAGAAGAAGATGAGGAAGATGACTTCTAAGGTGCCCATTTGGTAGAAACAATGAGTTTTGGTAAGGGGTAAGCTAACAGTAAGAGATCAATTAGTCGAGACTACACTAAAATAATTTGTTCAGAAGCAACATAATAGGTAGTTAAGCCATAGAATCAAACAACGGTTGACTAATCACCTACAAATATATAAAAATAGAGATGGGACTAAAAATTAAAACAAAGAACTAACAGAATCGAGACAACTTGATTGAAGGACCAGATTGACATTCATGTAAATAACTCTAAGCTATAACTTGAAAAATCTAAGATAAGTGACAGGACGACAGCAGAATAGAATTGTAGAATTGACTCGTGGTATTCATTTTAATTGGGGGAACAAAACTCTGATACAACAGCAAATAAATCGCATCAACTTTAACTATATCAGATTACTATTGTTAGCTACTGAGAGAAACAGTAAGATATAAACACCTAAAATAGTGAAAGTCATACAAATTGTGAAAAGTATCAAGGCATGATATTAAGAATTAACCATCAGAAATCGGAGCATCGGCCATTACGCTCCCAATCACCGAACCTAGTTGGTTCTGGTCCTCTAGGCCCACCAATTTCTCCAGTCTTCTTATTTACCAATTCACCATCGACTACTTCCATGTCTGATTCCAAATCACCAGAGCTTTCGGCCTCCTCTTCTTGTTTCTCTTCTTCCTTCTTCTCTTCAGTGCTTTTGGGGATCTCATGCTGATGTTGTTGATATCCTGAAGAACTGATGAGTCTTGAAGCGAAGAGAATGGACTGTTTGGATCCAGTGAGGTCTAACCCTAGTTTCAGTTGCGAAATTTCAAGGAGTGATGAGAACACCTGGTGGAGATTGTTCTTCATTCTTCTCTTCAGGCTGTCCTTGTGCGGTGATAAGAATAGGCCCAACTTCTATTCTGGTGGGTTTCTTTGGAGGGTGTCGCAACACAAACAATCTTCCTCGCAATGTATCACCTGAACAACCAAAGCACCATCATATATTACAAATTTTTTAAACTACAAACGTAAACTACATGTAAATATAAATTCATCTTAATAACAGTCTTCAAGATAATGACCAACTCCTTGTATGCAAAGAAAAAAAGAAAAACAACTCCATCAGACAGCATTTCTCCAACCATAGATCACCTTAAACATGGAGATTGCAAATAAGACAAGAAAGCCAAAATAAATGCAATCAGATTAAACATAATCACATAAAGTATCCAGAAAAATTACAACCACTGAACTATTCGTCATAGATCATACAACTCGAGCACAAACAACGTAATACAAAGCCATAAAATATTAGCAAGACAAACGGATCATGCAATAAATTAACCCTCATAGCCATAAAAATAACACCTCAGCTGCCCCTGTCTATTCTGGATCAGTGCATTCACCACCTCCATAAGATAATTTGGATTAAAGACATCCCTCCCAGAGTTGCTTTCCTCTTGTGGACCACCTTGCAGGGCAGAATATTAACGGTAGATAACATCATCAAGCGTGGGTTGCTGCTGCCTAACCATTGTGTGCTTTGGGGCCAGTCTGAGAAGTCCATTGATCATGTGGTGCTGCAATGTAGAGAGCTATGGTAAAAAAGTCTTAAAGAATATCAGATTAATGCCCCAGCTTCACATTCCTTGCCTAGTTGATCTGAACTGGTACTGTAACAGCCCCCAACCACCTGAATCTCTCTGATGATGCATTTGGGCTGGGGTAAGGATGATTCAAGGCATGGTGTGGGTGATTTGGCAGGAAAGAGACAACAGAATCTTGAACTACACTCAGAAAAACGTAGAGGCTCTTTTGACTGATGTTAAGGTCAGTCCTTGGCTATGTGGCCAAAGTTGGGATAGATGTAGGGATATCCCTTCCTCTGCCTGTATGTTTGGTTGGGATTCTATTGTTCACACCAATAGGCATATTTGATGTTGTAACTGGGAGTTTAGGATTCAAAGTGATTCCCCTTTCACTTTCTACCACCCCTCCTTTTTCTTTCTCTCTTTTCAATTTCAATACTTTCTGAAGGAAAAAAAAAAAAAAAAAAAAAAAAACCCTTAGATACTGAAGTAAGATTGGCTAATATTCAGTCATCGACTATCCCACAACTCCTACAAGAATTAGTTAGAGAAACGAACACCCGGATGATTAGTTCATGTCATGTTTGAAGTTGACCTTTTCATTTACACGAGGCACTCATAATTAAATTAAAGATCAAGATTCTCAAATGAATGGTCTGGATTACAACCAGTGATGAGCCCCTCCTTGCACCCCCTCTCCAGTGATATTGCAATAAATAATCTAAAGCACTCCTAGTAACTGATGTGTCCAAATCTGTCCTTGTTGATCTCGAACATGTAAAAATAAGCAGCGATTAACCAGATACCACCATTGTAGTGGCCGAAGGCACTCCGATGCTTAAGTCAAGAAGAATGAAGACTAAATATAAATTGCAAAGTGTATGCATACCTTTCTTCTTCCTTTTCATCACCTTTTATAGTGAGTATTTCATCCACAATGACCTTGTTATTGAGAGCGTGATGGAGGAAGGAGATCTCACCCAAGATCTTACCTGCACATGATTGAGTCTCTTTGGCACTCGACTTTGTTTAGGACCCATTGCTTGATTGGGCTAAGAGCCGATTTATGCGAGTGGATCTAAGGCTTATGACAACTTTAAGATTCATGTTCGGGCCTTATTGTCCTAGGCTAAGCCCTACAACTCGTGCCTCTTGAGTTGGCATGACTTGGGCTTAGGCACCTGACTTACAGGTTGAACAATAGTTTATGAATGAGTCCGCTTGGGACCGTGTTGAAGTTGTTCCTCTATTAGGGTTAACTTGTGCCACGTGTATGGTTGTGATTGCCGGGTTGATTGATGTCTCATCAGTTACTCCTATAGTTGGTGGGTCTACGTATTGGGCCATTAACTGTATGTGTGTAGGGGTCTATGTGAGGTCATGATAATATATTTCGGCGCATTTTCAGCTTCTGCGCTGCAGTTATTGCTTGTGCAGCGGTTTGGTGATTATTCCCCTGCAAGTCAAATCTTTATAAATCTTCTTTGAGAGAGTCTAACCTTTTTCCCTCCCAGAGTTAAGTGCAAACTTTTTTTTCAATCATGACTACTCGATTCTCGTCTCGCGGCCTATACTAAATTTTTTTGGACATCTTTGATGTCAGAGAGGGATCTCGCCGACCTTTGCAGCCGATATCGAATCCCTGGTGCTCTAAGGTTGACGCTTCTAGGCGATGGTGAGTCTCAAATGAGGGGTACATTGCTCTGTATAGGGTCATGTTCAGAGTGGGCCTGCGCTTCTCTGTTCCTGAAATTATTTGGCAATTCTTGTCATTCCATGGTATCGCTCCGGCCCACAAGGCATCCATTGGGTGGAGGATTCTGATTGCCACCCTGGCTAGGACAAATGTTATTGGACTCCACTGCCTAGGTTGAGATTCATTCCATGGCTATTATCAAGACGAGCAACCATGGTACATGTTGGGTGGTGAAGCCCTCTTGTTTTAGCAGGCATTCAGAGGACACGAAAAACTGGCAGTGGTATTGCTTTTGTGAGGCATGGATACTTCGACCACAAAGATTGATTGATCTACCGCAACTTCAGGAATGTCAATAAGTCCTTTACTTTTCTTGCTTGAAGCTTTTAGCGTGATGCTCCACCTGTTTTCTCAACTAGGGGGGACGATGTTTTTTTTTATGAGGAAAGAGCTAAAGCCGGCTTTTCTCCTTGCCACTCATGCCCCTTTCAAACGATCTCAGTCCGGCATTTATCGAGCGTAGTGGTTTATTCTCCGACAACGTCGGTAGGGTGGGCAGAACACTGACCGCTCAGATTGGTTCTTTGTTTGGTGCTCGAGCGTCTGGGGTGCAGAAGAAAGTTGTGAAGGAGACCAGCCCGTCCAATAAACGGGTTGTGGAGGGGTTGTTTTCCTCTGCTCGTAAGCCCAAGAAAATTAACGTGGGGACTGCCCTAGCGACCCTTCCCGCTCTGATATCTGATGTGGAGAGGGGTTTGTGGAGCATTGTGGATCAATGGTACCTTATCGTGCTACTGAGGAGACAACGCCTAAGCCCAACAGTCCACCTCCTCATCTCCCTGCCCTAAGGTCTTCCATTGAGGGGGAGCTCTTTGACCTTGCCGAGGTGGAAAACCCCAACAGTTTGAGTGAATAACAGCTCGAGCACACCAATGTTTATCTTCTTAAGGCCACTCTGAAGCTTTCTACTAGTGCTGACCCAGGCTTAGAGCTTCGTGTTTTGAGGGGCATTGCCCATGACCCGTCGGTCCTGGGTGCTCCAAGAAGGCCATCTGCTCCGGAGGATCCAGCTCGCGGTCCACATGTGTCATCGCCTCGTCCGAATCCTCGAGCTCGCTCTGCTTCCTTGTCATCGGCTACCGACAAAGGGAAGGGAGTGGAGAAATTTCCTCATACCTCAGAGGTTGGAGTTGCAATAAGGGGTGCGGGACTCATCCCTGGCCCCAAGGTTCTCCATTCAGGCGTTCGCGTCAACTTTCGCGACCCAGGCGCTATTCACCTTAGCTCTAATGGTCAACATATGTGGCACCAGAAGGTTGACTAGAGGAACGGATCCATGCATCTTCTGAGGTCTTTTTCCCGTTTGGTTGATCGCCCGTCATTGGAGGAGATACCCACAGGGGACCATCTTAATCAAGGGTTGAAGCAACTCATGCAGGTGAGTTAATACTTGTTTATTTGTCGTTAGCCTCTTAACTGCACTTTTCGTTTATAACCATCTACTTGGTTTCTGATCAAGAAATGACCCACTTGACCTATGGTGGGATGTTCGGTACTGAAGTAGACTTTGCGCAGGATAAAGTTTATGCCATGGAGAGGTCGTTTGCTGAGCAGCATTTGCAACTTTCGGTTGCTTTTTTAGAAATGGACTCGCTAGGCAAGCAGTTGACCACTCGTCGCGGCCTGGAGGCTCACCCGCAAAAGGCCCACAAGAATCCAGACAAGGCTCTAGCTGCTGAGGATGACCTAGAGGATCGGCTTAAAGGAGCCCAAAAGAGTCTGGATAAGGACCTAGCTACCCGAGCCAATTTTACGACCGAGCTCGAAGGAGTTCGAGACAGATTGGTAGTTGAGTAGATGGAGGTTGCTAACCGTTTGGCATCTGCCTAGAAGTCTGTTGTTGAAATCCAGAGTGTTCTAGATCATGAATGCGCTGAGTTTCTCGGTAGAAGGAATTCCATGACTTTTTTTGTTGCATGTGTCCCAGCTTACTCGGGTACGAGAGTCTGAGTGCAAGTCGAGTTGCAGCTGAGTGCAGGTTGGCAAACTGCAAAAATGGCATGTCCAGAGCACATGAAGAGCTAACTAGCTTGAAGGTGCAGTGGAAGGCAAGGAAAATGAGTTCCTTGAAGCTGCTAAGATTGTTGACTTCAGCAAGGTTGTTGCCGGTAGGCTGGAGTTGCTGGCAAGATCGTGAGGACTGGGACCTTTCTGCCTACAGGCCGGTGGCTTTTGCCCACTTTGAGGAGGCGGACGACTCTTCTTCTCCACAGGGCGGTCCTAAGGTCATTTTGTCTGTCGCAGATATGACCTTCGGTCTTGGTGTTCCAGAGCCTGCTGCCAACCCTGAGATCGTTCCAGATTCTAAAATGCAAGAGGATGTTCCTGGCACTACTCCCGCTGCATGAGCGATTTTTGTAATGAAAGAAAATTCATTAATGAGAAAATTTTCTTTTTTTCCTTTTTTGTCTGAGATTGTAGTTGTCGTACTTTCCATTTTCAATTATTGCTTAGATTAGGCTGAGTAAATGGGTGTATCTACCCTCACCTGAAGTATGGCTTTAGTTTGGACTGGAGCCCTCTCTTGGCTTGTCCGAACTCATATTCTGTTAACGGTAATAACTTAATCTTCTATGAGAGTTAAGCTGTAGGATATGAACCTTTGTTTGTCCGGGTCGTGTTCCCTTAGTGACGTAATTATTGTCTCCCTTAGTAGTTGAACTTGTGTAGAAGTTGAAATTTGGTACCATATATCTGCAATTCTGATAGTCCTGAAGAAGACTTTGAGTTGAAGAGGAATCGCCTCCGTTTATCTGGGCTAGGCTCCGGTAATAAACCTCATTCAGAACCAGGAGTTAGGTTGTTGAGGAGTTATATTTGCCCGAACGGGCTAGACTCCTACATTTATCTGGCTCAATCCTTGAAAGGACTTGAGCTGGGAAGAAGTCATCTTCACCCGTCTAGGCTAGGCTTCCTATTAGACCCCAATCCTGAATACGAGTTGGGTTGTTGAGGAACCTACTTTGCCTGAACGAGTTGGGTTCCTGTGCACATCTGGCTCAGTCCTTGAGCTGGGAAGAAGTCATCTCTACTCAGGGTTTGGACTTCGTAATAGTCCCCAATCCTGAACAGGAGTTAGGTTGTTCAGGAACCAATTTTGCCCGAACGGGCTAGATTCTTGTGTTTATCTGGCTGGGTTTTTTAGAGGACTTGAGCTGGGAAGAAGTCATCTTCGCCCATCTGGGCTAGACTTTGTAATAGACCCTAATCCTGAACAGGAGTTGGCTTGTTGAGGAACTAACTTTGCTTGAACGGGCTGGGTTCCTTTGCACATCTGGCTCAGTCCTTCAAAGGACTTGAGCTGGGAAGAAGCCATATCTGCCCGTCTAGGCTAGACTTCATAATACCAATCCTGAATAGGAGTTGGGTTGTTGAGGAACGTAGACCTACTTTGCCCGAATAGGTTGGGTTCATGTGTACATTTGGCTCAGCCCTTGAGAAGACTTGAGCTAAGAAGTATTCGAACGTCTGGGCTAGAGTACTTAATAGACCCCAATCCTGAACAGGAGTTGGGTTGAGGAATCATCTTTGTCTGAACAGGCTAGATTCTTGTTAAGCGGATTAGGTCGCTTGTTGGGTGAGTCGTCGGTATCCTGAACATGATTAGACATGGTCTCTCGTCTTGGTCCCTTAAGACTATATTATCCCGGTGCAGTGAGTCGTCGACAGACTGGACTAGATCCGCCTCGCAATGTCGTGGTTTCTTGGGTGGATTAGGTCACTTAGTGGCAAGTTGTCGTTGTCCTCATCGGGACTAGGCTTGGCCATTGTGCCCCATCTTGATCCTCGTGAATGGATCCGACTTCTTTTGAACGGTGAGTTGTCCTTGGACTGGGCTCAGCCCGCTGTATCGTACCTCGGTTCCTTAGGCAAACCACGTCACTTATGCGGAGGCCTGCTACTTTATTTAACAGGGTTATGTTCTTCCATTGTGCGTCATTTTGGTTCCCGTGACAAGACTGGATTTTTAGTGCAGTGAGTTGTCCGTGGACTGGGCGGTCCATGGTTGACTTTTCGTGGCTCCTTGGGCGAGCTAGGTCACTTTTGTGACGAGCTGTTGTCGCCCTTAATAGGGTTGGGCTTAGTCATTGTGCACCATTTTGGTCCCCTTGATTGGGTCAAGCATGTTTGAGCGGTGAGTTGTCCTTGGACTAGGCTCAATCTGCTATGCGGTATCTTGATTTCTTGGCGGACTATGTCACTTTTGTGACGAGCTGTCGTCGCTCTTAATAGGATTGGGCTCAGTCGCTGTGCACCATTTCGGTCTCCGTGATCGGACCAGGCCCTTCCATGGCAGTCAGTTATCCATGGACTGGGCTTGACCTGTCGTGTGCTACCTTGGTTCCTTTAGGTGAATAGGACTTTTGCGGCAAGTTGTCGTCGCCCTTAATAGGAGTAGGCCCGGCCGTAGTGCGCCTTTTTAGTCTTCGTGGCAGGACCGGATCTTCCGTTGTAGAAGGAGCTGAGTGTGGAATGAAGTCATTTTTAAAGAGATTTCCTTTATTTATAGTTCCTCAAAAATTCTACATGTCACTCTCTCCACGATTTTTTTACCAGTAAGCTTTTGACTTGTTTGTTCATTTTTTAAGAGGATTCGAGCTGTCTGGCTACTTATCTGATAGCTTCATTGCCACGTGATGGCATTCCCTGGCAGAAGACTGATTTCCCTTTATGGTCCTTATCTCTCCGTTGACAAGGTATTTGAGGCATTTGTGCCATGTGGAGACCATTGTTCCCATCTGGTGGAGCCAAGGCCTTCGTAGAATTAGTACGTGGAGGGGGCATCTAACACGAACTCCGTCATTAGGAGCTTTACTAGTTCCCCTGCTCCTACAGGTAGTCTGACACTCCCGACTAAGTAACTTCGAGCGCCGCTGAAGCCACCCATTACCTGGTTTTCCAGTTTCAACTCTTCCTCTCAGCCGCATCCTACGGAATGCTTCTAAGTACAGAATATTGGTTGAGCTCCCGTGTCCACCAGCGATCTCTTCACGCCTCATTTCGATATTGTGATCGTGATTACCAGGGCATCGTTATGAGGGGAATAAACCCTTTGCATATCCTGCTCGGTGAACGTCAAATCCGGGGTTGGGTGCTATGTTCGGGCGTGCTTGACTGGGCGGTCCCCATGGTGGAGACCTATCCGCAGTTCTCGGATTGTTTGTTTTCTTAACCTGTTGGATTTTTCCGGTCCATTGTGTGCATTATACAGGGGTCATATGATTGATTTCAAGCAGGATCTGGTCTATGCGGGGTCAGTCGCGGCTGCCTTAGTGGCTGGGTTGTTCAACTATTATGCTCCCTCGGTTGGATCAGTTCGGCCCTGTTGCTGGACTTCTCTAACCGGAGGGTTGTCTAGTTCGGCAATATTGTTGAATGCTCGAGAGCCGGTGCTGGTGATCGTGTCTCGATGCTCTGGTTAGCTAGAAATAACTTTATGTGTTCGTTTCAGGGAAAATTTGTCGTTTCTCCCCATGGATGGTGCCAAACTGATGAGCCCAAATCTGTCCTTGATGATCTCGTGCCTACAAAAATGATGAGCGGATAGCCAGAAAACCGTTTTGGTGGCTGAAGGCACTCCGATGCTTAAGTCAGATATCGATGCAAAGAAGAATGAAAACTAGATGTAAATTGCAAAGTGTTTGCATGCATTTCTTCTTCCTTATCATCACCTATTATAGCGAGTAATCCCTCCACAACTGTCCTTGTTATTAAGGGCGTGATGGAAGGAGGAGATCTCACCCAAGATTTTATTTATGCATGACCGAGTCTCTTTGACACTTGGCTTTGTTTATGACTGATTTGTGTGAGTGGGTCTCAAGCCTATGACAACTTTGAGATTCATGTTCGGGCCTTATTGTCATGGGCCAGACCCTAAGTCCCGTGCCTCTTGGGCTGGCGTAACTTGGGCTTGGGTCCTGACTTACATGTTGAACAATAGTTTATGAATGGGTCCGCTAAGGACCTTTTTGAAGTTTTTCCCATATTAGGATTGTCTTGTGCCACATGTACGGTTGTGATTGTATGGCTAATGAGACATCAATCGAGTTGATAACTACAAGTCCACAGAGAATAAATTTGACATCTATTTGTCTCCATTTTCCTTTTTCATATGCATCAATCGAAATCAAGAAATGTTATGTCCCGTAGCTACTTGGAAACCAATGTGTTCACTAACTCAAGCCAATTCTTCAATGTGTCAGGAAACCTCTTAATATTCAAACCATTAGTATAGCTTCTTTAAATTAACCCTTCTCCAAATCAACCGGCGACGACGAACCAATCAAGCCTAACACCACCTTCGTTTTCTTAATCTCAATCATAATAATCCTTTTACCCATTCTTACTTTCTTCTTCATCGCCTTCATCATTTTCTTTGAACTAAACATTTATATTTCCTACTTTTGCATAAACAGTTCTTTATGGTCTCTCAATTATCATCAAATTTTCTCGAATTCACCCGAACCCTCATCGAACATTGTTATACAACAAAGGGTTCATATGAAAATGATGGAAACTGTGATTCAGACTGTAACATTTTACAATACAAGCTATTCAGTTCATCAGATCTTAGGGTATAGAGGAAACTAATTTCTTTGAAAAACTGAAATAATAAATTACGAAATCAGGCCAAGAACGAAAGTCGAATACTTGAATAAGAGAGTTAATAAGAAATTACCGCTGGAAATCTTTCTTCCTTTCGCTTGAGAGAGACCCACGGATGCAGAGAGAGTGCTTGAGAGAGAGAGCCTCTTCAGTGGAGCAATAGCTGAAACTTAATAAAATCCAATTCCTGGTGTTACTCAGATGGTGATGGCAGTGTCAATAAGTGATGGTATCAAAAAAACAGCGACCTTATTTTTTTGGCCAAAAACTCACAGGTCAATTTTCTTAATATTACACTGTATTTTTTGAGATAAAATTCAATAAGATATTATATAATAATTAAAGAATTTGAATTCAAAATAGATGAAAAATATTGTTTCCTAATATAATTTCTTAGGGTGGGCATCTCATCCCGCGATCCCGATTTCATTTCGTTTCGATTTTTTACGAGGCCTATTGGGATTGATCAATCCCTATCCCCATCCCAATTTTTCCTAATCTAGAGTGAGATATGATCGGGATGAAGATTTTCAATCATGCACATCTCGTCCTATCACGAATCAATTTTTTTTAATATTTAGTATGAACTATGTAGCATAAAACTATGAAACTATTTGTTGACCTGACTATTTTATTTGTTATTTTATTTATTGACATGTATATTTTTTTCTCATAAGCATCCATGTGACTCACTCAGAAAACTGAAATTCAAATCACTAAAAGAAGTAAACACAATTGCTATTGTTGAAAATTTTAAAGTTTTAATCCTCTTAAAACACCACAGCCGCATGAACTTAAAGGTCAAGCGCATAGTTGTCAATGACGGTCTTGTGCTATAGATTAGTCTAAGTGCTTGATATAACAACCAATGAAAACGACTGTTTCAAACAACTCGATATGAATGAAACAATTATGTCTTCAAGACGAGTGATGCTAGGCGGCGAGGAAACGGGCGAGGGAGGGGGTGTAAACTATATAAATCACCGCTTCAAGACTATTACTATATAAATCTAAGATTTTTTTGTGCATGGACTACATTTTGTAATTTTTTCTTGTTAACAATATAGTTTTTCATTAGAATACTTATATATAACTTAAGATCCTATGGAGGGTTGAACTCTATTCGAGTAAAAAAATAAAAATAAAAATAAAAAAATTTGAAGCCTTGAAGACTTCCCATTCATATCGAGCTATTGGAAGTGGCAGTGTTCGTTGTTTGATATATCGGATACTTAGACTAGTCCATTACACAAGAAAGCTATTGACAACAATGTAGTCAACATTTAAGTCCTTGAGGATGTGGTGTCTAGATAGTAGTGGTATTTTCTTCTTTAGTAGCAATAGCCAATATGAATGCTCTAGGCTACGTAATACAATTTCGCAATAAATTTCTATGGCAGATCATTTTCTACAATTGGCATGAGTACAAAAATAATAAGGTAAATTAGCACAAAAATGTAACAAAAACATATAATACACTTAAAATAAATCAATATTATTTTATTTATATACCCTAAGTATTGTAAAAAGTTGTCTTATGAGATACAAAAGTAAATTTTATTGCATCCAAACCCCAATTTTGATCTCACAAAACCGACATAATTAAGTTCCAAATTTTGTGCTCAAAGTTGACAATATATAAAAGTACCAAACTTTGAAAATATGCAAATGTAAAGGAAATTGACCGATTATGGAAAAGTGAGTGTATAAAATAAAAATGATTAAGATTGAATATGTTTGCACATAAAAATACATCAAAAACTACAAAATTTATACCATATGTAAAATATGTTCAGCAATCCCATAAAGTTTAATGATTTTATTGTGTCTATGAACTTCACAATAGTTTTTCAACATTTAGATTATGTAGAAAAAAAATCTATATACATTTCATAAAGGCACGACTGTTTGACACCACCACCCTACCTTTCTATCTAACACCACCACCTATTTTTTGACACCATCACATTTGTTTTTCTTGTGTTTTCTTCTCGACGGAACAACAACAACAATAGCAGTAGCATCACTATCGTTGTCATTGCCACCTTGCCACACCGTCGTCGCTTCTCACATGGCCCTTCTTTTTTTTCCTTTCTTTTTTTCTTTTCTCTTCCGTCTTTTTTTCTCATCAACAGCAGGGTGCAATATCGACGATTGTTATTGCACCACGCCTTGCCTTGCCATCGTTGCCCGGTGCTACTACTCTTTTTTGTTGTTGAAAATAAAAGAGAAGGATGCGACAACATGCTGTTGAAAGTAAAGAGGGGGGATAAATAGGAGAAAATATAAAAAGAAAGAAAAGAATAATAGAGGGAGCATTGGAGGTGAGGGCAGGGGCATCGTGAGGCGGGGCAGCAACAGTAATGATGTTGTTCCTGCTTGCTATTGGAATATCGTTGAGGGAGAATAGAGGAGGAGGAGAAAAAAACATATTTTATTTGTGGTGTCCCTTAGTAGGTTAAAAAAAAGTTGTTAATGAATCGTGAATCATTTAATAAATCAGGAAGTGTAAGATTTTGATGTAATCGTAAGAATCATAATATTTAAATATATGTATTTAAATTAAAAATATCTATAATTTATACCGAAATAAAAATAAAATAAAAATCGAATATGTAAAAGTGCATTTTCATTGAGTTTGTAAGTCCAAAAGAAACTTCTTTCAAAAAATAAGCCAAAAGAAAAAACTAATTAAATGAAGTCCAAAAGAAAAAAAAAAACCCAAACGAAAAAAAAAATGAGTGAGGCTAGGGAATCAGGTTTTGTAACCATGTTTTATAACCAGGATAATGTGGCATCGCTAGATGTTAGATGAGGATTTTTACAACCTCGAGATACACATAAACACTTTGAAAATTTCATCATTATTTCAAGATCACGCCGCGTCACCATGGTTACAAAACATGGTTTCCTAGCATTTTCGAAAAATAATTAATTGAAGCTCAAATGACACTACAAAAAAATGGAAATCAGCGACGGCTAAAAACCGTCGCTGATTCAGCTAAAACCGTAGCTAAAAGGAATCAGCGACGGCACTACATCCGTCGCTATCCCGTAGCTAGATTTATCGTCGCTATTTGATTCAGCGACGGCAAAATAGCCGTAGCTAATTAGCCATGAGATACAACCGTCGCTAATTGATTTTTGTAAAAAAAAATTTATATTTTTTTATATTAGCGACTGCATTTTGGCCGTGGCTAACTGATTTTTTTAAAAAAAATTAAAATTTTTTATTTTAGCGACGGCATTATGGCCGTGGCTAACTGATTTTTTTAAAAAAATTAATTTTTTTATTTTAGCGACTGCATTTTGGTCGTGGCTAACTGATTTTAAAAAAAAAATTAATTTTTTTTAATTTTCGCTAACTGATTTTTTTTTTTTTTAAATAAAAAAAATTTTAAAAAATTTATTTTAGCGACGGCATTATGGCCGTGGCTAACTGATTTTTAAAAAAAAAATTAAATTTTTTTATTTTAGCGATGGCATTTTGGCCGTGGCTAACTGATTTTTTTAAAAAAAATTAAAATTGGTAGAGTTAGCCATTCTTCTTCTTCGATCTCATTTCACCCATTCTATGGGTAATCCAAACTTAAGTGAATGACAAATTGGTAGAGTTAGCCAACATTGTATGAATATCTCTTTCAATCTCTTTGCTTTGTTTTTCACAAATGGAATATGAATTGACTGAATTTTTATTTTTTTTTTGCTAACTAATGCAGAAATACAGAGCAAATACTTTAATAATGAAAATTCTAGGGGTCGAGGGAGGGACTGGAGCGAGCCGCCTCGAGATAAGCGACATCGTGCATCTCAAGGCAGATGCACTTATCTCGAGACAGATGGGTGGTTACCACCCATCCCTCGACCCCTAGAATTTTCGGATATTCGAGCAGGGCAAATATCTGTCAATCCGTCTAGAGTAGGGATGGTTTTTGAAAAATTGTATGAACGAATATTGGGCGGATTCGAAAATCCGCAATCTCCAGCAGGGTGGGGATGGATTTGCCCAAATTCGCCCCATTGTCATCCCTAGTTGGGAGTCTCACTAAATCACCCTATCGTTTTCTTCAAGTATTGCATTGTGATTAGTAATCTATTGTCGACTCGAAGTCGATATCCTTGGCAAGTTATCTGTCGACCAATCAACTAAGGCAGTGACTTTTTGACACCATAACTTCTATTGTCCCACATCACCTTTATTTCTCATACCACCAATAAAAAAACACTTAAACTCAAGCTTTCTTCTTCTTATCTTCCTCCGCCCTTCTCTGCTCCTGTCTTCTCCATCAAGTATCAACACCCCATTAGCAACACCACCACCACGCCATGTCCCATCACTGTCGGTGACCCCTCCACGACCTTTTTCTTATATTCTTTTCTTCTTCCTCATCTTCTTGTTCCCTTCTCTTCTCTGTTTTTTTTTCTTTCTGTCGCCCTCGCAGAGGACTCCGCAAGGATGGGTTCCCATTCGTGACAGCCTCTGCAAGGACAAATTTTTTTGGCTCTTGTGAATGGAGAACCCATCCTCGCGGAGAACTTTGCACGCGGGGGTTCTCCACTTGTAGGAGCCTTTGTGAAGGTTAGAATTTTTTGCCTCGCAAAGGCCGTCGCGAGTAGGGAACCCATTCTCATAGAGTCCTTTGTGAGGGCGCGGAGAAGAAAAAAATAGAGAAAAGAAGAAGAATAATAGAGGAATAGAAGAAGGAGGCAGTGATGGGGTGTGGGCGATAAAAAAAAACAGAAAAGAATGTGGCAGTGGTAGGGTGGCCGACAATGATAGTACTGCCAGCAGGGTGATAATGCTTGATGTAGAAGAGAGAGCAAAGAGGGAAGGATGAAGAGACTAGAAGAAGAATGTTTGAGTTGGACTCTTTTTTTTTTTTTTTTTTTTTTTTTTTTTTTAATTGAGGGTGTAGAAAAGAAAAGTGGTATGGACAGTAAAAGCTGTGGTGTTAAAAATCGTTGCCATGATATTAGCGATGTTTATGGGGGAAAAAAGATTTTAATCTCTGGCATTATTTATATATCCATTGGTTAAATGGTAACTATGTGTTTTATGCTCAATTCAAGTATGTTAGTTGGTACTGCATGCAACATTCTCCTTTTTTTTTTAGAAAAAACTTTGGAGACAATGAGAACCCATATCTCTGGAGAATTCAGTGTCTTCTTTAGAATGTCCTATATTAGGGTGGGGTTGTGTAAGTGGGTTGGTTGTACGTTATTGGTATGTTAGTGACTATATGGTGCTGGTGGTGTTAACAGAGATGGTCGGTTGATTTGGTGCTATGGTGTACATTTGTCAATGGGGTGCATGTTTTTCTTTCTTTTTTTATTTAGTTTTACAGGGAAGAATTATTTTTGGCCATTGTATGGACCTGTGCGACTTGAGGCCCTCGCAGCAGAACATGAGGTACGTAATGAATTTGCTCCATTGTCATTTTCGTAGGGCTTAATTCTTCCTGATATTCAAGGACTTCTATTGGGTTGCAATCAAGAAAATTTTGGCAAAACCATTGACTCAAGTTTTCTTTCTGAACTCTTAGCAGAGACAAAACACACAAATCCCATGGCTGGGATTTTTTAATACTTTACTGGTAGGCTCATTAGATAGTGTTCACTCTTTGAAGGTTCATTTCAGCCGACTTTTTTGAAACAAAGGTTTGGTTGTGAAGCAACTGAGACATTTATATGCTTAGGACTAAGGAGTTCTAGCTTCCCAAGTTTTTCATCCAGAGTAAGTTGGATAGGTTTTTCATATTTAAAAATAATAATATTTGTTTTTTTTTTATGGTTTCATACAAAAAACAAAAGATGTAATGAAAAATACAACAAAATAATTCGGAACATCTTTATAAAGTTCATAAATTTTATTCATTTTTACCTACTAATAATAATGTTACCCTTTATAAGGATTACAATGTACGACATTAAGGCTATGTTTGGTTATAACAAAAAATTTCCCGAGAAAATATTCAAAAGAGTAAGAGGGAGATGTTGAGAATTAGGGTTGAAGATGAGCTTATTCTTTCATATAACCTTTCTATTTTATTTTATTTTTTTCCCTAAAAGTTTTTTAGTTTAAACCAACATAGACTAAATTAATAAATTTCAATTCTTTTTTACCTTTTCCCTTTGCTATTTTAAGGTAAAACTAGGATGTGGGAACTCAAGCTAGTTACATTATCAACTCACATGTACCCCTAACTACTCCCTCTTTTGTTAAAACACATATTACCTAATTGGATAGATCAAGTTTTATGTAGAATTTAATCGAGTGAAAGTATGTATTTTCTATCTAATTATGCATTTTTCTCTGGTCAATACCCATTTTTCCTTGATCGTTTGCATCAAAGCTAAGTCTAGAACATTATAGAAAGTATTCAAACATGACTATCTAGCTAGTTGATTATCTTATTAAAGTCATGGCTATATTTATTTTTAAGCATAAATGTGGCTATCAAGCTTTGACAATTTTGTAAAGGTGAGGTTCATGATTTGAAATATGATCATCATCCTCATAGGACCCATTTTGACTGACTTTTGTGTTAGGCGAGATGTGAAATGAGATGAGTCGCTCATTTCATTTGTTTCTTCTTGTCTTGTCCATCATGCCATGCAAATGGAGCGAATCTTCCCAGACATATTGGATCATTACTTATTCTTGCCATTCCAATAAGATCATTCGAAAAAATCTTTTGAGAGCAGATTGAAATCAATGAAAAGCCTTTACTTTCTACTTTGCTTGATTTGCCTCCATCAAGATCTGACCTCCTATGTTTCAGCCTACACCATAACTCCGGCAGACTCTATCAAAGACGGGCAGAACTTAACTTCCCAGTCTGAAACATTTGAACTTGGTTTCTTCAGCCCACCCAATTCGAAAAAACCGATACTTAGGAATATGGTACAAGAAAATCCCAGTTCAAACAGTAGTATGGGTAGCTAACAGAGATTCAGCCCTCAATGATTCATCAGGAGTTTTAAGGATATCCACAATGGGAAACCTTGTTATTCTCAATAGTACAAACCACACCATTTGGTCTACAAATTCTTCGAAAACAACAGCCAATCCAATTGTAGAGTTCCTAGAGTCTGGAAACCTTGTTTTGAGAGATAGGAATTCAGATGAGTATCTATGGCAGAGCTTCGATTATCCTTCAGATACTATGTTACCAGGCATGAAGATTGGTTGGAACTTGAAGACTAGATTCAATAGATATTTGAATGCATGGAAGAGTTTTGATGATCCTTCCCATGGAAACTTCACTTTTGGGATTGAACTTACCGCAGATCCTGAACCGGTTATGAGATATGGCACTGCCAAGTATCATCGAGCTGGTCCGTGGAATGGAATTCGGTATAGTGGCTCACCTGATTTGAAGATAAATCCAATTTTCAGATACGAAGTGGTTAATAATGAGAATGAAGTCTATTACACTTTCCAACTTGTTAATCAATCTGTTATTTCAAGATTGGTTTTGAAACAAAATGGTCGTGATGGCACAGCCGAACGCGTTACATGGGTGGATCAAAGCCAGAGATGGGTCCTTCATGTTCCAATTCCGAGAGACCGTTGTGACGCTTATGGTCTTTGTGGTGTGGGTAGTACATGTGATACAAATGATGTACCAGTTTGCCAGTGTTTGAAAGGGTTCAAGCCTAGATCACCCAGTGACTGGAATGAGTTGGACTGGTCTGGGGGATGTGAACGTGAAATTCCTCTGGATTGCAAAGGAGATGGGTTCAGGAAGTTTACGGGCGTAAGACCGCCCGATACAGCACTTTCCTGGATGAATACAAGTATGAATCTCGAGGAATGCAAGCAACAGTGTTTGGAGAATTGTACTTGTGTGGCTTATACCAATTCAGATATTCGTGGTGGTGGGAGTGGTTGTGTGATGTGGTTCCGGGATCTGATTGACATAAGACAGTTGGATGGTGCTGGGCAAGATCTCTATATTCGGATGGCGGCTTCTGAAATAGGTAACGACTCAATTTTTCTACACTAGAAAAGAAAAAAAATCTCTCTCTCTGTATATAGAAGTTTCTTAATGTCTGGACAACTTGACCCCCTTGATATATTTTGATTTAAATCATGAACAAGATGAAATCAAAATCCACATCTAATTCAGGTCCAAAGCTCGAAAACTTGGTGAAAGAACCAAAATGCCACACCCTCGTCAAATTTACATGTATAAAACATACAACTGACATCCCTCAGTTCCATATTTTGAACGACATAATAATTAATAAACAGATATCACTAGCGTCAGTTGTTATTAAGCCATTATTGTGCAATCTGAAATAGTTTAATATGTCATTCTGCAATATGGAAAGAGAACTTTTGTTTTTAGTAGAGAAACTATAATAGAGTTGCGGACAGACTTGCTAACCTTTACCCTAGCTTAGAATGTCTGGAAGTTACACCGAGCTCGTTTGCTCAAGACTTGAAAGACATTGTGCATGAAGATAGATCAGGGACACTTTACTCTCGAATGTAACTTCAACTTTTATTTCAGGTTTGGGGATCCTAAATAACCCCCGCTCGCTTTCCAAAAAAATAAAAAAGTCTCACAAGGTCGAAAACAGAGGTCAGGTCAAGATTTTTGTGATATGAGGTAAGTTGCACATGATTAGTCTCCCCCTCGGGTGCCAATCTAGTTGGGATGCTTGGGGGTAGGTAATGATGCATGTTTCTTGCCTCTTGTGGTTTTATCGGCTTTGGCCTTGGTTGTATGATCTTTTTTTTTTTTTTTTTGTTAATATAAGGGTAAGGTCCCTTCAATCCCATCTTGCCTTGTGCAAAAAAAAAAAAAATATATATATATATATATATATATATATTTGTGATTATTGTTGTTCGTATTAGTCAGGATTTTTTACATTTCTTATTCTTATTATTAGTAGTTGTATACATCTTTCATTTTCTTTGTCAGAATGTATTTTGTTGATTCATTTCTGATGGAATGATTATTAAAGAAGCTGAAGGTGATTCAAGACGGCAAAAACGTGTGATCATTGTAGTCATTATCACATCAGTTGTGGGGATTCTTCTCTTGGGCTGTTGTATAGGTGGGTACATTATGAAGAGAAGGAAAGGCTGGCAGCTGATGAAGATTAAACCGAATGGTAATTTTCACACATCATTTATTGGGATGGTAATGGACGACCCTCCCGTTGAGAAAATTTAAATTTGTATCAACATCGACAAGTCTATTCAAACTAATGTTCTAATGTACAACCACTTTTCAAGCATTGTCTGACGTCTTTGTTCTTCTAATCAGGTGATCAGAATCAGAAAGATAATCTTGAGTTACCTGTGTTTGATTTGGATACCATATCAACGGCAACAAATAATTTCTCGCGAGAAAACAAACTTGGAGAAGGTGGTTTTGGTCCAGTTTACAAGGTCAGGTTTCCATATTATGATATATATAAAGTTCTATTAGAGGACAGATAAACTGTTTCTATCAATCCTTACCATTTTAAGATTAAAGTCTGACTAATTTATTCAGACTCGTCCATAATATTGCTCTCTACAATTATTCTTAAGTGGAACATTTATTGATTTTCAGGGTCAATTGGCCGATGGCCATGAAATAGCTGCCAAGAGGCTATCAAAGAAATCTACACAAGGCGTTGATGAGTTTAAGAATGAGGTTTTACTAATCTCGAAACTTCAACACAGAAATCTAGTAAGACTTCTTGGTTGTTGCATTCAGGGTGAAGAAAAGATGTTGATCTACGAATATATGCCGAATAAAAGCCTGGATTCTTTCATCTTTGGTACACTTGTTAGGAATTTCATATGCTTGCTTATATTCGACTTTTGCACTGTAAGGTTTCTGTTTTGTTGAACTTATTGGGATTGAATGCAGATAGAACAAGAAGCACATTGCTTGATTGGCAGAAGCGATTCCAAATTATTCTGGGAATTGCTCGAGGTCTTCTTTATCTTCATCACGATTCGAGATTGAGAATTATTCACAGGGATTTGAAAGCAAGCAACATTTTACTAGACATTGATATGGAGCCAAAAATATCAGATTTTGGAATGGCTAGAATATTTGGAGGAAATCAGATTGAAGCAAATACAGATAGAGTTGTTGGAACACAGTAAGTAATATTACCGTCTTTAGATAGAAGTATTTATGTTCTCTAATCTGCTATGATAAAGTTGTTCTTGCTAAGCAAAAATAATTTTCTCATTGATTCCTTGTAGTGGTTACATGTCTCCAGAGTACGCCGTTGATGGACACTTTTCTGTGAAGTCCGACGTATTCAGCTTTGGAGTATTAGTTTTAGAAATTTTGAGTGGCAAGAAGAACAGAGGCTTTTATCACGTTGATCATAATCTCAATCTTTTAGGACATGTAAGTCGAACGGTCCTTTTCTTTTGTTTATTGATTATACATTTGAGTGGAAGGTTATGTTCACAAAACTTGTATTGCATTGTTTTAGGCTTGGAGACTATGGAATGAAGATAAGGCATTGGACTTGATTGACAAATCAATAGGAAGCACGTTTGTGGAACAAGAAGTGTTGCGATGCATTCATACAGGTCTGCTATGCGTTCAACAAAGCACACAACAAAGGCCAACCATGTCATCAGTGCTACTGATGTTGAGTAGTGATAGTATATTACTGCCCCAACCTCAACCTCCAGGTTTTTATATAGAAAGGAGTCCAGTTATATCTAAGGGGTCATCTTGTGATAAAGAGTACTCTTTTACTGCTTCAAACGAAGTAACTATTACATTGGTAGAGGGTCGATGACCGAGTTTATATATGCCCATTTTAGTGGTATATGTATAAGTTGTATTGCAAAACAGGAATAAATATCAATTTATGTAGTAAAATTGACCAAATAGAATGGTGCCATCCATTCCAGAATTTCTTTTTATTAGTAGTCAAAACACCCAAGAAATAGGGATTTGGGGTCGGATTGAAGTGAAAATGGTTGAAGATGTCCTTGCCACAAAAATTTGTTGATCCCCCATTTTGTGCTATGTCCATTCTGTGCTTGAGGCGTGCTTGATGAGAATAACTAACATCCTTCAAGAGAAGACTTGAAGCAAACTTGTGTGTGAGAGCGAACCTTCCGCTTCAACATATGTACAAGAAATGTATGTTTCTCTACTGTTCTATTCTTTGATCTTAACAGTGAACTTTTTCTTTCCTTTTTGCCCCGTCGATGTAGGTAATTTTGCTGAACCTTGTTATATATCGGTCTTTGGTATTTACTTTGCATAGTATTGATTATGGTGTTTGTTACTTTCTTCTCCGACAATCAATTGTGTTTCATATTGGTTACACTTTCACGAGCATTATAGTTGTCTCATTGAGCCAACTCACATAATTGATTGATGGTGGATGCAACTTCTTCAACAATTGGAAAGAGAGCTTGATGTTATTTTCTCAAGTTCATTTTAAGGTGTTAGAAGAAAATCTAATCGGGGTATTCAATTCACTTGTGAATAGGTGGTGGTTATATACAAGCCTGAAAAAAAACAGGATAGATCTGGCAAGTTCAAGTTTGAAATCAAATATGGTTAGTGCTAAAGTCAACTAGTTTGATGTCAAAAAGTTCAAGACGAACAATTTTGGCATGTGGGAATGCAAAGTTATGGATTTGTTTGCAAAGAAAATTTAGAGGATGCTTTGGGTATATGAGCCAAAGACGATGAAAGAAAGAAGAATGGAAAGTTGAATCACAGAACATATGAACCCCATATGACTGTTTGGAGGAGGAAGCAATTTTTTTTTGGGATAAATATGAGACAATAGGCTTTGCTAAAACACTTGGTTGAGTTCAATAGGCTTGCCAACCTTTTAGAAAAAAAATTTGTTCTTGAGAATTACAAGGTTTGATGCCTTTTGAATTCTCTTCTAAAAGAATATGAAAATCTTGTGAATCGTAACAACTTTGTTAATGGGAGAAGAATCAATATGATGAGACTGCTGAAATTTTGCTCAATTATGAGTACCAGTACAGACGACTGTATGAAGACTTGTCTGCAAAGGAATGTTCATTCGAATATCTGGTAAAGAGATAAGTTTCAGTTCAAATCAAGAAGTGGGTCAAAGGTTTAGGCGAAAGATGAACGCGCCTATTGTCACCAATAGAGGCACTTGGTCATAAATTGTCTGAAAATCAAAGCCAATAAAAAAGGAGAAACAAACCAATGGGTATGTTGCTAAAATTAGTAACAAAAATCAAATGATTATTCCTTGTCCATATTAACATTAATGTGTTCTAGGGACTGGTTGTCTAGCCTTACATGCTGACTGTAAGTTGTTTTGATGGTATTGATCCAGCTAACTAAACAAAAGGTATGGGTATAATTCGGCTCAAGATTTAGATGGTAAATGGTTCAGAATTTGGTTGAAATACTAATGATGCTTCGGAAAATGTCATTTCCATATGAAAAAGACATGCTAATTAGTAAACCTCGAATGGTTTAGTGGCTGTGATTGCTTGGATATGTATTCTTCCTTAATCATGTGTTTTATGTCCATTTCAGGTAATACTAAGTGGATTTGACTGCAACATGCTCTTTTTTTCTGAAGACGATAAGTGACTTATCAGGTTAGAATTTGATATCTTGTTTGTTTTTCCTTTGGCTTTGTATTAATTGGAAAAAGTAGTTGAGCTGATTTTGGCAATAATTGTAAAAGAAATGTTAAAGGAATATTGATATAATGCTTTGCTTCTGAATGACTGGTTTGATGATGTTGCCAAACTGATATGCCATGTACTTTTGTTAGATATAGATAACTTGCACCATATGATAATCTTACTTGCAGCCTGCGAGTGCCTTTGGAAGTTGAAAATCATGTAACAGGAAGAAGAGAAGAAGCTGAAAAATATCAGGTGTATTGAAAACAACTCATCGACAAGGTGTCCATGAGGATGATGAAAGCTTCATCTACATGATAGGAAAGAGGCAAGGCTCAAACTGATGTTCATTTCTTTTGCAGCTGTTGGTTGGATTTGCCTGTCTTTGCAAAATTTGTGGAAAGAAATCATGATGCACAAACTTCATTCATTAAGGTCTGATAAAATCTAGCAGGCACCTATATCACCACATAGTTCAATGTCATCTCAAGGAGTCACCATGTTAGGGTGGGGTTGGCGGTATGAGTCGTTGTCTTTCTTTGGTGGCAGTGATATGGCTTCACTCACACATGTTGCTTTGGGTGTGAATAGAAGGTGATGGGATGATTTGGTGATAATTGCGCATGCTGTGGGCAATGGGGTACATTGTTTATTTTAAGTTTTACTCGTTCAAAGATGACGGGATTATATTTGTCATTATAAGGACCTGTTGTCGATTAAAGTAAAGGGCTTTGAGGCCATGACATAAGTTAAATGATGGATTTGATCTAATGTCATTCTCAGAGGGCTTGATTTTTGTGATGTTCAAGGAATTTTACTGGATTGCGATCAAGGAAATTTTGGCCAAACCATTGATTCAAATTTCCTTTCTAAACTCTTATGAATGAAAGAAGCAATGGTGTGAATCAGTGATGGCCGGGCTCTGTAGTTTGAAAGAAAGGAACTTTCAATCATCTTTCCTGATAGAAAATTCTGCTTGAGAAGCAATTTAAATATTTATGTTGCTGTTTTGATAATTGGCTCGTTTCACACACACAAACCTACTTTTTATTAGGTAGACCATATATTAATTTACACTCAACCATTAATAATTGATTGTATCATATTCAAGCAATCAAAATTCTTACTCAGCTAATTATATGTTTGCTAAGAATCAATAGCCAAATCCTTTTCATAATCTTTAACGTTGAAACCAACTCTAAAACATTATAGAAAACAGATAAATATGCTAGTTAACTACATCATCAATGTCACTGTTGTTTTCTTTTTAACTGTTAAAAGTAGCTATCAAGGCTTGACAATTTTGTAAATGGAAGGGTCAGCATTTGAAAATATATATGATTTGTGCTTGGATAGGACCCATTTTAACTGACTTTTGCTAAAGAGACCGCAAGTCAGTTAATATTTAATATGTCTTGTTCATTGTCTCTCAAGCAATTGGTACACACCTTCAAAATAATTGGATCATACTTAGTCTTGATATTTCATATGAAATCACAGAAGAAACATTTGAGACTAATTGAAATCAATGGAAAGCCTATACTATCTACCTTTCTACTTTATCATGCTCACTTTTCTTTATCCAGATCTAACCTCGTATGTTTCGTCCTACATCCTAAATCCTACAGAATCTGTTAGAGATGGGCAGAACTTAACTTCCCAGTCTGAAACTTTTGAACTTGGTTTCTTCAGTCCATCCAATTCGAAAAGAAGATACTTAGGAATCTGGTACAAGACAATCCCAGTTCAGACAATAGTATGGGTAGCTAATAGAGATTCTCCGTTAAATGATTCGTCAGGAGTTTTCATGATATCCCCACTGGGAAATCTTGTTATTCTCAATAGCACAAACCACACCATCTGGTCTACAAATTTGTCGAAAACAGTAGCAAATCCAATTGTAGAGTTCCTAGAGTCAGGAAATATTGTTTTGAGAGATAAGGATTCAGAGGAGCATCTATGGGAGAGCTTTGATTACCCTACAGATACACTGTTGCCAGGTATGAAGCTTGGTTGGAACTTGAAGACTAGATTCAATAGATATTTGACTTCATGGAAGAGTTCTGATGATCCTTCTCGTGGGGACTTCATTTTTGAGATTGATCTTACTGCAGATCCTGAACCAATTTTGAGATATGGCTCTGTCAAGTATCATCGAGGTGGCCCGTGGAATGGAATTCGGTATAGTGGCTCACCTGATTTAAAGAAAAACACGATATTCACATTTGAAATGGTTAGTAGTGACAGTGAAGTTTATTACATTTTCCGACTTGTTAACCAGTCCGTCATTTCAAGATTCCTAGTTAGACAAACTGGTACTAGTGATGGGCAAGTCGAACGCCTTACATGGGTCGACCAAAACCAGAGATGGGTACTTCATGTACCAATTCCGAGAGACCGTTGTGATGCTTATGATCTTTGTGGTGTTGGTAGTACATGTGATACAAATGACGTACCAGTCTGCCAGTGTTTGAAAGGGTTCAAGCCTAGATCACCCAGTGATTGGAATGCGTTGGACTGGTCTGGGGGATGTGAACATCAAGTACCTCTGGATTGCAAGAAAGGAGATGGGTTCATGAAGTTTACAGGCGTAAAATTGCCTGACACAGCACTCTCATGGATGAATACGAGTATGAATCTTGAGGAATGCAAGCAAAAGTGTTTGAAGAATTGTTCTTGTGTGGCATATACTAATTCAGATATTCGTTTTGGTGGGAGTGGTTGTGTGATATGGTTTAGGGATCTGATCGACATCAGACAGTTGGATGGTGCTGGACAAGATCTCAATATTCGGATGGCAGCGTCTGAAATAGGTAGGAACTCATTTTGCCTACTTTTTTTCTACATTAGAAAGAAAAATGTCTTTCAATGTTTGGATACTTCACGTACCCCATTTACATCTTCAGATATAAATCATGCTTACATTATTTAGGCTGCTCAAACCTCTAAAACTTAGCAAAGCACCAAAATGCCACTCACTTAACTGTGTTCACATTCAAAATTTCATGTATACCAACATACTACCGAACCCCCTTAATTCCATATTCTGAACTAAATAACGAAGAGATATCAGTTGAATTTGTATTTTTACTTTGTTTCTCTGTAGTGACCCAAGCCTCTCTCACCGATGTAGTTTTTGGCTTTTTTGGAAAAGAAACTATTGAGAGTCTTTCTTTCTTTAAGATCTCTCATGAAAATGGTGATTCTCCTCAAAGACCATCAAACAATTTTTCAATTATCTCATCCTGCTTTTGTTATATGGTTAATGTCTCACAAGGAAGAAAACAAGTTGATCAGGTCAGGTCAGATGAGGACCTCTGTAATTCTTGTTGTTAGTAGTACCTAGGAGCTTTTGGACATTTCTTATTGTTGTTATTCGTTATTATTATTTATATCTCTACTTAGTTTCTTTCTGAGGATGCATTTCGTTGATTTGTTTGTGATGGATTGATGATTAAAGAAGCTAAAGGTCATTCAAGAGGGCGAAAACGTGTGATCATAGCAGTCATTATCGCAACAGTTGTGGCGATGCTTCTCTTGGGCTCTTGTATTGGTGTGTACGTGATGAAGAAAAGGAGACGTTATCTGCTTATTAAGAATATAAAACCCAAGGGTAAACCCTCCCTTAAGAATATTTAAATTTTATCATATCAAATTCAAAATAATTTTTTTACCATTTTTCAAACACTGAAATGTTATCTTTTTTCTAATCAGGTGACGAGAGTCAGAAAGATAATCTTGAGCTACCTGCATTTGATTTGGATACCATAGCAACAGCAACAAATAATTTCTCGCAAGAAAACAAGCTTGGAGAAGGTGGTTTTGGTCCAGTTTATAAGGTCAGGTTTTCATATTATGAGTAACAAATTAAATTGATAAATTGTTTCTATCCATTCTCAGCATTTTAAATTTTGAGTTAAGACTAATTTCTTCAAACTCATCCATCTTTGGAAATTATTGCTCTTTACAAATTATATTCAAATGTTGAGTTTATTTATTTTCAGGGTCAGTTAGCAGATGGACATGAAATAGCTGTCAAGAGGCTTTCACTGAAATCTATACAAGGCATCGATCAGTTTAAGAATGAGGTTATATTAATCTCCAAACTTCAACATAGGAATCTTGTAAGACTTCTTGGTTATTGCATTCAAGATGAAGAAAAGATGTTGATCTACGAATACATGCCGAATAAAAGTTTGAATTATTTTATCTTTGGTATGTTTGTTACACATTTATATATTGACATTTATCCTTTTTACACCATAAAGTTTCCGTTTTGTTTTGTTGAACTTATTATGGGTATGGAATGCAGATAGAACAAGAAGCACTTTGCTTGATTGGCAGAAGCGATTTCAAATTATTCTTGGAATTGCTCGAGGTCTTCTTTATCTTCATCACGATTCCAGATTGAGAATTATTCACAGGGATCTTAAAGCAAGCAACATTTTATTAGATAGTGATATGGAGCCAAAAATATCAGATTTTGGAATAGCTAGAATTTTTGGAGGAAATCAGATTGAAGCAAATACAGATAGAGTAGTTGGAACACAGTAAGTATAATTACTATTATTATTATCTCAAGAGGATTTTTTATCTGCTTATGCTAATAGACACATTTATGCTATCGCCGAAATATAATTTCTCAATGATTCCTTGCAGTGGCTACATGTCTCCAGAATACGCTGTTGATGGACACTTTTCGGTGAAATCTGACGTATTCAGCTTTGGAGTAATAGTTTTAGAAATTTTGAGTGGGAAGAAGAACAGAGGATTTTATCACACTGAGCACCAACTTAATCTTTTAGGACATGTAAGTTTTATTATATCTACTTCTCTTAATTTCCTTTCGAATAGCTTCTGCAGTATTAGTACTAGTTCAGACATGAAAACTTAAATTATCAACAATTTCATGGGATCACTCTTTTCTGTTAACAAAAGTCAAGAGTTGCTTTGGTTCAGGCATGGAGACTATGGAATGAAGATAAAGCTCTGGAATTGATTGATGATTCGATGAAAAACACATTTGTGGAACAAGAAGTATTGCGATGCATTCATACAGGTCTCTTATGCGTTCAACAAAGTACGCAGCAAAGACCAACCATGTCATCAGTGGTACTAATGTTGAGTAGCGACAGCATAGTACCACCCCAACCTCACCCGCCGGGTTTTTACATTGAAAGGAGTCCAATTAAATCTGAGATATCTTGCAGTGACGATTACTCATTAACCACTTCAAATGATGCAAGTATTACAATGTTAGAGGGTCGATGAGTGACCATATGTCTGTTGTAAATTATATTTGTACAAGTTTTAGAATTAGAATGAGTAAATCTAAATTTATGCACTACACTGTCCATACCTCCAAAACTTACTTGTGAAGTTCCTTCAGAAGTAGGTAGAGGAAGCTTTCTTGGTTTTGTATTAGGTGTTAACTCAAGAGTCAAAAAAGATAAATCTTCTTTCAATACAAAAGGCAAAGAAGAAAGTAGATTCTTTGGTAAAAGGTGTCCTCTGTCCAGGAAAGGGAGCAACCCAAAGTGGCAATAAGTTTTGCCTAGTTCATCCATCAACTCCTCTATTAGGTCCATTATTAAATGAACCTCCCTTAAGTTATGAACTGTGACCATTCTTAAGATAATCACATCATCATTAGTTGAATTTCACCATCAAATTGAAGACGATGGAGTTAATAATTTGAGTCGCAAATATGTGTCCTTGGATTCCACACAATAAAAATATACAATACCATAGGAATGCTCAATGAAGGTACGTAGCTATTAGTAAATGATACAAACTTGTTATGGTGCCATTTTGAAAAAGTAATATTCTTCAATTTCCAACTCTACACTTAGCCAGCTTTCTCTCTTTCAGAAGGTAGTAGTAACCTCTCAACCTTCTAAGAAAGTGAAACGCAATTGCAAAAACCATCACCGACTCCTTTCTTAATGACTATACTACAACTTTCTTAAGAGTTGTCACCAGGTCACACATTGCTATCTCCTTCCTTGAACTCTCTTTAACTTCAACTCTTCTCTTATTTAACTCTCTCATTTCATTCATTCTCATCTAAACTATCTCATTTCATCTTAAAGCATTCAAAAACTATCTCAAATGGCTGGACAAACTGGTGTGGAATTCAAAGATTTCTTCCCAACAATGGCAAACAAGCTCGGCGAGGAGGGACTAATAGAAGAGATGTGCAATGGGTTTCAATTGTTGATGGATAGAGATAATGGAGTGATCACTTTTGAAAGCTTGAAGAGAAACTCTGCCTTGTTGGGATTGCAAGACTTGAGAGATGATGAATTGATGAACATGTTGAGAGAAGGCGATACGGATGGTGATGGCGTGCTTAATCAGATGGAATTTTGTGTTTTGATGTTCAGATTAAGTCCTGAATTGATGGAGGTTTCGCAGAATATGTTGGAAGAACTTGGTACATGATCCATGATTATATTTGTATTCCTTTTTGTTTTCATGTATTTTGTAATTACAGATGATCTTCATTGTTGTTAATAGAATTTACAATTTACGGATAATGTGCCTAGCCATCTTTGTTTTTCTTCATTTTTTTGATTAATTTGTTGTAATTAATATCCTAGCTAGAGCTATTTTTGAACATCAAAAGTAAATATAACTAGTTGATGTGATCATATGGGTGCCTAACTTAATTGTGAGGCTGGCACAGTTGTAAGGGAGCCTATAGCCAGTTATTATGTGATTCTTATTCTAAAATTAGGTGAAAATATGGGTGATATTTGCTAATATTCAACAAATTATGTCACAAAATATTGCAATTTTAATTTCCAAGTTATGAGTGCATTGGTGTATATAAGAGCTTATTGCTTAGAGCATCCTCAGTGAGCTATCAACTGATGTCGAAGTTATGATGCCAATTCTATGCCCTTTCAAAGAGTATATGACTGTCAAAGGTATAATGGCTCTATGATTGAGCAGTGATAGATAATATCACTAGGTCACAAAATCGAACGTAGCATCATATCATGATACATGTATTCCTTAGTTTAATATTCTCTTCCACAGTCTCCCCAATTAAAAAAAAAAAAATGGTATTCACGTTCACTCCTTGTCATTTCCGTGATGAAGGGCAACAGCGGTTTTGAGCTGGCTAGCTAGCTAGCTAGAGCACCATGACTGGATCACAACCATTAACACAGCCTATTTAGATCATTATTTGCATTACATGTTCATGAGTCCATGATGGTGAGGAGTCAAATTACCAATAATGGGGTCGTGTATTTGGTGATTCATAAATAACATAATTTTTTTTCCTGTTTATATTGTGCACTTTGCGAACATAAAACATAAATTTTTTCAAATAGATTGTGCGAGTTTAGTAAAATGACCATAACTTATTCATTTCAAAACATTTTCAAGTTGTGTTTATTAGATGACTAAGAGTACTACAATATTTGTTTTTTTTTTGTTAAGAACATCCATTTTATTCTTATAAAAATCCACGCCCGAAGGCTACATGACTGACCCAATAGGGTTAACTAAAAAGCCGAAACAAAGCCTCACAAAAAATAGAAAGCACCAATACAAGCCTAGACAAAATCAGTATTTGTACCTTTTGGTTTCTGTCCTAGTTCTATTAGATTTTCGGGGACAAAAGCTGATATATTTGGTGTGGCGCCTCTTATTTATCTTTCCATCTGACATAGCCCCTAAATCCAAATCACTGTTCGCTACCTGTGGATCAAGCTCAGGTTCTGAGTTGACGTCATCACTATCCTCACTTGAACTTTCGAGTGTACTGAGGTCAAATTTCGGCGGTCGAAGTAACCTATTTTCTCTGAACAAAGAAATAGCCTAATTCAAATTGTCTCCGACTCTTTTATAATCCGGGGAAGTTTTGATAGCATATTTGTCAAAATGTCTCTTTAACCTGAGCAGAGACTGCAAATCATCATCCGAGAATTCCTGCACTTGCTGACTCTGTATAGCATCCCCTAGCTCTGTGCTAGTAGCACCGATAAATGGGTTGCAAGGCACTGGCTGAGGCGAAACCTTGACCCCTGTCTTGGTATGCTGGGGCGAGGCCATTTCCACGGCCTTGGTGTGGGGCGCTGGCTGAGGCGAGACTCTGTTCTCTGGTGTGGTGCATGGCGCGGCAATGGCGCAGGCCACGTCCACAGCCTTGGTGCATGGCACTGGCTTGGGCGAGACCATGGCCTCTGGCTTGAGGCAGATCGCTGGCTGAGGAGAAATCACAGCCCCTCTTGAAGGGTAGAGCACTGGCTGCTGCGACTCTGAAACAGTCTGTCCAATCTGAGTTTCACATGTGAAATCATTCGTCACAGTTGGCGACACTGCACTTTGAATAGAAGGATTGTTCTTTGTTACCGGATTTATCTCATCTTCGTGCAGGGGTAACTTTTGTTGTTGTCCAAGAACATTATCAATTTCTGAAGTTGTATACCCCGCCTCTAGTAGGCATTCCTCCGTAGACTCATGCTGGACCCCGGTTTTAGCATGCTCTAATTTGTGACCCGCTAGTTGTAAGTCCGCTGGAGGACCTTCATCTTCCTCAATATTCTCCATCAATGCCTCAAATGTGTTGGACAAAACCACCTTTACCGGATCAATGGCCACCTGCTTTCTATCCCCGACTTCCTCCGAAATCTCCTCGCCTTTGCTATTTTTTGTTCCACTCACACCCACTTCTGAGTTCGAAGAATTTCCTTTTCTGATCACTGGAACATATTGTTGCCTGGTATTGTTACTTTCGGTCTTTGATTTGGCTACCTTCTCAACATTACCTAGTTCCGAAACCCGGCCACCGCCCTTAATGCCTAGCTTCTTGCGACAAACACTTTCCTGATGCCCGAGCAAGGAACAAAAGTCACAATATTTGAAACCTGGGTACTCAATCTTCTGCCAGAAACCCCTATTATTGGCCCTATCAATCCATACTTTGTTTGGTAATTTGTCCGCCAAAGTCATCTCAACACACACGCGGGCAAAGCCCGGGTGCGATAAACATCTAGTATGGTCATCCATTCTCAAAAAAACACCAAAAGAATTGACAATTGCTTTTAAAATAGGGGGATGAAAAAGATGTAAAGGTAAGTTAGGCAACTCTACCCATAGTGGCACCGAAATCGGGTCCTCCTTCAGACTGAAACCATCATGCCAACGGAAAGCTTTAAACCGAACACCACGAATAAAAAAGGAATCCCACGACAACACTTTTTTAGCTTCCTCCGACGATTGTAGACGAACTAACACATGCCGCTGGTTGAGTAATCCCAACGAAAAATCACCCATAATGCCCCAGGTTCTGTGAATCGAATCCCGAATGTCCTCCAATGTAGGGCGATAGCTAGAGAATTTTAAGACGATCACATGTTTTCCATAAACGCCTCCCCACGGACTTCATCCGTTGCCGTAATGCCAATTGTTGGAGCGCCCTCTTTAAGGAATCTAGTGCCTTCAACCGGAGTCTCCACAACATCGGCCACCAGAATTTTTCCCAAAATTTGTGCGAAAGAGGGCTTAGCCATTCCGTCCACGGTTTCCCCATTAGCAGATTTCCCCAGCATGTGGGGGGGGGGGGGGGATTGCGGCGGGAGGCGCCGACATCACCTCCAGAGCGGTGCCAGTGTCGAAAAATCAAAACAGAAGCAGCAGATTCAAAACGGAGCAAACCTGTCTCTGTACCGTAACGGTGCACAAATCTGAACCGTATCGGCGGCTGTAACTGCAACCGAAACTTGATAACCAGATCCGAATCGCGACCAAGACGGGAACAGAGAGCAATGGAACTGCCAGATTCAGTGTTGTGAGACCTTGAAAACGTCCAAAAGCAATAAGTATCGGCCTGAATCACGTGTCGCGACCAGAGATATGCCGGCATAAGGTGGCTGAGCCGCCTAGGGTTGTTGCAGTGGCGACCCTAGTCGCCACCAGGCGATGGCTAGGATGCAAGCTTATAGAGGAAAGACGATGGAGATTGGGTATCGGTCAAAGACCGAAATACCCCCGAAAATCGCCTCCAAATCGCCCTCTCCGAAATTCTCTCCTCCGTATCCTCTCTCTCTCTCTCGTTGATGTATCGTATATTATCTTCATTTCTACTACAATATTTGTTTGATCAACTTGAGAATCGGTATCGATCGAACACAAAAGTTGGCCGAAAATCAAGAACACTATCCCGTTTTCATTACGAGTTAGATTTGCGCGACTTTAGTAAAATGACCATAACTTGCTCATTTCAAAATATTTTCAAGTGATTCAAATTATGTTTATTAGATAAATAAGAGTATTACAATATTTGTGTTTGATGAGGTTGAGAATCAGTCTCAATTAAGGGTTTAAATTAGTCGAAAGTTACTCTATTTTGTGTTTTTTCGTATTGAGTTTCTCTGTTATGTTAAGTTATGCATATTTATTGAGTTTGAGTTTAAGGGTTTGGACTTTGAGGGGATTTTAAGAGTTTTCGAGAAAGGGAAATGAGATTTAAGTGTGGGGAGAGATTTGCAATAAGAGATTTTCAATGTGAAAGGGAGAAACCATTGTTCATTTGAATGGTGAGAAAAAAAATAGATGATTTTTATTTATATAGGTGGTGTGAGAAAGTAAAAATAATAATAATAATAATAATTAATTAATTGAATACCGTGAGAGAGCGGATACAATGGTGTGTTGTAGTTGCTGCCTTTATTCTTTGGCAAGGTACCCCTACACTAATGAACACTGTAAAAACTATCTTTATCAGATCGAGTTGTCACTAGTTCACACTCTTCTCTCCATTTTTGAAATCCCTTTAATGGCTTCTTCTATTGTATTTGACTCTCTCCATCTTAAGTTCTTAACCATCCCAAATGGCTGGAACAATAATGATGCAATTCCAAGATTTCATACTGACAATGGCAACCAATGACTTGATGAATAACGGATCTGTCTTTCTAAAACAAAGAATAACCAGAGAATATAATCCCAAGAAATCGATTCGAAAACATTCGGAGGTGGGCATCCCCATTTTGCAATCTGGATCCCGATTTTGTCCTTTCTCGTTTCGAATTTTTTTTGGTTTTATTGGGATTGATCAATCTCATCTCGATTCTATCGCATTCCGATCTAGAGTGGAATAAGATCAAGGTGAAGGTTTACAATTTCGCTCTTCTTGTCTTATCCCAAATTGAATTTTTAATATTTATTATTAATATTTTTATTATAAATGTTTTCATAATTAGAGGTGGGTAGTATTTTTTTTTTCCATTTTATAACGTGCAACTTTCCGATACATGTATCTTATATGTGTTTTTATATTTCACTGGATATTTTCACTCAATGTTTACCATACTTTCACAAGATGTTTGCTTTGTAGATATTTTCACAACTTTCCTCTTTCACCAGATATTTTCACTCGATGTTTACCATATTTTCCTCTTTGCTATGTAGATATTTTAGAATCTATCAAAAACATTTAGAATTTAGTCTATATTACGAACCCAAAAGAGTGTATGAAAACATGTTAAATTGGTTCATTATTTGATTCCACGCATTAATTTTGAGTAGTATTTTATATTTTCTCTATTTACAAATTAAAACAAGTTAATCCCATCCATCCCGTTAACACTACAACACTCTGCTCATGCTGTAAAGAGGAAGATGTGGTTCAGAGAACAAAAACTATAAAAACTTGTCAATATAAGGCCAACAAAGGACACTTCACATGCGACTAAAACCAAAAAATATTCATACAAGGAAGGTCAACACGTACACACTCTATTAAAATACCCAACAGTAATTACCATAGAGCATCTTAAGAGTTACTTAAACATTACTCTGTTTGCCACCTGGTTTTCTTTTTAATTCATCAATGGTGGATGGATGGTCCACAAACAAATGCATGATTGAGTGGGGTTGGGTTTAGGTCCAATAATCATCCATCTGATGTTGCCCATCATTTGTCCAAGGACATTGCTTCTTCTTGGGTTACTCTTCTGCTCTGTTCCCATCTTCATGCCTTGTTTGTTTGGCTTTTGAGACATCTCATTATGGGAGTTTCTCATCATCTTGGTTCTGCAACAAATTGCTCATACTTAATTGGTCAACAAGCTATATATTGCTATGGTCAAAACATGCCTCCAAATTACTTTTGTTACTTACCTGGTCATGATAACTCATCACATTATATTTAATTTTGAAATTTGTATCAAAATATGCACTTGCCTAGAAGCAGATGTTCGAAGAATCTCAATTACCACATCAATGAAGTTGGAGTACAACAGTGAGAAATAAAAATAAAAAATGATATTGGTCAATAGTTATGCAATTAAGGCTCAACTTGGTATACTGTAAAAAAAAAAAAAAAAAAATGCATCACTTTTCAATGCATTACTAGTTAGCGATTGATTAGTAATAGTTAGAGAAAAACAATGCTAGTTCCACTTTTTTTTTTTATTGACATGCATTTCATTTATGTTATATTACATATATTTTCTTCACATAAAGACTCTTTGGAAGAGTTTTAATTATAATAAACTCGTATAAATGTGGACTCTATTAAGTTTCACATAATAATAAGAAACTCTTAAAAATATGAAATATATTAAGAAGTATAGTTCAACATGTGAACGTGAGAATTCTCTACAAAATAATTTAGAACGCACAAAGGAATGCATTTACATTATTTTACAAGATACCAAGCGAAGCCTAAGTACATTTTAGATTCAGTCAAAAGTAAATTACTAAATTTATATCATTTCTGTTCTTTTGATTGAAGGAGAACACTTTTGCGTTTAATTCTCACTACTGGTTGCAACAACCTAACTATCTGATTTAACTTGATCCATAATTGTTATGGAAGAAACGACATTACTTGAAATAGAAAAATTAAGTAAAAATAAATATTAAAAAGAAAAAGACAAAGAAAAAAGAGGCCCTATGGTACTTTAATAATTGAAATGAAAATAATGAGGCGTGACATCAAATTAACCAATTAACTAATCACAAAAATTAATCAAAAAAATCCCGTAAACCAATCAAGGTTTCCATATAAATAGGACTCCACTTCCCACTCAATGTACAAGAAGCAGAGCAAAGAAAGAAAGAGAGATCTTTGAAGAATCCATTAATGGCGACTAAAGTTTATATCGTGTAAGCATTACTGAACCTGTAATATATATAGTCCTGTTTTCTTTCTAATCAATTTTGTTCATCGTTTGTTACTTAATCAATGATTCCTATGGAAATCTCTACCATCATCTGATGCTTCTTTTTGTATAGTTTTGAATCATATAGACTTGTTTGTGATTTTTAATTGTCGAAAGTTGAAACTCTATTGATCGTTTTTAGTTTTGTTGACTTCTTTCTTTATGTGATTCCAGTTTCACCATAATTGCGATAATCGGACAATTCTATGTATCTTGTTGTTTGGTTTTATCACTTATTGATCAAGTTTTTTCTAATCTGTTTAGGATGAAAATATTTTTACATGTTCTTTTTTCAAATTCTCAGGTTCTGAAATTTGACTTTGATCGGATTTTATATAAATTTTGAAGTAAAAAATAAATAGTCTGTAACCTTTTTGGTTTGTGATGTAAAATCTTAATTGTGATTAAGAAAAGGGCAAAGATGGAGATGTAGTGGACAGACGATGAATGGGAAATTTATTTACATTAAGGATTGCAGTAACGTACTGATGTTGTTATAAAATGATAGATTGAAGTAAAACGACTGATGGAACTAGAACGATTATCCTTCCTTCTAAACAAAGTTTCTATATGCCTGGGTCCATGTGTTCTTCAATTATGTTATCGGTTGTTTTGGTAGATTTTGGTTGTTTCTGTAATGGATGCTTTACGTCGTTGTCATTGGTTCATTTTCTATAAGCTTTTTCATGAGTTAGTTGGAGAAGGTTCTTAAGGTCTCTTCATATGAAAAGGATATACCATCAAGGAACAATTAAGCGGAAATTTTACTTGACGAGAAATTGTAATATGTGACATATCAAGCATCATCAAGAAACGATTAATTACAGAACCAAATTGCCTTTGGAACTCAAACCTTTTTTTTTTTAAGGTTTAAACATTAATTAGAGGAAAAGTTCAGTAAATATCACCTGGTCACTCGCAGACAGTTTTTTTTAAGAGTGAAAAACGAAGATTTAGATGAACTGTTCCACAGAGTTTCGTTTGGAATTTTGGGGATAGTACATTTGTGTATTGATTTTTCAGATAAGATGAACAAATCTGCTGGTTTCTTGTTTTTTTTTCTCTTAGTGCATATGCTAGGTCAAAAAAAAAAAAAAGACAACGTAACAAATGGATCGGTGTTATAGTGAGCTATCTATAAACTATATTGCCTTGCCTCTACTCCAATTGCAATTTATGGATCATCTACACCATTATTCTTTTGATTACTATCACCGTAAATTAATCAATATAAGGTACTAATATACCATGCACTTATGAAGCTACTGAAGAACTCCGAAAGTTCCAGTTATTTTAATTTTAATTTAATTTTTTTCACTTGCTGTCCTGAATTTGAATGATGAATCTGTGTTGTTCCCAAAATTAGCTTAATATTCATTCACTTACCATAAAACAAAACAGGAACTGTTCATTTGGCTTGAAACTAAATTGTGAAACATATGGTAAACAACTTCTTTTCCTTCTACTTAAGATATATGTACATGTATATATAATATTTATTTTCCAATATAATTTTGCAGGTACTATTCTATGTATGGCCATGTTGAGAAGCTAGCAGAGGAGATTCAGAAAGGTGCTGCATCAGTTGAGGGAGTTGAGGCAAAATTATGGCAGGTGTGGGCTAGTTTATCTCAATAAAGCTTGCATTTGTAAGCCCCAAAAATATAGTAAAGAAAAAATTAAGTTTTGAAAGAGCTTAGCTGGTAAACTTGTGGTAGATGGTATCAGAAGGTCCGAATTTAAATCCTCTTGGTGGCATTTGGGGTGAGTGGGGTTAAGGAAAAAAAAAAGACAAGAAGTTCGAAAAGCACAAATATAATTCTTATTTTACTTACTACTGTTTTTATAAGTCCATTTTGAAGATTTAATGTGTCATTCATGAGTAGACATGAAGCATGTCTTTTTTAAATGGGCTATGCCCTCTGCTAGTTCAATGGTGTAATTGCAGTAATGATGCAAGAGTGATCTTTAAGTTTTCATATGTAACTTCTTCTAAGGAAGGATAGATCATGCATTAACATTTTGTGGAAGTTTTGCACATCGAATGGATGTGGATCCTCTTTGTTACAGCATGTCATCCCTATTGCATATTTGGCTGGAAGTTTGATGGACTTGTATCTCGACTTGTGAGAATTAGTTATGGTTGATCTCAAATGCATATAAATAGAGAAATAGATATGGCTTTCCTAGTTACATGTTATACAGAAACTTGAGGCACTAATCATTTTCATTGGTACCTTGTAACTTAACCAGTTAACCCCTAGCAATTGATGGAAACACTCCTAAATTTTGGATTCGTTGCTTCTTCTGTGATTACTGCAGTCTCTATTAGGTGATATTTGAATAGGTCAGTTCTGATTGAGTCTAAACATGTGGAACAGGTTCCTGAAACGCTACCAATTGAGGTTATTGGAAAGATGGGTGCACCACCAAAGAGTGATGTGCCAATCATTACACCTAACGAGCTGACTGAAGCTGATGGATTGATCTTTGGGTTCCCCACTAGATTTGGAATGATGGCAGCTCAATTCAAAGCATTTTTAGATGCAACAGGAAGTTTGTGGAGAACACAGTCATTGGCAGGAAAGCCTGCAGGAATCTTCTACAGCACTGGCTCTCAAGGCGGTGGCCAAGAAACAACTCCGTAAGTTCCTTTATCGGTAAGACTGAACTAATAGACTCTTAGAAACAACTCTAATTGTGTCTTGAACCCAATATATTAGGTTGACTGCGATAACTCAGCTGGTGCACCATGGGATGATCTTTGTGCCTATTGGATACACATTTGGAGCTGGCATGTATGAGATGGACGCGGTGAAAGGTGGTAGCCCATACGGTGCAGGAACTTATGCTGGAGATGGTACAAGACAACCATCTGAGCTCGAACTGGAGCAGGCTTTTCACCAAGGGAAGTACATTGCAGGCTTTGCAAAGAAGCTCAAGGCAGTTGCTTGATTTCCATACACTATACAGATAGTGTTTGGTATTCTATACTTATTGTTTGCTCTTTGCTCTTTGTTCTTTTTTTTTCTTCAGAATTTCTATTCCTATGCCTTATATATAGGCCATATTGATTATATATGCAGTCGATAGACTTGCATGTACTCTGTCATACAATTTATGTTAACGATATAGCTTATGTTTTAATTGTAATAAATTTGACTGCCATTTGCTTCAATACTGAGTCTGCGGCTGGGGATTCTGTTGAGACGTATGATTGTGGAGCGAAAAACGGCGCTGTATGGAGTTGTACACTGAGACACACCACATTCCACAATATAGCTGAGGATTGAAAATGGGATATGATTCCATGAACATTCAAATGTGCCTGCTTGAATATGGGAATTGCTATGCTCACCCTACTAAAATTCTTCTCTCAACCCACCCTAGTAAAAATCCAATTTTCCTTCTGCCACTTTACAACAAGAAGTTCAAAACAAAGCTTCTTACACCCTACTTCTCACAACCCACCCTCCATCTTCCCTTCTTTCTCCTATCTCTTTCCTTTTCCCTCTTCCATGTTAATCCACCATAGCCACCATTCACTTCTCTCATCTTTGTAAACTAAAACCACCACCGCTGCCTCTTTTTCTCTCCCTCTCCCTATGTAATCAATCATTGCCGTCGTTGACTCTCTTTCACACACTCTCATTTACAGCCTTCTTGTTCATTTACAAAAGAGGATGGTGGCGGTTGTGATTGATTTATAGAGGGATGGAGACAAAAGATTGCAGTGTTAGTTGGTTTACATAGAGGAGTAGGAGAGAAGCGAGTGATAGTGGCTATGGTGGATTTTTAGGGAAAGTCTGTTGAAATTGCCAATGGAGTACTAGCTTAGCGATAGACTTGTGATAGTTGAATCACAAAGTCCAGGATTCGAACTATGCCATATAACAATTTAATTTAAAATTTAAAAAAAAAAACCAACTAGAGCTGGAGAAGGAATTGGGTATGGTGAGCATAGCAATTCCCTTGAATATTGTCTTGTCACAAAAATTAGAAAAATTGGTAGAACACATTGTCACATTTGGTCTTACTGCCAAGTAAGTTTACTATGTAGGACTCTTTTCTGTATGGAATTTTGAGTTATAGCTAACAGAGGCTTAATCCATGATATTGACAACTTAATTAGCCCAAAAAAACCCACAAACGGGCATTTAGTCATTTAGGGTGGCACTTGGCATATGTTGCCTGTGAAGGACTTGCAATAAAATGTGAAATGGGCTTCTTTTTTTTAAGTTCCATACAAGATCCAATCAGCAAATGCTCGTTGGAATATTTGTTCACTAATAGTTCCATGTTTTATGACCATTATTTTATATATATATAAATCATGATGGTGTGTGAGGTTGGAGCTAAAAGACGATTGAGATTTGTCAAATTATAAGAATTTAACTGATTATATAGAACTCAAAGCATCAAGAGTGTATGGTTCGATTCTCATACCCAACGTTTTGATTTTTTTTTTTTTCAATTATTGATAGTGATGATTATACATGTAAGTATGAATGATGAAAACTTAAGGGTGATCATATTTTGACAAGTTTTAAATTTTTATTGTGCTAATGACACGAAAAATATCCTAATCTACATTACAAATCAAGATAGTGTGTAAGGTTAGAGATAAAAGGCAGCTGAGATTTATCCAAATATAAAAATATAACGAATCACATAGAACTTAAAGCACCAAGAGTGCATGAGTTCGATTTCCACACTCAACATTTTGATATTTGTTTATCTTAATATTTAAAGTAGACTAAACTCTATTTATCATGTTAAACTTTTATTATGCCAATAACACGAGGAATACCCTAGTTATTTATATAGTATGTCAAAGGTGTGATAGCTCGGTGGTTGAGCAGTGGCGGATGTTATCACTAGGTCATAGGGTCAATCCTAACTGACGGCATCTAGGGTGGGAGGAGTTAAGGGTAAAAAAATAAATAAATAGGACAAACTCAAATCCAAGATTGATCCACCTCTATAAGAAGGAAATTACAAAAATAGAAAAGTCAAAATATGACACAATGGTGACCTAAAACTTCGGGGACTCAAGCTCTTTTCCGCCTTCGACGACTACGGTCAAATGCAGAGCAGCCACGCACAGCCAACTTGCAACTCAAACAAGGAATGGAGGATTCTTGCTCCGACATACATCTCGCCATCATTCGCAGCAACCTGCTACGGTTCAAAAACAATAAGGTTTTTATCTATCGATGAGACCACACGCTACTCCTAGTAATCAGCGATCTCGAAACCCAACACCGAAAGCAAAAAAATTAAAATTTAAAAAAGTAAAAATAAATAATTAAAATTTGTGTTGACTCGAATTGAGCAATTTTCTTCATACCAAAATTATCTAAATTGGATAGTCATGTTGACCACTCGAATCGAACCATTAGTTGTTTACTCAACAATCATGATTTCTTCATACAATAATCATCCAGAATTTGATCCAGATTTTTTTTATCCAAAATTTTTCAGAATTAGATTTTAGAATTTTTTCCAAATTGATCTTCACCAAATCGGACTTCAAAGTTTTCTCCAAGCTGCACATTTCATCTACGTCTACATGTCCAATTTGCGGAGGAGTTTTACAATATGTAGAGTTTGCATTCAACATATATGTCTACATGTTCAGCTTGCGGGATAATGTTAAAATATGTAAGGCTTGCACTCAACATAGTCAAGTTCAAGTCCAAGATTGATCCAAGTCAACATAGTCAAGCCCACGTCCAAGAATGATCCACCTCTACAAGAAAGAAAGTACAGAAATAGTAAAGTCACAAATATGAAAGTCAAAATAGAATACAATTAGAATATCTTGTATATGAAGTTTTAAGTTTCGTGTTCCTAAAATGTTATGTCATAAAGATAAAATAAACTTGTATTCAGTCCAAGGAATAATATAAGCTCGTAAAGTTATTTCAATACAAAACAAATAAATACTCATGCATATTTACAATTCAAGTATTTCGTGAAATGAGACAAAATTTTCAGCTCACGTACGGAAATGCTATTCTTCTAAAAAGCATATTAGAAATGTACGATAAAGATAGTTAAATAAAGCACATCTAGCTTTACACACTTTTTAGACTTCCTAAAATGCCTCACCATCAATCAATAATTCATACTTTTACCTAGGATTGTGATTTCATTTTTCGTAGTAATTTCGAAAAGTTGATTTTAAGAAATATTTTGTTGTGTATAAATAAAATAAAATTTTTTAAATTTTATTTTTGAATTTATAAATATAATTTAAGCATTTTAAACTCTAAAATATTACATAAAGAGTGCTACAAGACTCATAATGTCATACAAACAATATATTGCATAAAAATCACTTATACAACAAAATTTTAATATTAAATTAAAGTTAAAACATATTAAAATGTAGGAAAACTGATATTGGTCTAACAAAATAAATTAATATTTTGGATTTCGAAAAAAATTTCAGTAACTCAAAAAATAGAAATATTCGGTAAAATTTCAACATTTTTTTAGAAATCACATTCCTTGCTTTTACCCTTATTTAATATCCTAAATTAACAAAAAAAAAAAAAACCTCAATTCAATGTATCCTTCTTCAGTTTAGTTATTTATAATTTTGTCTTCGTATAATTTTTTAAGTTGCACAAAATGAAAGTGAAAAATCAAATTCTATGCGCGGACAGTTTGAAAGACCAAATCAAAATTGCCTAAACATAGTTAGTTTTTTTATGTAATTATTTCAAAAAAATTATAACATGCTATAAATTACACAAAATTGAAAATGAATAATTGTGCGCATAAGTTTTAATGTCCCATTACAACTAATTCTTTGAAGAGTTCATCATTTTCTGGAATTTCATACTGAGAGTCTGGCTTTATTATTGGATCCTCTGGAGTTAATTGATGATTTGTATTGATTCACAGGAGAACCTGTCTAACTGTTGAGGAAAGGGGTGAGGAAATCAGCGAGGGGGAGGGTGTGACCACTCATCCCCCTCGAGATTTGTGCTCCTGTGCATCTTGAGGATGCAACGGCGCATCTCGAGGGGATGAGCGGTCACACCCCCCTCCCTCGCTGGTTTCCTTACCATTTAGAATTTCTGTTCACAGAAAGAACAGTTTTTTGCTTCAATACATCCAAATCTCGGTAATCCTCCTTTATCGGTTGTGGCATTGCTAACTCATGTTGATCCTCCTCCTTTATATCGTTGTTGTCCTCAATCTCCGTTTGTCGTCGTTAAGCACAATAGTATTTTCAAATAAGATAGAAGAAATGAGGATAGTCGAAAGGAACATTAGGAGTAATATAGACTTGGCCATTATAAAGGTGCGCTAGAAATAACAATGACACAACTTTTGCCAATTACTCAATTTGAGTTATCAACTTTATTGGACTGTAGAACGATAAGGTATTAATAAGAGGGTTTTAACGATGAGTAGTTTTGTGCCAGAAATATGTAAAAATCTTTAAAATGGAAAAAATGTCTATTAATGAATGATAATTGTTTTTCATTCAAAATAATATTTTAAAGTTCTTAAAATGCTCTTGTTTAATCACTGAGCCATCACAACTTTAACTACATGCATGTATATATTTTGCTAAGTTAGCATCTTTATAGAGCTCTCGCGCAACTATTTCAGCAATGAATTTCTTTTTGCAAACCATTGTTTCAATATTTCTCTTTTTTTTTTTAAAAAAAAATTGGGTCGTTGATCATTTTTATTTATTTATTAATCTATGTCCGAAGGCTACATGACTGATCCTATAGAGTTAACCTAACAAGACTCGAAGGCTACAATATTGTTGCCACTTAATATCCTCATCGCCTACATCTCGCATAGAGATTTGCTTTCGCTCTGATCCATCACCTCCACCTTGCATGAAGACTCATTTTCGCTTCGCTCCGGTCTAGTCCATCTAAGTAGCTGCATTCAATACCCGAAGGCTTATCAATGGCAGAGCAAATGTGCTCTTAATAATCGGGCGAAAACTTACAAAATTCTAACAGGTGAAATCAAAACCGAATAAGTATTCCTATCCAAATTAACATAATACTTTCATATTTTCAATTTTTTTTTAAAGCGAACAAGTATTAACAAAATTTTACCTCAAGGTGCCATTGTTTTAACCTTTTAATTTCGTTTTCCTCCAATAGTAAATTTTTTTCCTTTCTCCCAATATGAATGTAGGGAGTCTTAACTGCCTCCATACACAAAAATCAAAGATGTTCTAAAACTTACAGACATAATAGAATAATTGCGTAACAAAGTATATAAATGAATTGTTTTAAAATTTGTCCATATAAGTTTAATTAGGACGAGGATTTAGTTAGTATAAATATTTATAAGGAAGGACTTCATTATGTGCCCATAAAATGAATAACCACTATCACCTATGCAGTGTTATAAAAAAATGTCAGGCGGTGGGTAGGCGGCAATCAGGAGACTAGCGCCTAAAGGCTTAGGCGAGGACCTAGTGTCACAACTATCTTCTTGCCTAGCCAAGTGAGGTTGGCAAGTGTACATATGTAGAGTATTCCACATTGTTCTAGAGAGAGTTCTCTAGAACCTCCCATAAAGTTTCATAGGATTGTAGTCCTTAGATATTTCTAAGGAAGTATGTAGACGCTTATTGTAGACCATTAGATCAAATTGATCACCACCGTCCATTGAGGAGGTGGATTTGTATAAATAGGCTAAGGCCTCATTTGTTGGAATCACCTCAGAGAATTCAAACAATACAAGTTCTAGTTCTCTTTAGCTCTCTTGTGTGTTCTTAGCTTGCTTAGTTTTCCAAATTCTAAGTCTTTTGTGGGCAAGGCTGACTAGCTTTCTTTGATAACTCGAGGCAAAGTTTACTAGTACCGCACGGGAAGTACTTGTGAAAAGAAAGCTCGTGACAGTTAGTATCAGAGCAAGGTTGGTGAAATCATCCTACACAAGATAATGTCGTCAGAGGTCAACAAACCCAGCAACTGTCAACAACGACAAAGGTGGGAAAGTCCGCAAGGACAAGTCGAAGGATATGATCGCTGCGATGGATGAAAGATTGGCTAAGTTGTGTGCCACCATGTCCGACTTGAGAGAGAAAATCGATGACATGGACCAACGCATCGAGGGGCAAGCGTCCAATGGGGAGGACCAAGAGCTCCCGGAAGAGATGCAAGGAGCCTTGAACACAGTAGTGGACATGGTGTCCAAGAAGATCGAGTCCCTTGAAGCCCAAATTGTTGCCAAAGATGCGGAGATGTATGCTTACAGGGAAAGAGTTGAGAAGCTAGAAACTCAACTCATTGTGTGTATGGTTGCGGTAGCCAATGGTGGGATTACACCAGGGACAATCACCCACAGAGTCGAAGCTCCCAAACCTAATGCCTATGGTGGGGCAAGGAGTGCAAGGGAGATCGACAACTTCTTGTGGAACATGGAGCGCTACTTTGATGCGGTTGGCATAATAGATGAAGCATCAAAGGTACGTAGTGTCTCCTTATATTTAAATGATGTTGCTACAATTTGGTGACGCAGAAGGTCTGATGATGTCAAGAAAGGATTGTGCACCATCAACACTTGAGAAGAATTCACGAAGGAACTCAAGAGACAATTCTACCCGGAGGATGCCGAAAATGAAGCTAGGGCCAAGCTTCGTCACCTTCAACATAAAGAAGGCCACATAATGGAGTATGTGAAGGAGTTCTCGGAGTTGCTCTTGGAAATTCCTGACATGGGAGAAAATGATGTTTTGTTTAGCTTCCTTGATGGCCTAACGGGTTGGGCCAAGTTGGAATTAAAGAGGCGAGGTGTGCAAGACCTTGCAACGGCTATGGCTGCGGCCGAATCCTTGATTGAGTTCAAGAGAAAGGACTCATCCAAGGGGCAAGGGAAAAGGCCGAGTAATGATGGCAAAAGTGGGGGAGACAAAGAAAAGTACTCCAAAGACAAGGGGAAAGAAAAATAGATGGATCACCCAAGAAGATATCTTGCTTCTTATGTAATGGACCCCATCGGGCATTTGAGTGTCCCAACCGGGGGAAACTTGTCGCGCTTGTCATGGAGGAAGAAGCAAAGGAGGAAAGGAGGATCGCCTCAATGAATATCCTAAGTGTCATTCAAGCTAAGGTCGAAGAACAACCACGTGGAAGGATGTACGTGGAGACCGAGATCGGGGACAAGACTTTGAAAGCCATGGTGGATACCGGAGCTGACACAGTCTACATGGCCAAAGACATTGCTGAAGAAATTGGTCTACCATATACAAAGGAGAAAGGATATATCAAGGGAGTCAATGCTAAAAGTCTCCCAATTGAAGGAGTAGCTCGTGGCACCTATATTCGGCTTGGACAATGGCAAGGTAAAGTCGACATAACTATTGCTCCAATTGATGATCACAAGTTCTATTTGGGTATAGATTTCTTGGACACGATGAAGGCTTTTCTGATACCATATGCCAACACCATGTGCATCATGGAGAATGGACAACTTTGTGTTGTGCCCGTAGTACAAGAGATAATGGTGTCCGCTCTCCAACTTTCTAAAGGAGTAAAAAGGAATGAGCCTACTTACTTGGCTACCCTCAAGGAAGACGAAGGTCCCATGGATGGAAAGGTGAATATACCTAAGGTCGTCCAAGATGTTCTCAAGGAGTATAAGGATATTATGCCTACCGAGTTGCCTAAGAAGCTTCCACCAAGGAGAGAGGTGGATCATGCTATTGAGTTAGAAGTTGGAGCAAAGCCACCCGCATTTTCTCCTTATCGCATGGCACCTCCTGAGCTCAAGGAGTTAAGAAGACAACTGGAGGATTTACTAGATGTTGGTTATATTCGACCCTCCAAAGCTCCATATGGTGCGTCGGTCTTATTTCAAAAGAAACATGATGGATCCCTACGACTTTGTATTGACTATCGGGCACTCAACAAGGTCATTATCAAGAACAAGTACCCGATTCCACTTATTGAGGATCTCTTTGATCAACTTGGTGATGCAAGGTACTTTACCAAGCTTGACTTGCGCTCGGGATACTATCAAGTTCACATAGCCGAAGGAGATGAATCAAAGACGGCATGTATTACAAGGTACGGATCTTACGAGTTCTTAGTCATGCCATTTGGTTTAATTAATGCGCCAGCCACATTTTGCACTCTAATGAATAAGGTACTAGCTCCTTACCTTGATCGGTTCGTAGTTGTGTACCTTGATGACATTGTGATCTATAGTAAGACATTGGAGAAACATGTGGATCACTTGAGGCAAGTGTTCCAAACCTTGAAGGAGAACGAGCTATATGTCAAAAAGGAGAAGTGCTCATTTGGCCAAGAGGAGGTGACGTTCTTGGGTCATATCATTGTCAAAGGCAAGCTTCGTATGGACAAGTCCAAGGTACAAGCCATCCAAGAATGGGAACCACTGACCAAAGTCACCGAGTTAAAATCTTTCCTTGGCTTGGTGAACTATTACAGAAGGTTCATCAAAGGCTACTCTTCCATAGCCGCTCCATTGACGGACTTGCTCAAGAAGGGACGAAGTTGGGATTGGAGTTCAAAATGCCAACAAGCTTTTGAATGATTGAATAAGGCAATTGTGGAAGAACCGGTGTTGGCACTTCCCAACCATTCTATGTCTTTTGAGGTACACACGGATGTTTTCGACTTTGCTATTGGTGGGGTATTGATGCAATAAAGGCATCCTATTGCCTTTGAAAGTAGGAAGCTCAATGATACTGAGAGGCGGTACACAGTAAAAGAGAAGAAAATGACTGCGGTTGTACATTGCCTACGAACATGGCGACATTACTTGCTTGGGAGCAAATTTGTGGTCAAGACCGACAATGTTACCACTAGCTACTTCCAGACACAAAAGAAGCTCACACAAAAACAAGCTAGGTGGCAAGATTTCTTGGCAGAGTTCGATTACACTTTAGAGTACAAGCCTGGCAAAGCTAATCTTGTTGCGAATAGGGGTGGGCACGGTCTGGATCGGTTCCAAATTTGAAGGAACCTAACTCGAACCGTTTACATTTTAACGGATCCAGTCCGGTCCGGATCCATTCATTTTGATAATAGGAACCGAACCTAACTCGAACCGTTTAGAACGGTTCGGTTCCACGGTTCCAAACTTCCAGAAATCGATCATATTCATACAATAAACAGAAAATCGATCATATTCCAGAAATTGATCATATTCATACAAAACTGAATATTTCCCAAGAACAGAAAAATTTTAAAAAGATGTCGATCATAAAAAAATTTCCCAAGAACAGAAACTAAAAATATTCCGCTGCTTCTTCTGGATCATCGATCCAAAAATCATCGATCCATCATCTAGATCTCTTCTGCTGCTTCTTCTGGTTCTTCTCGCTGATCTACTTCTTCTGCTGATCTGCTTCTTCTGCTGATCTGCTTCTTTTCGCTGATCTTGGCTTCTTCTCGCTGATCTGCTTTTTCTCGCTTCTTCTGCTGCTTCTTCAGCGAGTGTTGATCTCGCTGATCTCTTCTGCTTCTTCTGTTGATCTCTTCTGCTGCTTCTTCGACAAAGAAAGGAGTGTTGATCTCTTCTTCTCTGCTGCTTCTTCGACTGAGAAAGGAGTGGAGAGGAGAGGGAAATCTCCTTCTCGAGACAAAGACAGAGAGAGGAGAGGGAGATCTCCTTCCCCTTCTCGAGACAGAGACAAATAGAGGAGAGACAGAGAGAAGAGAGTTTACGATTAGGGTTTAGGTTTTGACTTCTTTGCTTTTTGATTTGGGGTTTGAGTGGTATACAGATAATGGGAGAGTGGAGCTGTAAAGAAATTGATGGGGAACTTAAGGTCATAAGGTGATGTGTGTCCTTCAGTTTGTCCTAAAATGAGTCAATAGAGCGAATGAAATATTGGATTGAAAAAAAAAAAAAAAAAAAGATTTGAAACGGTCCGGAAGGGTCCAACCCGGACCGTTTTTTTTTAAAATAGAAACCGGGACCGGACCGTTTTATAACGGATCCGAACCGATTCGAACCGTATCTAAAAATACAAAATTAAAATCTAGACCGTTTAGAGCAAAACGGTCCGGTTCGAGTCGAAATCGCGGATCGTCGACCCGTTTGCCCACCCCTAGTTGCGAATGCTTTGAGTAGAAAAGGAGAATTTGCTGACATTAGTCAACCTCAAAGCAACTTGAAGGGACGCATAAAGGAATGATTGACACATGATTCCATGGCTCAAACCATCATAGCTCTTGTCAAAGATGGGAAGACAAGACGATTTTGGGTGGAGAACGGCTTAATATACTCTAAGGGGAGGCGAATCTATGTTCCACCTCATGACAACCTAAGGAATGAAGTCTTGAAAGAATGCCATGATAGCAAGTGGGCGGGACATCCAGGTATACATCGAACTCTTGCCCTTGTGAAAGATTCCTATTATTGGCCACATATGAGGGATGATATCGAAGCATATGTGAAGACTTGTCTTATATGCCAACAAGACAAAGTGGAGCAACAATCGCCTGCTGGCTTACTTGAACCCCTCCCCATCCCCAAAAGACCTTGGGAGAGTGTTTCCTTAGATTTCATAGTTGGGTTGCCCGCATCGGAGGGTTGCAATTGGATACTTGTGGTCATGGACAGATTTTCGAAGTATGTCACCTTCATTCCCACACCCAAGGAGTGCACAGCCGAGCAAGCCGCACATTTATTCCTCAAACATGTGGTGAAGTATTGGGGTGTGCCCAAATCTATCATCAATGATCAGGATACTCGGTTCACGGGGAAATTTTGGACTGAGTTGTTCAAGTTATTAGGTACCGATCTTAATTTCTCTACTAGCTTTCATCCTCAAACGGATGGTCAAACGGAAAGGATGAATGCCTTGCTGGAGTTATATCTTAGGCACTATGTGAGTGCCAACCAGCGAGATTGGGCTAAGTTGCTAGATGTTGCCCAATTCTCTTTCAACTTGCAGAAGAGTGAAGTGACGAGTCGTAGCCCATTTGAGATTGTCGTGGGACAACAACCTATGACCCCGAGTTCTATTGCGACTGGCTACACTGGAGTGAGTCCATCAACCTATAAGTTTGCCAAATGATGGAATGATCAAGCTGATGAGGCTCAAGCTTACCTGGAAAAGGCCTCCAAGAGGATGAAGAAGTGGGCTGACAAGAAGAGACGACCTCGAGAGTTCCAGGTTGGAGACCTTGTGCTTATCAAGATGCATGTTCATGCCATACTTTCTGGACTACATCCTAGCCTTATCAGGAGATATGAGGGTATTTTTCCCATAGTCAAGAAAGTGGGAAAACAAGCCTACAAAGTCGAGCAGCCGCCGAGGATCAAGTTTCATCCAGTCTTCCATGTGAGCCTACTGAAACCGTATAAGGAAGATCGGGATGATCCAAATAGAGGAGTTTCACAAAGAGCACCAATAGGCATGAGGATCCAACATGACAAGGAACCAGAGATTATCTTGTCAGATCGTGTGGTGCGTCATTCCAACCAACCTCCCACACATGAGCTACTCGTCAAGTGGAAAGGATTGCCAGAAAGTGAAGCTAGCTGGGAGCCAATCCAACATTTGTGGCAATTCAAGGAACAAATCAAAGCGTACGAGGATTTGAAGGCAACGAGGACGTCGCCTGATTAGGTGGGGAGAATGTCACAACTATCTTATTGCCTAGCCAAGTGAGGTTGGCAAGTGTACATAATGTAGAGTATTCCACATTGTTCTAGAAAGAGTTCTCTTAAACCTCCCATAAAGTTTCATAGGATTCTAGTCCTTAAATATCTCTAAGGAAATGTGTAGAAGCTCATTGTAGACCGTTAGATCAAATTGATCACCACCGTCCATTGAGGAGGTGGAGTTGTATAAATAGGCTAAGGCATCATTTGTTGGAATCACCTCAGAGAATTCAAGCAATACAAGTTATAATTCTCTTTAGCTCTCTTGTGTGTTCTTAACTTGCTTAGTTTTCCAAAGTATAAGTAAGTCTTTTGTGGGCAAGGCTGACTAGCTATCTTTGATAACTCGGGGCAAAGTTTGCTAGTGCCACACGGAAAGTACTTGTGAAAAGAAAGCCCGTGACACTAGGCGGTTATTTATTTAATTATTATAATTAATAATGTATAAAAATAAGTATAATAACACATAAATTACTTTCAATTCAATGCCAAAATATATATACAAAATGTATAAGAAAAACAAAGACTTAATTTTTATTTTTATTTTCGACCTCAAATATAAATAATAATAATTTAAAACCTGCCTAGCCCGCTCAGCTCACCTGGGCAAGCTCCTAGTCGTCTAGACCTTTTTTTAGAACGCTGCTCCTGGGTATATTTATCAATATCAACCAATTTGGTGGATATGAAAAATAGTAATTTCCTGACTAATAATATCCCATATAGTTCAGAGTCTAACATATGGACTATATAGTATGTATAAAAAGATTAATTAAATTAATATAATACAAAATGCAAGCTAGATAGATAGTAACCTCAAACACAAAGAGACAAGATATAACTTGATTTGAAATTTTGGAATAACATAAAATCTCAAAAAGAGAGGTGTGAGTACTAGGGCCACCTTCTGACTTCCACTAACAACATTTCAAACACACACACACAAATAAAAATAAAAAATAAAAAATAAAAATAAAAGTTAGATCCTCATCAATCAAATGACCTACACACTCTTCATTTTTATTCTGGAACTCAATTATTCCATTTTATTTCTCCTTTATAAAAACAAAAGTGATTATGCCAACCCTTATACACATAGCAATAGCTAGCTTGTAGTAGGAACAAAGGCTCCTTTATCCCTTCTTTTCTACTAAAAATCAGCTACTACCAACAAATCTTCCCCTCTAAAACTAATCTCTAATTTGCTACATTTTAGCACCTGTTCCTTTGTACTAACCCACTTTTTTAATCATAATATTTCTTCAATTATTACAACATTAATTAATTATACTCCTTAATTCATGCTCATCCCTACATCATTTCTGCCTGTAGATGGCCCCTGCAGGGTCATTCTCTTAGCTCTTTTCCAGGGATGCATGTATGGTTGATACCCCAAACTAGTTTGAATTTGAGATCTCATACATTTTCACCTGTATGATCCTCCAAATGTAGGCGTCCAAAAATCTGCGGTAGTCTCTACCACTTGGAAAGTACTTGAAATTGGCATTAGACATAGTCCGCGGCTTCTAAGGTCTTGTATCAGGCCTTCATCGTCCTTCGCTTTATCGGAACTCTGAATCATTTTACATATAATTGAACAATGTGAAAAACTTACATAGTTGAAAAGTTGAAACAATTTTGCAGTAAGTACTCCATGGACTAGAACCAAATTGGTGAAGAAGAGGATGATATATGTACCTGTTGATGCTGTATAGGAGCTTCATTTTTCATATATGGGGTACTTAAGACCTGATCATTTATGAAAGTAATAGTTAGTTTTGACAAAGGTAATTTGGATTACACAATCTATATTAGGTGATTGCTGCCTTGATCGATGCAATGACCCTTGAACGATAATCCTCATTATCTTACGTGTTGAATTTGTTAGAAGTTGTGGAAATTTATGATACTGGTCTACATGAATATATTGTTCATGAAATCAGTGTCAGTGACTTCTTTCCAACATAATTATTTTGATACAAAGTGAGAAAAGCACTTACATGAACTTGATCATGAAGAAACTTGATATACTCAATAGCTTCATGGAGTACTGATGCTGTATCTGTCTGTAGAAACAATAATCCAAATAAATCCAGTGAATAAGTATAATTGTCATCCGTGAATTAATATCTACCAGAAGTTTTTTTTTTGTGAAGGCAAATTCTATTTCAGATATTCACCTTTCCGAAAGGCGAAACCAGTTGCTGGAGTGCAGTGATTCGGTCCCCTAACTTCTCTTTCCGAACCTACAAACAAAAAGGTATACTTTCTCACCATTTCTATAAACATTGAAATATAAAACAATCTCCCGCCAGGAACTGTATAAAGATTTATTCAAGTTCCATGTAAGTTGTATCTCGTAAAGTAAAAGCAAATTTTGTTTTCGAAATTTAAATCAGTTTATTTAGTAAAATGAACATTTGATTCAATCAAACAGATCCCAAAATGTGTTTTGTACCTTGAAAGTTGGCAGTGGGGATGGAGTTTCAATTCTAGGCCTTTTGAATGTAGGTTCCTGAGTACTATTTCTCTTCAATCCTGATTCACGTACTTCTTCGGTATTCAACTGATGATTGATCTAATATATAAGTGATTAGTCGTTCGAAAACCCATAACATGAAGAACAATATGCTCATCTAAGTCAAAATATTACCTTCATTGCAAGGCTAGTACACTTGGGTTTCTCTCCAAAACTTGATGCCGGAAACTGTGTTTGTGGTGAGAGCGAAAAAGTTGATCCAACATGGTTCATGACACCAGCAGCAGTGCTCCAAAAAGGAGTATTGTTAGTGAAGTGCAAGTTACTATAATTTGGTTGTTGTTTTGGAGATGCTGATTTGATGAACTGTGGAAATTTTTCCCAAGGAGATAATTCATTCGAGTTGATCATCTGATAGCTCATTGGAGTCGTTTCATAAGGATGCTGCTGAGGTTGGGGTTGAGGATCAGATTCGAATAAATTAGGCAATAAAGCAGGAGATGAAACAATGGGGAAAGACATTTTGCAAGAATTTAATCCATTCTGGTGGCCATCTAAAGCCATAGCCACCTGATTTATTTGCGAAAACGAATCATCACTCCCATCAGAATAATTCTTTGGGCTCCATTCTTTTTGGATTGGAACAGATTCCATTCCGCTTTCTTGATGAAAACTCGATCTTTGTTGCAAGTCTTGTTCAAGCATGGTATTGAAATTTTGTTCAGTTGTTCCATTATTTCTACCACTGAAATATAACACCAACACAATAATCAATACTAACAGAAAAAAAAAAAAAAAAAAAAAAAAAAAAAATTTATATATTTTGTATCGTCAAATAATAAAATTCATACTTACAATATAGATTGGTTCCAATCAAGTGTTGGAAGAGAAAGACCAAAGTTCATCATGAGTGAGTTGCTTGATACTGATTCATCAGAAGATCTTGTAACACACTTCATGTCTCCTTCGGCCATCTCATTAGACCATCCAAAGCTTCCTATTTCGCTGATTGCAGTGGTACATGGAGACGCTTCATTCCTTGCTATATTCCACCAATTGCCACTGCAAATCCCAGCTTGGAATTCTTCTGCCATGGCTGAACCAATAAATAATAATCTTCACTACTTCTCAATGGGTAGTAGTACTATCTAAGCTCCTTTTGCTTTGCTGTGGTTTCTCTCTAATATATGTTCTTCAATTTGAGGTGTTGTTTGTTAATGAAGATTATTGGGTACTACTACTAATACCATATTTATATAAGATTCTTTTAGCGTACGGAGAGGGAAATAGCTGAGAATCTGGTTGACTTATTTTTTCTAATTTTTCTTTCAGGGATTGATTAGACTAATGAAAGCAGGAATTTCAGTACGCTAATGGAATTTTCTCTTTTTAGTTTTTTATTTGTTTCTTTTCATTTTATTGTCTTATTGAAGATATTATGAATATTTCATGTTAATGGCAGGGGGGTTGTCGGGAAGTAATTTGAATAATCTTAGGATTCACAATACTTCTCAAGTCGCGGTAATGTTATTCCAAATGGGTAAGTATGCAGATAGTAAAGGCAAACGATCGATGTCTAGCTAGATGTTCGACTTCATTACATCGTTAATGTCTTAATGATGGAAGCATATTAAACGCATATTTTGTTCTTGTTTTTATTTTAATGCAAAATATAGCCTGAAGAATTTTCTTGAGTGTCAAATCATTGTTAACAACTCCAAACCCTCGACAATTAGATTTTTTCCTTGTGGGATTAATTATTAAGTTGCAAGCAAGAGTGCCACTAGACTGGGCAGTTGAACAGATTATCAAAAATGCATGAACATATTTAACAATTTTATCATCGTATAAAATACTCTGATCACGTCCACTTTTGATTCAACCATTTGAAATGCAAAACTGTGGTTTAAGAGGATGGGATTTAATTTTTTTTACGTGTTTAAGAAGTAATGATAGAGAAGTTTGTCGAGCAATAGTACAACACCATCATAACCCTAATTCTAGATAGACAGGCTGATAGCGCCAGGTCAACCCATCATCATCCATCATCCTAGAGATGGATTCATTTTTAGCATCTCTAGAATAATGGATGGTGATGACCGGCCTGGCTCTCTAGCAAGGCTCCCGTCATAATATTGCATAATACCATGAGGCTTAGGATGTGTTTGGTTGCAAGAAACCCTAGGTTATGAGAATTCATTAGGGGATCACCTAGGGACGGAGCCAGGATTGCAGATAAAGGGGGGCAAATAGTACATAACTATTTACGAAAATACAAAAAAATTGGATTTTACAATCATATTTTGCAATCAGGGTAACATGGCGTGATCGTGAAAAAATGATGATTAATTCAACCATACAAACAATATACATGACATGATTAATTCAATTGTAGCTAGTTAATTAAGAGCTTCCCTTTTACTTGAAGAAAATAGAAGCAGACATAGTGGTATAAGATGAGAGTTGGCGAGGAGCAGACCTCTGGCTTTCTTTCTGGCTTTGAGGTGGCAGGATGGTATAGTCCAAGTTCAAAGAGTAGTAGCAGTAATAGTTTGACTAGACTGGATGGATTCAAGTGAATTTGTCGAACAACAATTTTATTTTTGGAATCCTCCTTCCTTTTCTCCTCCTGCTTTATCTGTCCGTCTGTCTTCATCTTCTTTGAAACTCACTCCAGAGTCAGAGCCTCCGAGGATAACACTTACACAACCAACCCACTCTTTTTTGTCTTCTTGTCTGTCTTCTCGGAAGGGAAATATATGTGTGTATAGAAAGAGAGAGAGAGTTTTATCCTTTTGGGCTAGCTCAGGTGAAGCATACAAACAACAACTTAACTGAATCGACCTACGACCATCGTGTTTTTCCAACCGCCCCAAACCCAAATGATTACTTTTAATTTTGAAAGATCAGAGAGAAAGCAAAACAGATCAGATTCCAACCCCCAATTAATCTAATGTGTTAATTAATCTTTTATTACTCTTACCACCATATGCTAGGTGAGTCAGAAGTAAGATAATCATAATTCTTTCTTTTCTTTACTTTTTTTAACAAAACAAAAAAAAACCAATGATGATGACGATGTAAAATTTCATCGGTCGGTCCCCAACCCAATTAAAATTTTTAATATGAATATAATCACATGGGAAGCAAACCCACCATGTATGGTACATTTCTTCTGGTTTCTTTGTTGCTCTCTGCGTGTGTAGGGGGTAAATGGATTAAAATGAGTTGGTAGAAATTAAGAGAGGTGGAGATTAAAAAAATATAAAGAAAGAAACAGGGTGGGAATTAAAAAAAAAAAGATATTAAAATAAATAGAGAGATTGAGTGGGATTGAGATTGGGATTGGTGAGGGTAGAGTTAAAAAAATGTTGTTTTAATTTTTAGTGGAGTTAGAAGTCAAGATTTCATAAAGGGGTGCAACATAAAATTTTTAAATGGGGGTAATGTAAAAAATATGAGTAATTTAGTGAAATTTTTTAAAAAGATAAGGGGGGGCAATTGATCCCTTTACCTAACATATGTATCCGCCCATATGATCACCTAAATCTAAGTTAATTTGATGTTCACTCATCAATCCACCATTATAATTTGTGATCAATGGTGGGACTAAAAGTCTTATGAACACGTGAATCACACTTATTGGTCCTTAAAGCATGTAACTTCCATGTTCATGGGACTTTCATTATCACCATTAATCACAAAATTTAATGGTGGATTGTTGAGTGAACTACAAAGTCGCTTACATTTCTGTGGTCCTCTTATGAATTTCCATGCAGCGAAACACACCCTTAGACTAATCTAGTTGAGCAGCAATTCAAAACCCAAGGTATTGATCTTAACAAAATGGTAAAAGTGCATGCATTCTGAAAGTATAAAGTTCGGATCGAAAACATGTCTAATTTATGTGGGAATTTTAATTTTTAAAATCTAATTTTTGAAGTGCATCAATTCATTAGTTCATATATATATATTTATTTATTTATATTTGGAAGCATTAACTTCTTGAAGAGCTACCTTACCTAAAAACAGAAGAAAAGTTAAAAGCGTGCAAGTGCACCATTATGCGCTCATATGAAATTGAATTCAAAGCGAATATTTGCACAAATTGTTTGCATCAAGGAGTGTAAGAATCATAGAATTTTACAACACAATAGGGTAAAAATTGAATGGAGTAAGTCTAAACATAGAGGAAGTACAGTCATTTTTTTGTTAGGTTTGAGTTTTTTTTACACCTTTATCATTTCTCTTTAAAACACAATCACAAACATGATTTATAGAGGGATGTAAAAATGTAAAAAAACCTAAAACTAGCAAAAAAATGTCTGTATTCTCTAACTACCCAGAATTGTTAGAACGGAATAGAAGAACTAGAAAAGGTGTATGTAAGTGAACCAAGAGGCGGCGCCAGGTAATGTATCCATCCAACTGATCGAACACTGCTTGTGACCTTCACGGAGGATTATAGAATAGAAGAAGAGTAAAGTAGTTTATTAGTCATCCTTAAGAGGACCCCACGCGGCAAGCACGCGCGCATGCCCATCACAGAACATCGGGTCCCTTGTTACTACAAACTCAATCAATACTCACCATAGAAGAGAAAGAAAAAAAAATGATAAAAGAGTCAAAACAGTGATAAGGACAAAGGAAGAAGAAGAATAATAACAAGGAGAAAAAGGAATTGTCCAAATCATTTAACGTAACTCACACGGACCTACTCCTTGGTTTTGGTTTGGTTTGGTTTCAAGTAAAAACTATTATGAATATAAATAAATTGAGTCGAAATATATTTAGATCACTAGAACATGAACCAACACTACACCAAATTGACATATTTGTAATAATTTAAATATATATATATATCATTGTTGTGCTCAGTTTTTTTAAATATCTTCACTTTAGAGATATTATTACAATTTTTCATCTTATAATTATTTGTCCTTAATTAAGAGTACATAAAAGAGACACAAGGATCGCTTTTAGTTCCTCACAAGTATTAGGTTTGCTCACGTTAACTCTTGTAATGTTCTCTTTGTTATTTTTAGCACAAACGAAGTATCTCTCTACTCTTGATTTTGAATAAGTGAAGTCATACCTCGTCTTTGCTCTCTGTTTTCTTATAAAGTCAGTATCCATGATTTCATGCTGTTGACAAATGAAAACGAGTGATGCATCATATTAGTTGATTGCAATAAATAAACAGTGAGTCAACTCATTGGTTTTTATTTTTATTTTTATGACAGTGAATACTCTACGCCACTATATCCTCTCTTTCACACCATCAATTTTTTTTTTTTTTTAACTTTCTCACACCATCATTCAAAATGTATAACTTAACAGAATAAACTCAAATTCAAAATGACAAAAAAAAAAAAATAGAATAGGATAACTTTCAACCAAATTAAACTTTCAATTGATACTGATTCTCAAGTTTAATTTATCAAAACACGAAAGTTGTAGTACTATGAGTTATCTAATAAACATAATTTGAATCACTTGAAAATGTTTTGAAATGAGCAAGTTATGATCATTTTACTAAAGTCGCACAAATTTGTCTTGCAATGAAAACTGGATAGTGTCCCTAACTTTCGGCCATCTTATATGATCGATCAAGATCGATTCTCAACCTCATCCAATAGAAAAATTGTAGTACCCTGAGTTATTTAATAAACACAACTTGAATCACTTGAAAATGTTTTGAAATAAGCAATTTATGGTCATTTTACTAAAGTCGCACAAATCTGTCCAAAAAATATATGTTCGTAGAATACACTGTGGGGTATCTAAGATACCTCGCATTGTACAATGTGAACAAGAATATTTTTTTTTCATGTTCTCTGTGTGCAATGCGAGGTATCTGAAATTCCCTGCATTGCAAGCTGCGAACAAGAAAAAAATTCATTTTTGAAGACTATGTTATTCTTCAAATGTTATTCCTAGTCACTTTTCTTCAAGTATGAATGTTATGTTGGTCAATTCATTTTGTTTTATATTATCATGCTTAAAATCAGTATAAAAATATGTATTCACCCTGGTTATGGATACTTCATTTACAATTCAAACAAAAATCTTAAATTCAAAGATATAATGTATGGCTCGAGTTAGAGTCGCAAGAGATGCATTTTCTACTTTAAGAGATGACATTTTTAGTTGTTGCGTTTTGGAGTGTTTGAGGGTTTAAGGATTTTAATTTTGAGATTTTCTTTAGGGAGAGGGATGAGATTTGCAAAAGATTTAAGTGTGTGGAGAGATTTGAAAGAGATTTGAATGTGGGAAATGGAAGATATTCGAATGGGGGAAGGAGGAATCGAGTTTCAATTTGAATGAGGAGAGAAAAAATGTAATTTTTTTTATTTATTTATATAGGTGATGTGAGAAAGTATTGTGGTATAAAAAAGAAAGTGGTGTAAGAAAATAGAATGTAGTGAAAACGAGAAAGTGGTGTGGTGTGGAGTAGTTACTATCTTTTTTTTTTATTATTAGTGTTATATTGGCAAATGTCACTAATGCTATTGCATGTATATTAATTATACGTCAACTTTTTGTACGGTATCAACTAAATTTAATATTACTTATTTTCATATATATATTTCTAATTGCTTAAAGTAGCCTAGGAATTCAAATTTAGATCTGATTTTTTTTTAAGAATATATAATAAAAAATAAAAAATCTTATGTTAACCAATTTTTGTTGTTTGATTGTCTAATTTAACAGTACGGACACTAATTAATTATGTGCATGACTCGTTTTACCATCACTCGTGGGGACTCTAATTCTCCACACCTCCCCTTATCCCTCTCCCCATAATCGAAATTCATGGACTCAGTTCAATTATTTTCATGTATGTTTTCCATGTTGCTGCACACACCCTCGAAGCTATATATTTAAGGCACCAGAAAATTGAATGAATTTTACGGTGTAGGTGAAGAGCTTCTTATCAGAATATTGATTACCCGTCAACGAGGTACCATTTCAGCGATAAATTTGTGGCAGATGAAATTCAGGATTCGAACCCACCCTGCTGGTGACATTTGAGTGAGAGGAGTTAAAAAGATAAAAAATAAAAATAAAAATAAAAATAAAAATTTTGATTACGTCACTGTCACCTAATGATGATGTGAAACAGAGGACAAGTGTGAGAGTGTTAGAACCCTCCAAAATAAAATGATGAAAATAACAAAAGGAAGAAAAAAGCAGGAAACATGAATGGACGATGGAACATGAGTTGTTTTTCTTTCTATCTTTCTGTGTAAAGTGGATAAGACACGTACGCAGGTTGTTCTTCATCAATCATCATCGTCTTGTGTGAATTCTATCAGGCTAAAATACAAACCCAGACTCAGTTCCATGCAGTGTTCATACCACATTTTTATTTCCCTGCAATCAGAACATAATCCAACTATATAAGTTTTCGATCTAGTGTCGTCGATGGAGATGGATCATATGCGTGGTCAGGTTTCAGATCTTTTCTACCACGCGTTTAGAAAGATTCGTCTGAACATATGTTGTTACATGGAAACCTCCAAACAGAACCCTACATCAGTACATTGTATCTTCATATGTTTCATTCAACATTCATGATAAAGACTTCATCTCAAAAAAAAAAAAAAAACTATATTTTAGAGCTTTAAGGGAACATAAGTTTAAGATTAGGTTATGTGGTCAATTAAGAAACTATATTTAAACCAAAATGGTTGAAATTATAGAGAAAAAGATAAGTAGACCTACTGAGAAGATGAATTACTGACGTAATGTACTTAAATTGAACTGTGGGTTGAAACCTACTGAGAAACATGTATTTCAAGTTTTGTTATGATTTAAAGGAGAGGTTTATGATGGTCTCCATCTTAATTGGATATTTGGAAGATTAATTCTATCATTATCGTCACCAAACTCTGCACCTAAATCTGGATTTCTACAAATGGTCAATTTGGTATTTAGGGTTTCAAAGTCATCTCTTTTTTTAAATTGACTTTAAGAAGTGGAATTTTGAGTACTAGCTAGAAGAGTCAATAATTATCTGATTTTAAATTTATCTATACGTCATTGAATTAACTCTTTTATTCTTCAAGTGGGTTGACATGGGTGATTGAATGTTGTCCATTGAACACTCCCTTACTCATAATTTATTCCCCATTGAAATTATGGCATTAGAAGGGATGTGTGATTTGCAATGGCTGGGTCCGAACTTGTGATGTGTGATTCCATCAGTCGCGCCTCTACTAACTCAACTGATATATCTTTGGCTAATTACCCGTAACTTGATATTGAGCTAATGAGTTTCATATTACGTAGATTTTTTTTTCGCAACTTAAGCACATCGACTATTTGGTTCGTAACGCTAACAGCGAAACCGAACTGGAGACCAATACCGACATTTTGGATGAAACCAGTTCGAATGAAGAAGATTTAGATGAATACACCATTAGGTCAATAATTGTGGCATGTTTAAAGACAGACCACATTCGATTAACGAAAAGATTCGATAAGAGGAATATGTCAACAGAAAACACGATGGACCATGACTACTTCAAAGACTTCAAGGTATTTCCTCGACGATCATTTAAAATGAAGAAAAGGAACAATAAGTACAGACATTGATCTAGGGGTTTGGTCAGTCTGAATGATATATTTGTCTAGTTTCTGTTTTTTCCTTATCAATTTGTTATTATATTCCGTTTTAGGACAAGTAAATATGGTCTGGCATACTATAGTTGCTTCTCCATAGCGAAAATTTTTAATTAAAAAAAAACTAATTACGTCATTTCTGCACAATAAATGGATGAAATTAGTTTTCATAGAATAGCTTTGGAAATTGATAGGGAGGGAGTGGCTTGAAAAATTATTGACCCAGTGGAATTATGAAGGGAGGTTGTTTTCATGATGGGAAGATGGACTACTTGTTGATAGTCTTTGTATTTCCTTTCTACCTTTCAATCATTTGTGATGTAGAAAAATGTGACTCGTATGCTCTAAAATTAGTCTTCCCCTAACGCGTTTAGGAAGAGAAGATTCCACACTTCAATATGAAGACTCTTTCGAGTTTAGTACATTGATTTGTAGCTTACATGACTTTGAAATATAATTCAATGTCAACTTATAAAATGTTATCGATTGGAAACTTTTAATTAGATTATTCTGATCCCCTAAGTTTATTAAATAATCTCTTTAAGTAGTAGCTATAGTTTAGTATGAAGTTAGGGTCACTTATGATATTATTAATTAGAGTGGGTTATTAAAAAGTAAAGCAAGATTTTTGTAAGGATAAGCTTAAACCATCTTTTTATGATGAGTTGGGACATTCACTATTAATTAAACTGGGGCATAGGGTTATTTAGTACTAAATTTATGCAAACAGCTTGATCATATAGGGCACTTGTCCAATTATTTGACAAACGTAAAAGTACAACAATCCAAAATAGTTGTAAGAGAGGTTTAACTGCTTTTAAGCAACTATAACTATTGAAAGATATGATGAAAGTGTATTATGCTAAATTATCTCTTATCTAAATCTGATCTTTGTCCACCTCATGGAAAAGAATAGGTAATGCCACATAATTTTTCCAAGTGCTTTGAGAGTGTGATTTGCCATTGTACTTGTCATTAATTTTTCCAAGTACTTTGAGAGTGTGATTTGCCACATGAAAAATTTTAGAGAGCTGGATCCCATAGCACTAATTTGTGCCTGGGAAGGTGTTTCGCACGTGATCGGACTAATTGTACTCATTTTCAACTTCTCTAAATCCATAGAGAGAATGATAGAGTTATCCAATCGTGTGCGAACCACCCTCCTAAACACAAATCAATGCTCTGGAACCAGGCTCTCTATAAGCTTTGTTGCCACACATGTAGAAACTATCTTTTGGCAGGTGAATCTATAATTCATTTTATACAAAATTTGGACAAAAATTATTATCATAATCAAGAGTGCAATCTGTGTACATCATCTAGAAGAAGCAATGTTTTGGTTTAACTGCAGATTTGATAAGATTAGTTTTATCTATAAAACTTCCAAAAACCATATGGCTTCGATTAGTTAGGAGTTGGAACACCTTTCCCACTTTAGATACTTCGTAGTTAGGTTTTCACAAAATGTCTAATTAATATTGACTTGCATAGTTAGGTTTTCAAGATTTTGCTAAAGATTTGATTTGAGTTGACTTGTTAGCTTTGCTGAAGGGATGGGAACCTAACTTGTTGTAAGTATCTTCCGAAAATGGCGGATGATGCATGAATTTTGATATTATTTATGCAAGAATTTTTGTATGGCTTCTAAGGGTTGACTATGGTGAAAAATCCTGTAATGAGCATTCATGAGATATCCTTTACACCAAAAATATCAAGAAAAAGAGTGCCAAATGGATCTATCAACTCAACTTGTTTTTTATAACCATTGGTTAACCACAAAATTAGGGTTGACAGCGAAATTATTGGACTATAATGCATCACATATTTAGGAGGTGGTATTCAATTACGAATTTTAATAAGTTGTGAAGAATTTTAAAATTTTGGAGTATTCAATTAAAGATTTAAAATAATATATGTAAATTTATGAGTATTCAAATACGAATTTTAAAAAATTGTTTTAAAATACATCAAAATCAGGGGTATTCAAGGAGGTCGTATTCAATTACGAATTTTAATGAGTTGTAAAGGATTTTAAAATCCATTAAAATTCAGAGGTATTTAATTAATGATTTAAAATAATATATGTAAATCTAGGAGTATTCAAATACAGATTTTAAAAGATTGTTTTAAAATCCATCAAAATTAAGGGGTATTCATTTTTTCAAAAGTCTACCAAAATCATAGGGTATTCAAGAAGTAGTGAATTTTAATGGATTTGTTAAAGTTGTGGATTTTGAAGGATTTGTGAGTCGAAAGATATATAACAAGAGTCATTCTAAATCTAACATTCCCCCCTCACATTTCAACGGATTTATATTGGTCATTGTTAAATAACACCACCATTTTCGCTTAAAGACATCACTATCCCATTTTTTTGGACCTGCTGAAGGACACCACCACCTTCCCTTCTCTGCCTTCTCTTCTCTATTCACAGGAGCAACACCACCTCGCCCTATAACTTCTGGCCACACCACCATGCCCTACCACCGTTGGCTCCACCACCACCCGCACTTCCTCTTCTTCTTTGTTATTATTATTATTATTATTTGCTTCCTCTTATTTTCTCTTCTTCTTGTTCTCTCTTTTCTTCATCTTTAGTTTTTGTTCTTATCCTTTTATTCCTTCTGATTTCTTCTTCTTTTTCTTTTCTCTGTTTTTCTTATCCTTCTTGTATTTTTTTCTCTTATCTTTTTATTCTCTCATTTTTTTCTCATTCGCCCTTGCGAAGGTTTCTGCGACTTGCGAGTGGAGGTTCCCCACTTGCTAGAACCTTTGCGAGGGTAAAAGGAAGAAGAAGAAAAATAAGAAGATAGGAAAAAAAACAGAGAAGAAGAAGTTGTGAGGGAGACGATGAGGAGAATAACAAGATGAAGACGCAAGGAGGTGGTGATGGTAATTGATGGAGAAGAAGAAGAGGGGGGGAGGAAGAGGAGAGGTGGCGGTGGCGATGATAACATTTTGAAGTAAAATAGTTATTTTAATATTTTTGGACCATCTTCAATGTATTTAAATTTTTTTTTAATTTGAAATAAATTTCTTGTAGCATACAAACAATTGTTTAATTGATGTTTTAAAAAATATTTTATAATTTGTGTTGGCATGAATAACAAAATAGGTGATGTTCTTTCATTTTTTTCTATGACTAATAACATATTTATAAGAATTTATTAAATTTATAAAAAATACATAAAAATCCATAACAAACAATTATAAAATCTACAAAATTCAACCATTTAAAATCCGTCAACTTTTGTAAAATCCTTTGAAACCTTTTAAAATCCACAAAATTTAAAATCCTTCAGAATTCATTCAAATCCCGAATAAAATACCCCTCCTTAATATATAGATTGATTAAAGAGATTTTTATTTTTTCAATGCTTATTGGTTGTTAACTTGGGCCTCTGTGATTTTTGTTCCCTTTCTCTCTTTTTTAAATTATTGGACAGGGTGTCTGTTGTTTAATAGTGCAATATGCCCGAGATTTCTAAACCGTTAAATTCTCTAGCGCATAGATCTCGAGGTTTATACCTGTACTCTAAAATTTATTGGCACTTCTGTCTGATCAAAACCAACCATTATAGGCAGCGACGGTGTAGGAGCTAATTTTGAGTTAAGTTAGGGATTTTTTACATTTTTACCCCTTCCATTGGGCCTTGGACAGACCTAATAAAAAACTTTGGCCCACAATTCAAATTGGGCCTCATGGGCTTTAAGCAATCCATACTCACGTTGTTGGAGGATCCCAAACATTCATCCAGTCTTAGAGCATCTCCAATGAATCCCACTCTATTTTAGGATTCTATATATGCTTCAATGGATCCCCTAAATTATTTTCCATTTTAACTTCACATTCAATATCCCCCTAAATTTAGGGGCAATCAACCATCCCCTAAATTTTGAAATATCATTAAAATATTTCAAATCTTTAATTTTTAAATAAAAATAATAAAAAATAAAATAAAATAGGAGATGAAAAAGTAGGGTGGGAATGTCGGTTCTGTTCGGTTTTGAGCCCAAACATATTTCATTCGATTAGCCCAAAATCAAAACCGAATTTTCTATTTGTAAATTGGTTGAACCGAATTTCGGATCAATTCGATTCAATTGGGCTGGAATTTTGGGTTCAAGCACTTGAAATGTTTTCATTAAAACATGTCCAATTTTTTACAGACCCAATTTTTTTACAAACTCGATTTTTAGCCCAATTTGAAAATTGATAGAGAAGGGGGTGATTCAGTGCAACAGAGTGCACTGCAGTGCATTTGTTGCACTAATCATGTATTGACACATACCTGTTATTATTTATTTATTTATATCTAATTAATCGGTTGGTTTGATTATTATTCGATCAATTCAAAATTGTAGACCGATTTTGAACCGTTTATAACCGGTTCGGTTCGGTTTAAATTATTTTCTTTCTTACTCAAACCGAATTTAAAAATCGGTTCGGTAGGTTAATCGAATTTAAATCGATTTTTGCCCACCCCTTTGAAAAAGTAGAAGATATATTTAAGACAATGACTACTCCACATCACCATATATACTGTATCACACCACCATGTTTTTTTTTTCTTACTAATCCACACCACCCAAAAAATTGTTTTTGAAAAAAATAGTAACATAAAAATAAGATAATATCGACCAATTTTAACCCTCAATTGAAATTGATTCTCAAGCTTATCAAAACACGAAAACTGTAGTACTTTGAGTTATCTAATAAACACAATTTGAATCACTTGAAAATGTTTTGAAATGAGCAAGTTATTGTCATTTTACTAAAGTTGCGCAAATCGGTCATGCAATGAAAATGGGGAAGTGTCTCTGACTTTTGTCAAATTTATATGTTCGATCGAGATCGATTCTTAAGCTCATCAAAACACGAAAATTGTAATACTCCGAGTTATCTAATAAAAACAATTTTAATCACTTAAGAATGTTTTGAAATGAACAAGTTCTGGTCATTTTACTAAAGTCGTACAAATCTGTCTCGCAATGAAAACGAGATAGTCTCCCTAACATTCAGCCAACTTATATGCCCGATCGAGTTCGATTCACAAGTTCATCAAAACTTAAAATTTGTAGTACTCTGAGTTATCTAATAAACGCAATTTGAATCACTTAAAAATGTTTTGAAATAAACAAGTTATGGTCATTTTACTAAAGTTGCGCAAATATGTCTTGCAATAAAAATAGGGTAGTGTCTCTGACTTTTGGCAAATTTATATGCTCGATCGAGAGCGATCAAAACACGAAAATTGTAGTACTATGAGTTATCTAATAAACTCAATTTTAATCACTTAAGAATGTTTTGAAATTAGCAAGTTCTAGTCATTTTACTTAGGGCTGAACAAAAAACCGATTAAACCGACCGAACCGATTTTAAGTTCGGATCGGTAAAAATTCAAAACCGAAGTGGTCGGTTCGATTTTTGGTTTCTATGTAATTTTAACCGACCAAACCGAACCGACCGAATATATATATAATAAATAATATAGATTTTATATATAAATAATATAATATGTTTAAAATAGTCGGTCGGTTAGGTTTTATTTCAGTTTTGATTTGATTTTAGTCGGTTCGGTTACGGTATGCATAAATTAGAATCAGTTCGGTTTCGGATCGGTTTTGTTAATGGTCGGTTCAGTTTCGGTTTGAAAATTTTAAATCCGATCTAGGTCAGTTCGGTTCACGGTTTAGGTGAAAAACCGAACCGATGATTCGATTTTCAGCCCTAATTTTACTAAAGTCGTGCAAATATGTCTCGCAATGAAAACAAGATAGTGTCCCTAACTTTCAGGCAACTTATATGCTCGATCGAGACCGATTCTCAAATTCATCAAAACTTAAAAATTGTAGTATTCCGAGTTATCTAATAGACACAATTTGAATCCCTTGAAAATATTTTGAAATGAGAAAGTTATGGTCATTTTACTAAAGTCGCGCAAATTTGTAAAGAAAAAAGTTTGTTTTCACCCATTCGTATTAAGCAATGCAGAGGATTGGGCGAAACTTCACCCTGACCTATGCAAATTTTCGCCCGCATTTCCCAATGTGAATGAGTGAAAACATATTTTTTCAGGACAAATTTGCGTGACTTTAGTAAATTTGTCATAACTTTCTAATTTCAAAACATTTTCAAGTTATTCAAATTGTGTTTATTAGATAACTTAGAATAGTACAATTTCATATTTTGATGAGCTTAAGAATTGGTCTCAATCAAGCATATAAGTTGGCCGAAACTCAAGGACACTACCTCGTTTTCATTGCAAGATAGATTTGCTCGACTTTAGTCAAATGATCATAACTTACTCATTTCAAAACATTTTTCAAGTGATTCAAATTGTGTTTATTAGATAACTAATAGTACTACAATTTTCATGTTTTGATGAGTTTAAGAATCAATCTCGATCGAGCATATAAGTTTAACAAAAGTCAGGAATAGTACCCTATTTTCAGAGACAATGAGGGTGAAAGAGGTAACAAAGCGGTGGTGGTGCTTGATGGAGAAGAGAGAGAGAAATGTGGCAATGGCAGGAGAGAAAAAAGTGGCGATGGCAGGAGAGAAAGAAGTGACAGCGACGGAGTGATAGTACTGATGGCGATGTATGATGGAAAAGAGAGGGAGAAGGGAAGAAAAAAGATTAAAAAATGAGAGGAGAGAGAAATTTTTAAATTTTGAATTTTTATTGGTGATATGGGAGAAAAGTAATGGTGTGAAAAATAAAATAGGTGATGTGGAAAAAAAAAGTTGATATAGTGGTGTCGGACAGTACTTTAGGTGGTGCCAAATAGTCACTGCCTATATTTAAATAATGATGTTAACTTTTAACTTTTACCATTAGAGATGCTCACACACTCATTTTGCACTCGCGTTTACATTTTGATTTTGATGTGGCTAGTAACATAATATCCTATTATTGGGACGCTACATCAGTAAAGGTAAACAAAAATGCAGAGTGAAGGTAAACGTAAAGTTTTCCTATTTTGGTCCATGGTCTTAACTGACTTGAAGTTTGGGTAGCTTGCGTTGTCTTCCTCAGGTCTCAACGTTGGGTTAGGCAAGTTGCTTATTGACCCTGAACTGTTGTTCTCGCCTGATGTTGGGAGAGGAAAGCCTACAAGACAAATGCAGAAATTGATCGAAAAACGAGGAAAGGTAGCAGGGGTCCCAATTTGTTGTTGATCAACGTCTCCTCTTCATGTCAATCCCCATGCCCTTTTCATTTGCCTACAACAGATGGTATTTCCACTTGAAGGTTGATCAGAAATGCCCTATGCCCATTGGAAAGAGAATGTTATCCAACATCTGCCTAATCCTCATAAACCTAGTTAGAGCTTACTTTTAACTTGTGTCAAATAATAAATTGATCCTCCCCTTCAATTTCATGGAGGCATCAGAATTTCGCTAACAAATCTTTCAATTTTTTATTTATTTATTTTTCTTTCTAATTTTGTTGTTCATGTACATCTGAGAATTACGAAAGGAAAAATGTAAAAGTATGTTTCCTCAAAGTAAATTCATGTACCACCAAAGAGAAGAAAAAAGACAGATCCAAGGAAAGAGAAAATCCTCTTATCTCACTTCTCCTCAAGGCGTCGAAGTACTGACTCTGCAAAGATCTGCTGCCTGAAATTCAAGAAGTGATATACATGTTAGATCACATTTTCCAATCAGAGAAAAGAGAGTAACCGCACATAATAATAAACATGATTCAGTTTTCAATCATGAGAAGCATTCTCCGACTTGTTCCAAATACAGACCATGTGATGCTGTGCAGAGAAATGATAAATATCGACCCTTTAAAATGACAGAAACAGGTGCTCAAACTTGTGGAGATTCTTTGATAAGTGCAACGTGTACCCACGAATTTTTTAGTTTACTAAAATATGAACAAATCACAAGCACCTTAACCTGAACAAATGCCCCTATATAGAAAAATATTCAAATATGTCTACAAATGAAAATTTAATTTGGAATGATTCCCAGAGGCATACTTCTGGACTACCATTCCAGTGGGAATCCGTGAAGGGGTTTAAGGGTTTCTTTAGGGGGGGAAATTGACTGACCAAGACAGTTTATGGAGTACATCTGCAATAAGAAGAGCATAGATGAAACTCTAGTAAGAATTGATAACAATGATATATCTTGAGGTGAGGATTATCTTGATTTCATATCCACAAGGGTGGAGAGATTGATATGGGTATTGCCAAAGAATTAAATGAGATTAGTCAACAAACTGAAGAAGCTAGCATTGAATGTGTGACTGACAAATTCCATCAAGTGAAATGGAAGACTTCGTAGGATTGTCAACAAAATAACTACTCTATGGGCCACAATTTTATAGGCCAGAGATAGATAGTTTCAATCAAAAATAGTAAACATTAAGAAATATATAACTAGAAATTAATGCATTTTCAAAAAGGGGAAGACAATAAAATAATGATGTGTTTAGTTCATGGAGCATGGGCGTAAATAGAGTTCCATGGGTTCCCTAAAAAAGAGGGATGCACAATTCTTTTGGGGGACCAAAGAATCTATGTTCCCTGATTTTGGGGAAATGACCCACTTTAGCTCCAAAAAAGTGACGCGCCTCTCCATTTTCTTGCTTTTTAAAGTCAATCCAAACATTAGAAACCAACTTAAATTCCTCAAGACTTGGTTATTTCCATGATTTCCATGGAAGCACCCCTGAACCTACCACAGCCTAAAGGAAAGTTTGAGATGATTTGATCACCAGTACCATAAAAGCGACATTAAGCCATTACTGGACAATCATGAATACTAAAAGGTTCTAAACATAAAGGGGAGACCGAAGCAGACATGGATTGGCATTTGTGAATGGATGAAATTTCCAAGATCATAGTCTCTTGGATAAAATTTCCAAGAATTCAAGATCAGCCCAGGCATTTGAAAATGGCCACATCAGGCTTCGTTAGCAAACCCAAACCCAAGAATGTCAGTTTCTAAAGTAATTTGGCTAACAAAGCCTAGACATCTTCTCATCGCTTAGAATGATCCCTAGTTTTCATTCAATTCCACCACCTTGGTAAGTATGTCTTATAAAATATTGATGACTAAGTCAAAAGATACAATTATTTATATATTGATGACTGACTCAAAAGATATAATTATTATCAACAAGGGTTTTGACAAATAATTGTACTAGACCAGTCACCAAAATTTCACTGTGACCTCAATCATGTATATATCAAACGCAAAATTTAAACATTTACTGAAAATAACTTGCTATTCATAAACTACAAAAAAAATGCAAAGTATTTGTAGGACATACTTCTGCTCGGTGTGCTTGGGACTAGGGCGAGAATATTTCAGGTATCCATCCCAAGGCACCATTTTAAGACCTGCTCGAACAGAAATTATGTTCCGAACCCTGAAAAACAAGAGCAACCAAAGAAGTGAGCAGTTTTATCAATTTTAGGCATGCGATGCCACAAAATATTAAAACCAAGACAAGTAAATGTTCCATCTTCCATATGCCCGTATGCAAATCAAAAGATGGGTCACCTAACCAGTAAAAGATAAATTACCTCTCTGCAAATTCTATAGGTGTCTCTCCAGGTTTTAAAGTCTGAGGCTCCAAGTACCACACGTCACAGACAACAGCCCACGATGTCATAAGACGTATCAAATGCATGGTGAAAGACTGCCTGCAAAAGAATAGGTTTAATAGATGCAGCAGTATACACTGTAAGATATATAACAAAGTAGGTGCTCATGTTGCATATCAACGCCCATTTTTAGTGCATAGGTGAAACAAACAAACTGTAAATGACACCACATTATAAACATTAATTCAAGACATGTTCAGACCAACACCATAATGCACACATCAGTTCTGTTCGAGCAGAAGCCACAACATTTCTGAAAAGGATACCCAAATGGTGCACATCAATGCAAAGTCTCACCCCTTGCAAGCATTTCATTTGTATAATCTTCTCGGAAGTTTGTTAGTCTGTTTCTCAGAAGTGGGAACTGGTTTTTAAATAGAGCCACGTTGAAAATATCATGTTCAACATGTCCTGGTAGGTAATCATCATAAAGTTATAAACAAAGCAAAAGATTTATTGGGCAATTATATAGTTCATATGTTGTTCGATTCCCATTACTCGTTTTGTAATGCTTGTTAGGGTGTGCAATGCCAGGTACAAAGTATTTCTAGTTTTCATTCCTTTTCTTTTTCTTGTTTTTCGATATAAGATAAAAAGTCCATTGAAGAAAATGAGAACAGATGTGATGAGGAAGAGGGCTAGAAGAAGGCCCCTCCAAAATCTCTGACATTCTCCATGAAAGCCTGAGAACATCAAAGGGGAAAAACTAACACTTAACGGTGTGTTTGACTTTTGGGTGTTTCATGGAAAAAAAAAAAACCTTCCCCCAAAATTGAGTTTTCCAGCATTTGATTTTTTTTCATAGAAAAATAAAACTTTTTCGCCTGTGAAAAGTTTTCCGGCTTGAAGCGGGAAAACTTTGTTTAGGCTCCCCTCTGGAAGAAATTTCCTTGTTTGATCTTCTCACTCACCAACAACTCCCTCCTCGACTCAAAGCCCTCAAGAGACTCAGCATCTAAACATTCAAAGCCTTGTTGAACAATCCTCCCCTCCTCACCGTCTAAATTTTTTTCCTTGGTGAAATCAAAAAGTGAGATATTTTTCTTCGAAAAGTTTTCCAAAAATCAAAACCACCCTAAATTACATCATTCTGAAAACAAACCAAGACCTCAGAATCTACAATTGTGTCATTGGCATCACCTGCTCCTTCACAACCCCTGTCATTTTGATAATCAAAAATCCAGAAGCCACCCTCTTATAATAGCCAATCCAGAGAAGAACCATTTTTGCATGGATAACCTGAATCATGAATATAATGAGTCATCAGAATCCTCATCTTCATAATAGTGAACTTCCCAGTAATAATTTTCGCTTTCGTGCTTTTCCTTCTTAATTTGTAAAATAGATAATAGGGATTTAATCCCTAAACCTGATCCCGACAACTTAATTAGCCCAACAAATGGGTATGTAGTTCCCCTTTCTTCAACTTCCCCAATACCCAATTTGAATTTCACAGCCACCACACCCAGATGCCCTTATGAAGCTACAGCTGTGCTAGTGGGCCACCACCAACCACTGTCAAAAGTCTAGAAACCCTAAAATCAACAGTTTAGTTTAGGGTGGCACGTGAGGGACTAAATAGGCAAGAAGAATTAAATTACACTTTTGCCCATTTAAGTTCCATGCAGGCCCAGTTAGCAGCTGCCTATTTATCAAAATATAATTATCAAGATTATGAACTATAGTAGCCTACAAGATAATATCATCTCATTTTCACAAATAATAATAATAATAATAATAATAATAATCAAACAACCCAAAAATTTTGAAGATTTTCCATGTTTCAACAAGGGATGTAAAATTGATACCGGCAACAATTACAAAGCACTGAGACTATCAGAGAACGAACTATTAGATAACAAAAAAAAAAGTAGTAATACACTATTCTAAAGTATAGTGCCCAAAGGAGATTCTTACTGCCTACTGTTCCAGAAAGCATCCACAAAAATCTTATTGTACTTAATTGCAATCGGGCAAACAGTACAGCCAAGTTCGAATGCACCCTGGAAATACCAAAAAGAAGCAAAGGTTAACAAAAGAAGAACTTTGAAAATGATACCTGCATCATAACTCATAAGTTAATGGTAGGTGATCACTCATGAGCATGCATTCTTCCTCTCAATTGAAATTTTGCCATATCTTGAAAAACACAAAAGATAAAAGAAAAGAACAAAGCCTGTCATGGTAATTTTTTCAGGAAGCTTCATGAATGGAATGAAATGGAATGGCCTAGCCTTCTTTTTAGCATGCTCTTTAACTGTAGAAGTGAAGTGTGTGGATAGTGTTGGTGGTGATTTGCATTAGTGCGTCTTTGCATGAAAAAAGGGGGATAATATTTCTAAGTTCACCGTGTATTAACTTTTCAACAAACAAAACTTGTTTTAAAATAAAACACAAAAGATACCAACCTTCTTGAACATGACTGTATATTGGTTATTTACACAGGTACCTTCTGGGAAAATAAGAAGGGGATTGTTGTCAGCTTCTTGAATGTGATCTCTTAACCTGTATTATATAAATTTGATGTGTCAAAAATAATATCTATGGCACTTTCCAAGCTAAGATTTGAGACTTACTTCTTTGCCACAATTAAACGATCCTTTGCCTCTGAACGGTTGAACCAGATGCAGCCGAGACTCTCCAAAATAGTGCTTTGGAGCAGTCCTGTTGTAAAATAAAAATAATAAGATTTGAAAATATAAAAATAAACAAATATCGTTTACGAAATGAAGATTATCAAAAAGGCAAAGAAGGGATAAACTCTATACATGCCTTGCTCATATTTTAAGTGTCAATCAATTACGCACCCATTGACCACATTCCATAAAAACATGGTTGTTCTCAGAATGCCCATCCAATTTCTTCGTCTTTATAAAAAATAAAAAATAAAAATAAAAATAAAAAAAATGTGTTGTATCACATGGCATTGCTGACATGTGACTGCCTAGACTCCTATGAAATGCGGCCCATATCATTATGGTCCTTACCATCTAACACTGCGCATCAGCTTAAAAAAGATCTTGCTAAGTGCACTTAAGAAGCCACACCACAAGGAAAGATCTAGTTGTCGAAGCTACCATGTCAACAAAGCCCCACAAGGAAGTGGCCACATACTCTATGTAGTTAAAACAACGTTATAACGCCGATATAACTCTTAACGTGGGTGAGCCGTTACGTTATGACACGATCACGTTATGGTATCACAACTTCGATATAACGGCGTTATGTGGCAGTTATTGAGATAACTTTTTTTTCAATAACGTTTTGTTCTAATACATTAAAAAAATTCACTCATTTCATTCTCGATCGAACCTGGACCCTAAACTCATAGAAAAGAAGGATCAGAGCTCGTCGTCGCCAATCCAGAGAACTAGTTTGACAGAGAATGAGATAAGAAGGGAAAAAAATGAAGAGTCGATCACACTCTCTCTTGCGATCTCACTCTCATACTAAGGGAATATGTTTTTTATTAAGGTTTTTTATTTTTGAATTTAATGTTATGAACATGATTTACTTTTTTGACTATAATATATTAATATTTTGTGTGGTTATTAAAATATATATTTAAAAAACTATTCCGTTATATACCGTTATATCTCAGTATATCCCGTTATAACCTATAACGCTCTTGGACCGTTATGGGTCCGTTATCCGTTTTTAACTGCATAGCACATACTCGAAGATGTCCTTAGGATAACAAATCAAAGGCACATAATTCACAACCCCCACCTCTCTCTCTCTGATGGAGAAGAAGGGTGTGCTACTTATGGTAATTGATCAACCATTTGATTGTGGTCTCTTCCATGCCAGTTTTCTGTGTGTTCAGATATGCATATTCATTGAACAATTTTAGGAAATATCTAAAAAGGCTAAACATCGCTGCAATTTGATTGCTATTCAGATTATTTTGCAAGATTTTGACGGAATATAAGATGTAGGCATAGGTTAACCAGTTCACATTTACAATCCTATTGGACACATATTAAATGAATTTTTAAAATGGTTATACATCCTTTTGTAATTAGTTATTCCAAGTAGAGAATGAAACTTCACAATGTTTTTGCTTAATCTCACTATCATAGATATGAGAAATATGGAAATTTGACACGGATTGAAATTTCAGTCGAATATGCTGTATTTCCATAGTCTAATGCTCGACTCAAGAGTGAAATTTCAAAGCATGTGTTTGTACATGATCAGGGAATATTTTTTAAACCATAAAAAAGAAAAAAAAAATCAGAGACATAAATTCAAATATACCAAAAAACATAATCATCTAGAAAACCTAACAATTTTTTTGTTGATCATGGATCACTGAGATTGGAGACTTACCAACCCATCCAGGATGCTTTTGCATAATGACAGCAAATGCAGTCATTTGTTCTAAAATAACAAAATCGATCATGGATGTATGATTCGCCACAAATACCTGTTATGCCAGCAAGGAAATAAGTATCATAGCTACTAAGAAATGCCAATAAAGAAAGGTAAACCTATGACTACCTAAAAATGCTTGAGATACAGGATGATACAAACAGTCAAAGAGAGCTAAAACAGTGATGTTTCATCACCTGCTTGGGTCGCATGCTGGGTCGTGGCCCGTGATACTTAACAACTCCAGTCCATGATGCAACAAAGAAGCTGCATATCAATTCCACCAGATACCTCTGATGAACGAATCATAAATATAGCATAAGCATACTAAATGTATAGCCATAAACGACACGTATCTAAGGGAAAATACTGGACCAAGAACACATGATATCTCTACTTTATGTCTGACAGACATGGAAACGGTAACACATTCCCAGTGATCATCATATTTTCTAATTGTCAAAATCCCCTTATGTTAATAAATAAAGAAGACACTAATATGGTGAAGGTCCTGGAGACGATGTATCTCATGATGATTGATGACCATTGCCCTTAACCATGTTTATGCAAGAACTTAAGCAAAAACTAGTGCGAAGAGTTTAAGCTTTGTACACAGGGAGTAACTTGCATGGAACTCATATTCATGGCTATGGATATTTGGAGCATGGGATTGCCAACCACTACAAAAAAAACAAAAGTAAATAATAATAACAATAATAATAATAAAATATTTGTGACTTTCTTTAAAGAGTTGTTTTCACTGCTAATGATTTTGTAAAGGCTCATGTAATGATTGCTAATTCCTCTGCATTTCTTCCCCTTTGCATCAAAAGTAATCGTGTTTGTATCAAATGTTTTGGTGTTTGTATCAAATGTTTGTTATCAGCTATGACATGTGTACAAGGGGATTTGAAAACTAATAGTTTCGTATATACTTTTGCATATATTTCAGAAAATCATAATGTAAACATTAAATCGTTTTATAAAAATCTATAGATTTTCATTCAACTAATGATGCGTAATATATATTGTTAACTTTGAAATTACAAACAAATTTTTTTTATGTTTTTTCTACACAAAATGAAATGTATTTGTAACCTAATCCACATGGGTAATATATATGTATCTATGAGTTTCCTATAGTGGTATGTGATCATGTCTTCGCCCATGATGTTGTAAATTGGTGGGATAAAAATTGTCGCTACTAGGATGATCCCGACAATGGAGAATCGAAGTTCTGGAATCAACCTTTGTATCGGTAAATATAAATTGTTTGATGGTAGTTGATGATACATCAATATGTATGTAACTTATCTGAATAAGAAGCTGAAAAATGAAAAGAAATTTCAATTCTTTAAAGAAAAATGCATGTTGTTTATCCAAATACAGAATTCCTCATTTAATTACTGTTTACAAGAAAGTTAATTTTTTTTTCTTATTGCTTCAATATCACATCATCATCAAAACTCATTCCCGATACTCTCAAGGTCGACTACACGTAGTTTGTTCTCCAAGCAATGTGGTCTTCCCACATATCATCGCCTAATCCAAGCTCAAGGAGTTCCTTCACCGCATTCATCCAAGTTTTCAACGGTCGTCTCCTCCGTCTACACCCTCCACTAATTTGCCAATCTAGACATTTTCTAATTGGCGTCGTGTCTGGTCTCCTCCACATGTGACCAAACCACGTTAAACGCCTTTCTCTAATTTTGTCCTCTATGGACGCTAAACTTAAGTATCTCCTAATTCTTTCATTTCTCCTATCGCCATCCTATGCGTATGTTGTCTCGTACGAGTCCAACATTCTGAACCATAGAGCATGGCTAGTCGAACAATTGTCTTAAAGCATTTCTTTTTTCACCTTGTAGGCATCTTTCTTTCGCATAATACTCCTGACGTCATTTTCCATTTCGTCTAACCACTTTTAATCCTATGGTCTACATCTTATTGCTTAAATATGATTAAAAAAAAAAATTTAAGGCATTTAAGAAAAAAAAGTAACGTAACAATAGGGTCTTTTTAGTGATCAAGGGCATTGAAAGTAAGAAAAATAAGAATTCCTACCTCCAACTTTCTTCTCAACCTGTCATGCCCTCTCAAGAGGCAGTGTACTGGAATGAAGGTGGAAAGGAATATTATCCATCCTACTGTTAGTACCAGTACCCTGCAGAATTGAATGAGATCGATCAAAACAAACATTGTGATGCCTAAACATTGTGGTGCTAGTACCAACAACCCGCAGAATTGAATGATATATTGAAGCAAGATAGCTCACATGAGAACAAATCAAGATATTTTAAACTTATCTAAACAAGCTTTGATTTAGAGAGGACCACTAGCAGAAGAGACTCACTGAGGGATATTCTAAAAAAACTTCTTTAATCCAAACTTGAAAGTTTAAATCCAAAAGCTATTATTTTCTATGGCATCATTTACGAAAATAATGAACCACATAATAGAGCAAACAACCCCAACTAATATACTTGCAGGAATGAAGAAACTGAAGGGCACGAACAAGATGTATGGTTTGAATTATATACCACAATTCTTAACTTACGTCAATGGGAGATGATAATCCACCATGGTACAAGTATCACGAGTAGTACAATATTTTACCCATAGATTAAAAAAATAATAAACAGGCTTCATTTATATATGTATACACATATTAGATCAGGCTCTACCCCAACTTATGTAGTCCCCTCCCCCTTCTCCCGTAACTAGGGTAGCCCCAAACAAAACCTTATTTATCTTTTTCTTTGAAGCCCTTTCGTTACACTAGCTAGAACCAAATTCTAATGTGTCCATTTTGAAATTACAGCCTTCTTTATTTTTATGTTCACACAAACATAGTACACAGGGTAACCAGTAACCCTGGACTTACATTGTTGGGAGAAAATCATTGACTATTTTTCTTTTTAAAAAAAAAAAACTTTATTTTTCTAAGGCACTAGGAATTAGTAGCATGAAGCTTTTGTGGCCAGTAGTTAGGCACAAGTTTGCATAAACCACTGAAGCAGTGTCTGAAGCTAGGCAGGAAGGTTGCACATCCCGAGAACCACTTTTAAAAGCACAGATATATCAACACGATTTTTTACAATATTAAGAATATAGAAGTAGAAAGCTCTAAACTATAATTGTGAAGCTTCCTATAAGTTATCAACAAGCATCAATCAGAATTTTGATTGGCTACAGAGATCTGAAACAAGGAAGCCTAAAAGAAACATGAAAGAAACGTCAGCTAGGAATGGCTATTCGAGAATACCTCAACATAGAAGCAATACTTATTCTATTTCCAAAGCAGAGACAATCTCACCTTACTGGAAAATAATTCCATATCGAACCATCACCCCAAAGCACCAAAGTGGAAATAAGTATATGTTCCAATTCCATGGTTCTGGAGGATTTGACTTGAAACAACGAGTAAACGAATCCTGCCAAATTTTCAGGAAAAAGATAACTTGATAAACTAAGATAATATGAAGTGTGCCATACAAAAAGTTTAAAGACTAGCAAAGGGCATAAGAAAGAAACCCACAACCATAAAATCTCAAAGATCATATGGATTATAGTACTCTTTTTCAGTAATGTGACACCAGAGGCTACCTAAAGGTGTTATTTAGAGTAAATCACTGCATCACAAAACCAGGTAAATTTACTTTACCTCAGCACAACATACTTCTTACTTAACTACAAAGGGGTTAACTAGTAGTAGTAGATCAAGCTTGGAGCCAATCTAGTAGGTTATTTGATTGGCCTTCCATGGAGGCAAATTTCATGTACGTTTCTTCATTGTGCCATTTTACCTTTTCTCATTCATTAATTTCGTGGGACAAGTACGAAAATGGAAATATTGATTTGGTCTCCCAATCCAGAGTGCGGAAAAACAGTTAGTCCTTAGTCAAACTACTAATGGCAATTGGCAATTTGGCAAATGCCTCATAGAGAACTTGTATGCCTGAGGAAAACAACAGGCAGTAATGATGTGAAGCCATCAATGAAAAATGATAATGGATCAATCCACAGTTTAAAATTAAAATGGAACTGTTTCTAAAAAGAGGGTTCACTCCACCTTCAAGAACATGTAAAACTAGGTTCGTTGGTCCAGCGCTAGACTGAATCAGACAGCTTCTTCACAGGTCATGAAATTCTTAGAAATGTAATAATCGTAGAGGCCGGAGACAACTTGAAACTCTGTGGAAACAACTAATTTGCAATAGTTAAAGGTGTGGAATACAACATATTATCATTATTATTATTAATCACCTTTTATTAGGTAAAATCCAACCACGCAACAAGAAAGTTATGGTTTAACATTTTTCATGTGAAGTTCCTGTCAACAACCAAAAGCAGATTTAACGTAGTTTAGTTCACAATAGGAAAAAGGGTATCTAAAAAAGTTTGGAGAATGGATTCCAAACTTGACTTACCTCACTTCAAATGCCACCATTCCACTTGAACGCCCCCCCCCCCCCCCCCCTCCCTCTCTCTCTCTCCAAAAAAGGAAAAAATTTAAATATTTGATTTGATGAGATGGGCACGTGCACTTCTGCCTCTGATTTTTTTTTTTAATGGACTATTGTTGGATTTGCTGCTAAGGCTACATATCTTCAAACTACGGTGTTTATCCAGCGAGAGTGCATTTCACTGAATGTCTTCGTAGTTTACTATTGAGTGAATAAAGCTCCCAAGTCATTAATTTCCCTAATCGCCCAATTCGAACAAACTCACAACACCACACACAAAGTATAATTCAACTTCACACCTTAAAAATCATATCCTCAATATCAATAAAGTATTACACCAGTATTTCTGCAATCCAAGTATCATACAAAAAATGGCCCTTTTTACAAAAACCAAATGTGCAACCAAGTTCAAATAAACTAAATTAAACTTGTAATTCAAGTAACCTCACAATAAATGAATGGGAAAGCGTGCCTGAAAGACTTACATCAACAATGGCACCAGCAGCTTCAGTTAAAGTAGGTGAAATGTCGAGCAAATCTCGCCTGATAAGGATTAGCAATTTAAAATGTGAACAGTATCCGGATGATCAAACTAAAGATCATTTGGATTCCCAAATAGATTTCACAAAAACTTTAGAACTTAAGTTAGAAAATTCAAACAGGTCCTACAACTGCTAAAAAAAAAGAAGATAAGGTAAGAAGGATTTACAGGCTTAGCTTCTCATGAGGCTTGTGGATGGCATCAGATGTTAGGTATTCTTCGATATTCGGTTGATCTAAGTCCATCTCCGAGCTTATTCGCTGACTTAACTTGCTCATTTGCACAGTATCTCCTCTCTCAGTCCGCCGATAGAACTAGTATAACAAATATCACAGAAAAGCTACAATTGAAAGGGAAACCAGTCTAGTCCAAGTGACATGGGTGAATAAACATCAGGTAGTAACTAATTGAAAAAAATTTAATCATTCATAACTTGATCAATATCATAGTCTGCTTTGCGCATCAACTGATCCTAAAAGGCTGCAGTGTCGACTAATCATTTTCTTAATTATTGGTTTGCAAATCAAACTCAAGAACTATATAAAAGGCGATGCAAAAAGGTCTAATAGAACTCAAAGGCATATAGAACCTAATCCATATTTCCAACCATTAAGTGTCAAACATCTGTCTCGAACTCAATCTTAAACTAAAGGCCAATAATAAGATCTTTACGAGCACGATTTTACATAAAAAAAAATTTAAAACAGCACATCAAATTCCCCTGACAACTAAACCATAGTTTCGAAGAAACGAATTCATTCGAGCACACAACATTAACCATAGTTTAGAAGAAGTGAATTCATTCGAGCACACAACACGCAATTGCCAAGACTCATGAGTGAACAATAAGATACTAAGGCACGCAGTGATTTCTGTATTCCAAACATCAATTTTACATTTCTTTTCCTACTAAGGCATTTCTTCAAACACATTAGAGATCAATTTTCTCAATCACTTAATAGACGTCAACAACTCCTTCACTTGAAACCTTATAAACTTCACTGTGCACCAAAAAATTTACACATTAATAAGAGATACAAATTAAACGCGTGACATGTTGAGTTCTTAACGAAATCAAAATCCGAAAAAATGTTTCAGAAAGCTAAGTTACATGACATGAAAGAGATCAATTCGAGCGAAAGAGAAAGAAAACTCACCGAAAGATTGAAAAGATCTGAAACACGGAGGAGGGTTCGGAGAGACGATGAGAGAAGCGTGCGTGGAAGAGAAGAAACAGAGGAGTTGATCTGTCTTTTTGAAGTTTCAAAAACACTGCTTGTGACACGTGGCAGACCTGGAGAAACCCTTATTGAAAGCGAGCACGCACATCGCTGCACTGGAAAATTTTGAGACTCTCGAGAAAGGATAGATAGAAATCTGACGATGCTTTAAATTTGATGACTATTTTACCCTTTGAAGACTCTGGAAGGAATCTTTGGGCTTTTTTATGATGACTATTTTGCCCCACGAGAGGTTGGGAAATTTTGTATATGAGGTTGCAATGGTGCAACTAACCTCTACCTGCCTGCTTACAACGTCGATGCCGCCCACCATTTGCTTCTAAACACGATGAAGTTGAGAATTGTTGTGTCACCACCATTTTGAACACTTGAGGGTTAACTGTTAATTAATAGCTAATTGGGATGTGTCATTCTTTAATTCGGATTGTACTTATCTCTCAAGACTAGCAGTTAATATGCATTGACTGTAGATTTTCATGTTAGATGATCAAAATGCCCTTGATAAATCAAAGACTGAGATTGAATATTTCGTATTTCGAACATCTCGTCTCGAATAAAATTGTAAGGTCCATTTGAAATCGTAGTCATATCTCGAGAAAATTTAACAGTTGTTAAAAAATTGTATCTCAAACATCTCATCTTGAAAAAAACCAAAGGGTCCAAATTAAATCGTAATCGTATCTCGAGAAAATCTAATAATTGTTATAAAAAAAATCCCCCTTCTTCCTCCCTCTTTCTGGATTGAAACAACTGGAGATCTCCTCATTGCAAACAATGATGAGTTTCTCAAGCTGGTATGATGGAATAGTAGCGAGGATGGAAACAGCAGCGAAGGTGACATCAGGGTCAGGGAAATTCAGATTAGTATAGACAAAAGTGCAAACGGTCTCCCAAAGATCGAAGGTGAGTCGGTGGATCAAATGAGATTGAATGTAAGTTTCTTGTAGACTGAAGAGGCAAGTGAGGCGTTGATATCTTCTTCGCAGGCGAATTTGGTGATCACTGAGATGTTTCTACCTGCTGCGAATTGTTGCAGGGCTTGTAAAAGTGTGCCTGATTGGCGGAACGCGGCATTCGAGCATAGGTCCTGGGGTAAAGAGGATGCCCATTTGGGATGGAGAAGATTGAGCTAGGATTAGTTTATGCGAGGGAGGGAGGGAGTTGAAATATATAGGGGTTTAGGGGATGGAGTGATGGAGTCGAGATATGGATCAGCTATGAAATATTTTGTTTTGGCATGGTGGTTATGTGTTTCTTTGGTAACATGTTTGCACTTGGTTCCTTGAATACCAAATTCTTGTTAAAACGGTACCTGCAAGTTTGGCGGGAGGAAAAGGGAGGGTGGCGGCGGGGTTGTGAAACAAGTGACGAATAAAGGGGAAGGACGAGGACGAGGAAGGGTGGGTGGCAACGGGGTTGTGAAACAAATGAGGAAAAAATGGGGAAGAGGAAGGAGAGGAGGACGAATGAGGGAATTTTTTCAACTATTAGATTTTTCTCGAGATACGATTATGATTTAATCTAGGCCCTACGATTTTCTTCGAGATGATGTTTGAGATACAATTTTTTAACAACTGTTGGATTTTTCTAAAGATGCGATTTATGATTTCAAATGGGCCCTATGATTTTCTTCGAGATGAGATGTTCGAGATACGAAACATTCAATCTCAGTCTTTGATTGATCAAGTGCATTTTGGTCATCTAATTTGAAAATACACAGTCAATGCATGTTGACTGCTAGTCTTGGGGGTAAATGCAATTCGGATTAGCTATTTATTATAGGTGGCATAGCAATTAACTATAAATTAAAAACCAAACGAATTGAATTGACCGATTTGATTTGGTTTTCTTTTTTTGGTTGGCAACACTTTGATAATAAACTGTTTGATTTAGTTCTCGGTTTCTCGATTTGTAGAATTTGGGTCGAAGTCGAATCAAACCGAGCCACAAACAACTCTAAGAGACAATCTACCATTTTTTTAGGTTGCAATGTTAACTCTCCTCTCTATGATTTAAACCACAAAAACTTGGTTTTAGTCAATTTTCGCCATTTTTCAAATTACAAGTCCTTATAAGCATTTATTTCAATCACACGAGAAATATAATACAAAAACAGTATATTTTACGATTTTTTTGAGTTTGACATTCATTAGTTTACACCTATTAGAGTTTGACCCTTATTTTGAAACTAATTTAGTTTAACACTCATTTTTTTATTGAACCATTAAATCCACGTGATTGACTGGTAAAGACTAATTTTTTACCATTTTACCCCTTCATTTCTTCTATTTTCTTTCTCTTTGCAACTATTTTTCTCGGCCCATTTCCAAATAAAGACATCTTTCTCTCTCACTCACTCACTCACTAGCTATCCTTTTCCCACCCAGCTAGCTTTAACCGAATGCATATTAATATTATGCCCAACCAAACAAATCCCTGCATCATCTCTATCTCTCTTAAATATGATCGATGACGAAGGATCAAATCTTCACTCATAAGAACTTCCTTTACCTCTGCTTCCTTCCTGACAATAACACCATTCAAGATTAGCCCAGACTTTGCAGAACTTGGTTCAATTTTGAGTGTTCGAAAGAATTTTTTGAAGAAAGTGTGCTTCTTTGGCTTGGGTTTTGGGGGATAACTGAAGGGTTACCCTTCAATTGGAATTCGAGCAAAATTTGGGAAGTTTTGAAATTTCTTGGAAAATGTTGAATGAAATTGAGTTATTATAGCGCAGAGAGAGTTCGAGATTGGGTCAAATCAATGAACAAGTTCAAAATTAGGTTACTTTCTTTTTGTTTTAGATTGTCTTCATGGGTTTTAATAATTTTTTTCTCAGTTCAGTTGGTTTTGTGCTTTCTGGTTATCACTAACCCCCATTCTCTTGTTTGGATATAAATCTTTTGTTTAGCTTGTAAACAAAGTGTTTCATGATGTTAATTAGTGAAAGTGATGAGGGTAGGTATTTTGATCTTTGTGCTTCTTTAGTGTATTGCATTAAGAATTCAAATATCAGAGTTTGTTTACGAATTAATCAACCCCCTTTGAGAGAATTTAATAACTTTTGAGTAGAATTCTAATTTACATAATTCAGAGTGCAATTCGATCGATGAGGTGAGTTTAAATCATCCAATGAAACCCACAATCCCCGTCGTCTCCTTCGCTTAGCTTGTAGCGTGAATCATCGAAGCAACATCTGGCAATGGGGGGTTCCGACTGTGAAGGTGGTGGTGGCGGCAATGGGAGTTTTGATTTGGGAGCGGGTCTCTGCTGGAAGAAAATAAAAACTTGAGGGGGCAAGAAGAGAATAAGAGTTGCAGGGAGAAAGAGATGAGAGGGTGGGGCAATTTTGGGTTTTAGGGTAAATGATCTAAAAATTAGTCTTGACCAATCAATCATGTGAACTTAACGGTTCCTAAAAAATGAATGTTAGACTCAACTAGTTTTCAAAATGAGGGTCAAATTTTAATAGGTATAAACTAATGAGTGTCAAACTAAATAATAAAAATAAAAAATAAAACTATATTCTACACTTAATGGAACCTCAAACAAATTACACCCAATTTATTGATTTATGAAACTAAACCTAGAATATGAAGCTCAAACCCTAAATCAAATCAAACACAATAATTACAATACTCTCGTTTTCAACATAATTGCAAGACACCAGTCAACCTTGTTCATTAGAAATAAGAACATGAAGATGATTTGTCTCTCTAGTTCCTATGTGATTAACCATGAATTTCTGGTTCTTCTGTGTGATTTACCATGAAAGAAGAAAATAAATTAAATTAAATAGACGTAAAAAAAGAGGTAGGAAAAATTGAAATGAGTTAGAGCATCTCCAATGGTAAAAGTTAAAATGGGGAGTGAACCATCCCTCATTTTAACCAAAAGCGAAATTTAGGGGTCCCATATTTCTTCACCACCCCAACCACATCCCATATTTTTACTTTTTCATCATTATTTTAATATATCTTCAACTTTTTATACCAATTTAATTTCAATTATACTATTATTAATTTAAACTAAATATAATTATATTAATTAGTTTCAATTATATTATTATAATATTATTAAATAATAATTATGGTGGTATCTTTAAACAACGTCTACCTGATTCTACTACAATCCAATTAGTCCGATACCATTCTGGTATTTGGAATTCTGTTCAGATCAATTATTCAACTGTGAAAAAGAAGTTTTATCGATTGTTTTATGCATCATGAAATTTCAAGATGATTTAACAAATCTAAAATTTATTTTACGTGTTGATTGCAAATCTGCCAAAGATATTTTAACTAAAGATGTTTTAAATCTCATTTCAAAACATATTTTCGCCAGATGGCAAGGTTTGATTTTTGCATTCGATTTTGACATCAAATATATAAAGGGAGCAGACAATTCTCTTGCTGACTTCCTCACAAGAGAATTTATCCAAAAATGAGTTCGCAGAGCTCATATTCTTCACAGGTTCCCTCTGCAAGACCCCAGTTCAAGTCTCAATGTGATATGCCGCCTTCTGCGACACAGCACAAGCCCCCTTTTTCTTATGCAACAACCCTTACCAATCCCTTTCAGCCCCTCCAGGAAGCTGAATCAAGCTCAACAATGGCTTCATTCCAGAAGCCTCCTCAAGTGCATTCAAATCAATATGTGACAAAGACATGTCTCGAGCCTCTGCTTTTGCTCGAATCAAGTCTTTATCCTCTCATCAAGGATCCTCAATCAATAGCCCGTACCGTCTTCCCTTCACAGATCCTCTATGAAGAAGCTGATGGTCTCAATAATCAAAGGTTTATGAGTTCATCCTCGTCGATACCGACTCAGTGGTGATTACTCATAACAAGGAGAAATCTTTTCAGAATATTTCTCATTCCAAGTGTCAAATCTTGAAGATTATGACAGAAGCCGACTGGAAGCAACATCCCAGCTCCCACAAGAAGTTTTCTGTTAGCTTTCTTCCTGCATCTTTCAATTATCAAGATTACAAGCAAGCATGGAAACGAGCTTTTTGTGTTCCCTCACAGAACTGCTCACATTCATGGTTCTTCTTATTCTGCAAAAAATTCAAGCAAGCCTCAATTCCCTTATGGTTCCAACACTCTTGGTGGAATCATTTCGGTGCTGAAGATGGGATTCTTCCTCCTCCTGTCAATGAAGGATGGTCCTTTTTCAAGTCCAAGTTTCAACCGCCGGCTCCAGTTCCCCAACAAGTTATGTTGTTATGGTTTTTTGTCAAGTTCAATCTGACATGGATTTCCTGCTGGGATTTCTCTGTCTTTGCTCTCACGACAATCAATCAATCAGCCCAACCTCCTCTCTGGTTTTGCAGACGGTTTAAGATCAAATGGTGGCCGAACTTCGACTACAGTCACGCTACAAAATATGGTGTCTTACGATTCTTCTATGGACAACTTGTTCCTGTTGCCCTCTCCGGTTCCAACTCAAGCAAAACTTCTTAAGGATCATATTAAGAAGCAATTACAAGGCAAGCCAACGAGAGCTCAACTGCTTGAGACTCTCTCCATGATAGCTTTTGAAAATTCAGATGAAAATGATGAAGCTACAAAGTCCTCTAGTGGACCCTCCAATGAGGATGACTGTTATGACATCTTTCCGCCATTCACGACAACCTGACCCATCAACAATTATGGTGTCCCTTCATAATTCCAAGCATCTACCAGCACTCGCCAGCAGACAAATATGCTTTCGGCCACTGTTACCGACAACATCTAATATAATTAAATATGCTTTCAACTTAAATATAATTAAAAAAGTATCTAAATAATAGTATAACTAAAAATAGTAATATTATATATTTAAGTTGAAATTAATAATAATATATTTAATAATATTATATTAATATAATTGAAACTAATTAATATAATTATATTTAGTTTAAATTAATAATAGTATAATTGAAATTAAATTGGTATAGAAAAGTTGAAGATGTATTAAAATAATGATGAAAAAGTTAAAATAGGGGATGTGGTTGGAGTGGTGAAAAAATATGGGACCCATAAATTTAGCTTTTGGTTAAAATAGGGAATAAATCATCTCTCATTTTAACTTTTACCATTGAAGATGCTCTTATTCGACTTTCATTTTTTTCAAAATCAAATTATGGAGTGGATTACTAAATATAAGATCCCAAATAACAAGGAACGTGCCACTTAAATATCATTAATGATAAGCATGTGGCATCCTTTTGAAGGGGTCGCTCAGACTGTCCCCATCAAAACTTTACTATCCTCAAATCTAACACCCATTATATCAAAATCACAAATTTCTCTTTCTATCTATCTCTCCTCGTTACAAAATTTCTCCTTCATCCTATGTGTCGTTTTCTTAGGCCTCCTATAATAAGGTGACACGCTTCAAAACAAAAGAAAAAACAAAAATTCTAAATGTCGAGGAAGTGGGCGAGGAAATGAGCGAGGGGAGGGAGGTGGCGGGGTGGGAACCGTTCACCTCCCTCGGGATGCATGCCATCGATTTTTGGACGCGCATCTCGAGGGAGGTGAACGGTTCCCACCTCGCCACCTCCCTCCCCTCACTCATTTCCTCGCTCGTTTCCTCGCCATGTAGAACTGCTCAAGAAAAAAATGAGAAAAATCCAAAAAAAAGGGAAGAGGAAGTGAGAGGAGTTTTATCCTACCATAATTGTTGGTTTTGTTTTTTTAAGATGTGAGAAAATTGAAAGTCTCTAAACACATTTTTGATGAGATTTCCTCATTTTCTCTCTCTCAAAAAAAAAGGAAAAATCTAGGGTGCCCTACCAGGCAGGCCTTACTAAAAAAAAATCATCAAAGATATAGAAAATTTAGTCATTTTACACCATAATTATTTTAATTTTACTATTTTTTATTTTAAGACTTGGAAAAATTGAAAGTCACACAAATTCTAGCTAGATTAATTTAAACACATGCCTAATCCTACTAAATGTGTGTTTTGTAATTAAATCCCACAGTCCAATCATAATTAATGACAATCTATTTTGGTTATGAAAATTTTTCATCCAAAATTTCCAGGCTTTTTTCATCTACTCAATTTGTAACTGTATGTAATGAAGAGGCACTCACTCACTTCTATAAATTTGTCAACCTATTTCTTCCAAAACAATCATTTATTCCATCCATTACTTGATTTATCTTGAAGCTCCCTGAAGAATTTTCTTTGCTCTGTCTATTCAAATATTAGTGTTCTATTCTGCCCGTTTCAAGATTCCAATTGTAGAGATTCTCAAACATATAAAGTAGTATTTCTCAACTTGATTTCTTTTAAAGGATGCACCCAAAATAATTTCACTAGTAAATCCAAATCAACATAAGAATCAGTGCTAAGCTATTTTTTATGTGTATTATTTGTGGTTGATATTTAAAGATTGATGTTATTTAGTTTTTATCATAGTTTATTTTCTCTTGTTAATTAGTATTTTTAGTTGTGTATAGTCTATCATTAGTTTTTTAGTATATTTTTAATTGTGTTATTAATTTAATAGACATCATGTGATGTCAGTTTTATTGTCATGGTTGGTTTTTCATAAATGAGATTATTTTTTAATGTTTCATGCTTAGTGTTTTTATTAGTTGTGGAACAAAAGTTATATATTATTTTGCCAAGATGTTTCTTATCAGTTGTAGGTGAGGTTCTTCATAGGTTATAACTTTGATCATGGTTTCAAGATGGTACTGAATTTTTTTCTTTTTTTGGTACTATTTATATTTGCTATGTGTATAATGTTTCAATTGATCTAATGTTTTTATTCACCTCGTGATTAATAGACATATTTATTTATCTGAATTTTATTTATTATTTAATTGCCTTTTTATATTATTAGTTGTTGAGCAATGTTTTTGTATATACACAAATTTGGATGTATGATACATCCACAAAAAGGTACCACCTAATATACATAAACTTACTACTTGACACAGGCAGAGTTACCACATGATCAAATTTACCACTCACTTAGTTATTAACATGACATACAAAAGTTACCATTCACTTAAGTGACCAACCAAATTCACAAAAGTTATACCGTCATTAAAACTGGAAGTTACCTAGATGCACTGTGAATTTTCATTGGTTTCGTATATCTTTTGTTTTTTATTTAATTTATTTTGCTATACTATACATGTTTTCTTTCATAGTTTAAGTTTATTTTATGGAGAATCTTTGTTGTACTTTAAGTTTTGTAAGGAAATTTTTGTTTGTTGGGCAGTTGAAGAATGAATATGAATTCTAAGAGATCGTTGAGAGTTGATGGCAGAAGGCACGTTGCATATACGGATGGTCCGGTTCTATGATTATCTCTGGTTAAAAAAAAATTTAATGTCATACATTAGTGTATGCCTTTAGTAGAGTTGTATTACATTAGTCCTCTAAATCTTCACGTTGCAATTAACCGTGTGAGATATGGATTCTTCCAAAAAAAAAAACAACAACAACAAACAAATAATCAAACCACGTGAAGTGGAAAGGGAGTTTCGTGTGTTGAGAAAAAACATGCATGATTGAGTATTGGATATTGGTTTTGAATTATTATAGCATATGTTGAAGGAATAGTTACATATGTTATTAATTAATTTATCGCATTGAAATAAGGAAAAACTGAAGAAAAAAATGTGGAAAAAATACAAATAATAACTAAACAATATAAACAATCCAAAACCCATAAAAATAATTGTCTAGTTTTTTTTTATAGTTTTGTTTTATTTTAGGCTTAGGGTCTACCATGATTTGGTAAACCCACCTACGTGGTAAACCACCCTATGGGATGATAAAGCTCATTATGACTCTTTTAAGTTGTTCTTCTACTTCTTATGTGATTTAAAAACCAATGTTGTACTTAGGTTGCTTTAATATTTGATTTTCAATGTTTCTATGGAATTTTAAGATGAGACGTGTTTCAATTATTTGGATGCATCTCAAGGAGTTTCTCTTAGGTGAATTTAACATGAAATAGAGTGGGTAAGCTTAAGAATAGTCTTTTGAGTGCCATCAATCATGACGGTGACCCCAAAAGCCCTAAATCATATTTATCTTATCTTTGTTTTTAATTAGGAGAAGGGAGTGAATGGTGGTGGTGGTGAGGAGTTCAATTACGAGAGATGAAGGAGAAGGAGGGGGATGAGTGGGTTGGAGAAGAGTGATTTTTTAATAATTGTTAGATTTTTTTGAGATACACTTATTCTTTTAATTGGACCCTTTGATCTTCTTCGAGATATAAAACATCTAATCTCAGCCTTTTGTCAAGAGTATTTTGGTCATTTTCCACCCATCACGTGAACAACACTTGAGAGTGTAAACAAATTCCGTGACTTTGGTAACTATTATCTAATTTAAATGAAAAGGTGAAAATAGTCCAATTTTGTGGTATGAAAAGATAATAAAGTCAAAATAACCCAATTTTTTAAGGATTTTGTGAACAAGTTTTTATTTATTTACTGGGTTATGTATTTTAAGTTGATTTTAGAACAAGTTTTCCAACATTTTCAAGCCCTGTGTGTGAGATTTGACTTCTAGTTGTCGATTTTTAACTTAATAGACAATTGTGCATCTGCGGTAATATTTGAGATCAATCAGGGATCAAGTTTTTTCCATGATGAATGGTGAACTAAAAAAGTAGATACTTTAAACTGAAGCTCAATCATCTATAATCTTTGTTATAAGAAAGTCCATCTTCATCTCCATAATATGACATCTCCCAGTTTTTCACTCTTTGCTTCTTAATAATTTGTTCTAAACCTTCTTTTTCTTTAAGTGCCCTTAGGGTGAATCGGCCATTTTTTGTTATCTTCGAAAATTTTGACTGATTATAAAAGTGGTATTCTCTTAATATAGTTTCAGATCAGTAGAGTTAATAGTATTTTTTTTTCTTCCTTGCTCATTAGAGGTCAGAGAGATGGGTGTTGATGCAATGGAAGTTAGAGTTCATTTAAGAAAAACTTTGATATTTGGGTTGAGAACTTATTTTAGATCTGCTTGCGATCACACTTTTGTTGTGGGTATTGAGCTTTTATTCTATTGTTGTGACCACCATTTTCGATTTGTCTGGTTTACTTGCCTTATTGGTCTTTCCTTCCCCTGTTATAATCTGTATTGTTGTTCTTCTTGGTGCCCTTTTGAGTTTCAGGGAGCCTAATATCCCAAAAATTGATGACAAAGAAGAAGAAGTTGATGATGAGAAAACTAGGGAGACCCACCATGAAACAGAATCATTTAGGATATAAGCTACTCAAAAACACATCAAATAATCAATTATGAGCAGGCTATACAGTACATCCATGATTCATCCATCATTCTCATTTGCAACTATGAATTGAAAGAAGTGTCCTAAAATAGATGCATGGCAGATATGAATGCACTTATTCCCTCTTTGATAGACTTCCATGCTTGCTTCCTTGCAATGTAGCATAATATCAAGTTATCAACCCTGAATTGCACCCACATTATGTTTGTGTTTGTATTGTATTTAAAATATATGAGGAAAGATAATTACAACACAACCACTAGCCACGCCTCCTCTGCAATCCAAATGGATTGCTTCTATCTCATTGGAGTTTCCCTTTATATTTTGAATGCATCACTGATCACGCAGTTATGTGAATTCCAAATTTGATTGGGCAACACTTGGAAGTAATGAATTATTTGTTGCAGGCTTTATAATGGGGTCGAATGTTCTCGACAAAAGTTTCACGCGGTGATGGGACAAATTGAAAAAGCATTGATAAATTTGATATATTAGAAATTCTATTTGTCTCATAACGAAGATGTATATGGTTTAATGAATTTTCTTTTGTTTCTCTAAGTAAACTTGTTCGTTATTGTATGTACTTCATAGTTAAAAACAATGTAATATTGGGCATTTTTTGTATGTGATTTTCAATGAAGATTTTGGATGCTGAGAGGTTTCAAGTGATGCACTAAAAATGTAGTGTCATTTTTCAAGTGATGCATTAAAAAAGACAGTGTCATTCTCCAAGTGATGCACTAACAAACGGAAATTCTAGGGAGTGAGGGATGGGTGTAGCAAAAAGATACTATTATAATAATTGTCACTTGTCCTGTGAAGCAAAACTTAGAATCACCATGAGCAATATGGGTTCAGACGTGATACAATTATTATTTGCTTCATGTGAAAGCAATTACATTGTAGCATTTATGGTGTAGTGTCTCCTGTCTGCATTACCAAAGGTCTTCACATGACCATAGATGATGATAAGCTTTTGACCAGAAGGTTCATATTGATCGCTTCCCTTGTTAGATTAGGGGATTAGAGGGAGCAAATATATAAAACTCGCAGCCCTTTCCTGTGAGAATTGGTTCCTTTCTCGCCAAATTTAGAACACCCTTTATTTTTATTTATTTTTAATATCGCTGCCATGTGCTACGAGTTTTGGTTCATTTCTCACTGGTTTTGTGTGCTAAATTAAAATCCAATCTTGCAGGGCAGTGATGTAAGAATCGTTGGTGATGTGCATTATCTTGGTTGTGATGAGAAAGTGGTTGGAGAAGTAGTAGCAGACGAGAAATTGATTGCAGGTGAAAATGGAGTGGAAAATTCAACTCCAAACTTTTGTAGTATTAGAAGCCTTGATAGATGGGAACAAACTTCATCCTCGAAAGGTGGTGGTGTATAAATTGCAGGTAGGAATAAAGTTATAGGCACATAAATTGCATCTCGTCCTTACTCCCATACAACTTCAATCTTTACTCCCAATTGCTCTCGTCCTATGGCTTCTTCAACAAAGGCTTGAGAAAAAGAGGATGAAATATAGATGGTGAGATGAGGTTTGATGGAAGAGGAATTGATTTAGGCTTAGGGGGAGGGGGGTGTGGCACATGACGGAATGAACCTCATGCCTGTCACATTCAGTTCGTTAGAGATTGGGACAAGATAAACCTCATCTCATTCCAAACGGGTTCGAAACGATACGAGATCAGCATGATATAAAACATTTTGTTTATTTTACATTAGTATTATTCTTTGTTTTCAAATGTAAATAATTGTATTAGCTTTGCTATTACTTATATGAAAGGATAGATACATATGATTGTGTATATGAATATGTTTTGCTATGCATTTTTAGCATGCAATCTCTTATAAGAAAGATTTAGTAAATTGAGTTTTTTTGTGAATGAACATTATTTGGTGTACAACTTTTTACCTATAGTAAAATACATGTGTTATTATTTTTATGAATAAGACAACAATAGAAAATAGTTGTTAGTAGAATATAATCCATGTGTTATTATTTTCATGAATAATATTAAAATTAGTAATAATAAATATTAAAAAAATCAATTCGGGACAATATGATATTGATAATCTCTACCCTGTCCCGACAATCGAGATGAGATTGATGAATCCTAATAAAACCCTGAAAAATTGGAACAAGACAAAATGAGATCAGGATCTCGGGATGGGATGCCTACCCCTACTGGGGGTTTATAGGTGGTTTAATTAAGTAGGTGGTGGTGTCAATGAGTAGAAATGACGGTGTCACAAAGCAACACTCACAAACAAAATGCGAATGGAAATGCGTGGGTGAACAAAGTGAAAGTTGTGGGTGCCATTATCATATTTCTTTAAGAAGGGATTCACTATCTCGTTCCATCTCCCACTCTTGAGCCATGGACCTTCTTCACAGTGCTTACTCGAATGATTCAGACGACGAAGATGGAGAAGAGCACAAGAAGAATTTCGTTAAACAGCCTCCGTTCAAGCGATTCAAACCCCCAAACCCTAATTTCTCTTTCAAAACTAAACCTCCCCCACCAACCCATCATCATCAACATCATCATCCCAACTATCACTCTCGGAACCCACCACCGCCACCACCACCAAAACCCAAAGAACCCATGATTCCAGGGCGATACGTTTCAAAGAGAGAGCGAGCCAACTCAGCAGCAGCAACATCGGAAACTGCTTCCAACTCCGTTTCTCCTTCCACGGTCATCACATCGCCTACTGGTTTTTTGCTTTTCTCTTCTGTTTTTTTTTTGTCATTGAGTTTACTCTGTTCGATTAGTCTTGCTGTGTGTTTTTGATTGAGTTCATACCCATGCCCTGTTTTTGGAGGTGTAGTTTATTCCGAACACAAACACACACACACAGTGCCCCCTGGCGCTATGGGCCTGGCTCTCTAGAATTTTCGATTTCGAAGACACTGTATCTGAATTAATGTAGTGATGTATAATGTATGTTGGGCACACAAATTCATCTTTAGCAATGTGGGGAGTTCATGCCCTGGGTTTGTTGTCACGTGATGACAAGCTGGAATCCCAAATTACAAGGAGTTCAAGTTGAAGAGAAGAAGGTGGAATGGTATTCAATTGATTTGAAACACGAAATTACAGCAAGGAATTACAATGGCTTCTCAATCAAGAGATTGAGCCTGAACCTTCTACCTTCTTCTCTATTTTCTAATTAGGGCAGCTTCCCCTTTTAAGGGCTGAGCCACTAACTGAATTTGGTTATTGAACAATCACATAGTGACATAGTGACATTTGTGTTGCTACAGTGGTCCCTAACTAACTCTAGGTGGAGCATTTTACTAGTTTGCCCTTTCTTCTTAATTCAAAAACTCCCGCCACATATTTGGCTCTGTTCTTCTGTATTCAAACGTCCCGCCAGAACATTCTTTATCTCTCTCGTGACACTGCCCTCCCCTCCAACAAATCCTTGTCCTCAAGAATTGAATGAAGGAAAACGAGCCTGAATGGAGGACCAGTCCTCCCATGTGGCAGCGTCGGCAGTAGAGTTGGACCAGTGTACTAAGACCTGCGTGACGGCCCTGTTATGTCGCGGGATCAGTCGTCTTCCCAAAATTGCCACTGGTTCTGCTAAGAAGCTTCCATTATTGTTGACCAAGGGTAAAATTGGGGAAGGTATGTGAGCTGATCCCACCTTCTTTTTGAGTTGTGAGACGTGGAAAACTGGATGGATTTTAGATTCAGCAGGGAGGTCCAGACGGTAAGCCACTTCTCCAATTCTTTCCACAATTCGGAATGGTCCGTAGTATTTCGATGAAAGCTTGAGATTTTTATGCAATTGTACTGAAATTTGGCGGTAAGGTTGAAGTTTAAGGTATACCCAATCATTGAGGTCGAAAACTCTATCCCTGCGGTGGTGGTCTGCAAAGAGCTTCATCCTTTCCTGTGCTTTGTGCAACCTCTCCTTGATAATGTTAAGCATGTTAGTTCGTTGCTGAAGATATGTGTGGACTTCAGGAATGGAGAGATTCTTTGTGGGTGGCAAAGCTAGTAAAGGTGGATTGTATCCATAGAGAGCCTGAAAGGGAGAAGTATTCAAGCTCGAATGAAAGTTGGTGTTGAACCAATATTCGGCCAGATATAACCATTTTGACCACTTTGATGGAGCATGACCCGTGAGGCAACGTAGGTATGTCTATAAGCAGGCATTAGTCCTCTCAGTTTGCCCGTCTGTCTGTGGGTGGTATGCAGTACTGAGGTTCAAAGAAGTGCCAAGAGCAATGAATAGTTCCTTCCAAAAAGAACTGATGAACACTTTGTCTCTGTTTGAGACGATTGAAGAGGGCATACCATGTAATCTGTAAACAGTCTGTAGGAAAACATCAGCCACAGTCTGAGCAGTATATGGATGAGCTAAGCCAATGAAATGGCTGAATTTAGTCAACCGGTCGACCACAACTAAAATTACAGATTTCCCTGAAGATTTTGTCAAGCCCTCGATGAAATCCATGCTGATATGCTGCCATGCATGCTCCAGGATGGGGAGAGGCTATAATAAACCATCGTAGCCCGACTGGTCACCTTTATTCCGTTGACATGTGTCACAAGAAGCGATGTAGACCGTGATGGAAGCTTTCAATTGGGGCCAATAGAAATAATTCCTGACCCGTTGGTATGTAGCAGTAATGCTTGAGTGTCCGCCCAGAGGAGAAGCATGAAGTGTTTGCAGGATTTGTTGTCTCAAGTTGCCAGCATCACCAATGTATATTGAGCCTTTGTACTTCACGATGCCATTGGTAAGAGTGAAGTTCGGCATGGAGGAGGGGTGCAAGGAGAGCCTGGTCATGAGCTTCTTTGCTTGAGGATCTGAGTTGTACATCCAACAACCATTGGGGCAGGAGCTGAGAGATGGCTGAGCAAGAATAACTAATTGATCCAGCAGTTAAGGCAGAGCGGGTAACTTCAGCAGTTAAGACAGAGCAGGTAGCATCATTTACTGGTAGTCTGGAAAGAGCATCTGCAGCAACATTTTCTTTACCTTTTTTGTAGCTGATCGTGTAATCAAAACCCAGTAATTTTGCCAACCATTTTTGTTGTAATATGGACGCGAGTTTTTGATTCAAGAAATGCTTGATGCTCTGATGATCAGTCAATATAAAAAATTTATTTCCCAGCAGGTATGCTTTCCATTTATGCACCGCCATGACAATCGCTAACAATTCTCTTTCATAGGTGGAGAGTCCCAAGTTTTTTGGACCAAGTGCTTTGCTAAAGAAGGCGATTGGGTGGCCTTCTTGGGACAGGACAACCCCCACTCCCATCGAGCTACGTCAGTCTCAATATAGAAGGGCAGTGAAAAATTTTGGGCAATTGAAGCACCGGGGTGGAACACATTGCTGACTTCAGGTCTGTAAAGGCTAACTGAGCTTGTGGTGACCAGACAAATGAGTCTTTTTTCAAGAGATCAGTCAGTGGTTTGGCTATCAGTCCATAGTGCCTTACAAATTTTCTATAATATCCGGTTAGGCCAAGGAACCCACGTAATGTTTTTAGGTTATGAGGAGTTGGCCAGGACCACATGGCATGTATCTTGGTAGGGTCAGCAGCCACGCCTTGGGCATTGATGATGTGTCCCAGATATGTCAGTTCCGTTTGATCGAAAGAACACTTTGATAGTTTAGCAAAATGGAGTGTTCTCGGAGGACAGACAAAGTGATTTCCAGGTGGTGTATATGTTGGTCCATAGAGCTGCTGTATATCAAGATATCATAAAAAAACTAAGATGAATTTTCGAAGAAAAGGCTGGAAATCTTGGTTCATAACGGCTTGGAATGTGGCCGAGGCATTGGTGTGACCAAAAGGCATTACTCTAAACTCGAAGTGGCCATGGTGTGTTTTAAAGGCTGTTTTGAAGATGTCATTAGGGTGGATTAGGACTTGGTGGTATCCCGATCTAAGGTCTAGTTTGGAAAAAAATGTGGGCACCATGCAATTCATCCAATAGCTCGTCAATGAGAGGCACAGAGAATTTATCCTTGATGGTAATGTCATTTAGTCTACGATAATCGACACAAAATCTCCAAGTATTGTCTTTTTTCTTCACTAGGAGGATAGGGGCAGCAAACGGGCTGTGAGAATGTTGTATGAGCCCGGCTTGTAACATTTCTTTAACCAAGGATTCCACTACATCCTTATGTATGTGTGGTAATCGATATGGGGCTTGAGAACTTGGGAGTGAGTTAGGTTTGAGAGGGATTTTATGGTCTAAGGACCTATGAGGAGTGAGGGATGATGGGTTTTGGAAGACATCTTGAAATCTGTCCAGTAAAACAACAATTTCAGGAGGGTGGGTAGGCTGATCTATGTCACCTGATAAGGAAAAGAGTTGTCCTATGAATGTAGGGGAGTGTTTTTTGAGAAATTTTGAGAACTTAGAGGGTCCAATAAGGCAAAGGGAGGCTGAATCCTGGACATCTTGTAATATAATTGGGTGGCCTTTATGAGAAATGGTGAGTTGAAGTTTTTGGAGGTTGAGAACAATGTTGCCCAAGGGTTTAAGCCAATCTCCCCCTAATATCATGTCGTATCTCCCTAAAGGTAAGACTCTAACTACGCCCTCAAATTGATGGTGTTGCATGGTCCATTGCAAAGGTTTACAAATGGCATTGCTAGTGAGATGTTGGCCATTGGCAACTTTGATTGTCATTGGTGGAGTGATCATGGTAGGCCAATTAGTATAGTGAATTACTTTAGGGTCTATGAAGGAGTGCGTACTACCGGTATCTATAAGAATAGAGATAGGATGTTTCTTGACAAGGCCTTTAAGGAGTATGGTGTTTGAGGACGGGTTACCATGGAGGGCATGAAGGGACAACTCCATGTCAGAATTCAGTTCCTGGATAAGGTTTTCAGTTTCATCAGGGGGGGTGGTGGGTCTTCCTGGATATCTGATTTTGTAATAAGCATATATAGGTGTTGAGTTTTGCAAAAAGGCCTGGTTTGTAGATCTCATCACAATTGTAACATAGCCCCTTGTCCCTTCTTAACTTCATTTGGAAAGGAGTTAGGCGTTTGATAGGAGGATTAGGTGCATGAAATTTGATACGAAATGGAGCAGTAGAGGCTGATTTTAGTGCTATCTGGTTGCTAGGAGATGGGCCACTATTGGATGTATGGGAAGAATTGATGAGGAGTCTCTTGTTGGGCGACACAGAAGAAAAAGATGGAAGCAAAGGTGGAGTAATAGTATGGGTGCAACTCTTCTGCATCCTAGCCAAGGAGAAGGCCTGGGCTACAGTAGGCCTGAACATTTGCACCACAGTTTTGATGTCCTGCCTAAGACCACTCAAGAAACTCAACACAAAGTAAGGCTCAGTTAATGAAGGGTTATGAAGGAAGCATAAGAGATTTCAACTCTTCAAAATGGTCATAATAGGACTCCACTGACTGATCCTGTGAAATTTTATTAAAAGCATCGACATAATTCGCAACTAATGGATTTTCAAATCGAAGACAGAGATCATGTATAAACTCCGTCCAAGCAACATTAGGTTTAGAGGTTTGATAGTCTAAGAATCAGGAATCTGCCTTGTCCTCCAAATGGATAGATGCAATTGGAACTTTGCATTCATCCGCTGTGTTATGTAAGAGGAAGAATCGTTCACTCTTTTTCACCCATGACCTAGGGTTAGATCCATCAAATCTGGGAAAATCAATCTTAGGAAAACGAAAATTGTTACCTCCATATTCAGGGATCAGGAGGGTGGGAGCTCTTGTTGGATTGTTGGAAGTGGTTGATGCTTGGGAGTTGTTTGATTCTCCACCTGTGTTAGTTGTCATGGCCGATTGAAACAACTGAATCAGCTTGTCCATCTTAGCATCGAGCCTCTTCTTACTGTTCTTGCCACTCTGAGCAATCCTTCGTAGCTCCGCCTTCACCCAGTCCATCTGGGCTTGCGAATCAGCCAATTGTTTCTTTGTCTCTTTCATGAATGTCTCGGCCTCCCTTGCTCTTGTTTCCATTGTTTAGGTTTGCAGAATCGATTGCTTTGATACCAATTGTCACGTGATGACAAGCTGGAATCCCAAATTACAAGGAGTTCAAGTTGAAGAGAAGAAGATGGAATGGTATTCAATTGATTTGAAACACGAAATTACAGCAAGGAATTACAATGGCTTCTCAATCAAGAGATTGAGCCTGAACCTTCTACGTTCTTCTCTATTTTCTAATTAGGGCAGCTTCCCCTTTTAAGGGCTGAGCCACTAACTGAATTTGGTTATTGAACAATCACATAGTGACATAGTGACATTTGTGTTGCTACAGTGGTCCCTAACTAACTCTAGGTGGAGCATTTTACTAGTTTGCCCTTTCTTCTTAATTCAAAAACTCCCGCCACATATTTGGCTCAGTTCTTCTGTATTCAAACTTCCCGCCAGAACATTCTTTATCTTTCTCGTGACATTTGTTTGATAAAATGATCAAGAGAGTTGAACTTTAGGCAGAACACACTGAGTTTGCATTGTGAGGTATATTTTGCGACACACATGCTTGTTATTGTTCATAGCTTACAACAACTGTGGTGGAACCAAGACGTTTTGTGTTGCGAAGGTATTATAGCAAAAGTTTTGTACTCCATGTATATAGGCATCAAGGGAGAAGGCAATTTAGAGTAGGAAATTATCCACCCTTTGACCCCTCTACCGTTGATTGTATTTGTTCATTTCTTTGATTATTGGGGTACATACATTGTAAAGGGATAGAAGTACAATCCTTTCTTACAGCTTCAACCTTTATAGGGACCAAATTATGATCCTTTCTAACAGTTTTGGCCTTTTCAACATAATTTAGGATAATTGATAGCATCTATGATCTAGCCTGATCAAGCACTCCATTTGTAATGATCAGCGATGTCTAAATCATTTCTGTCGAAGTTGACAAGTTGTAACACACTAAATTCAACAATTATCGTTGGATAACAATTCATATGCCCTTTTTAACCTTTTAAAATTGTTCAATAAGTGTTCATTTTTCTTGCACAAAATAGGTGTTCCCTTTTGCCTATTCCTACACCAAAATTATAGTCCTTGAAGGTCGTGTGGCTATTCCTGTAACTGTCAGATGGTGCCTTTCTTTTGGACAAGATTATTGGGCCGTTCTCAGGTGACTTCTGTATTTATATTGGGCATCAAGTAAGGTAAGTTTTTGGTTAGCCCATGATTTGGTCTAGGATTTATATAGTTATCGTCAGGCATGTCAATGGGGCTCCTTGGGTTCAGATTGGGTCTACCCACAATTCCTTGTTATAACCACCAGGCTCACAAATGTGTAATTTTTAGGAGTTTTGGTCATTTTCTAGAAGTAATAGTTTTTTTATTTTATTTTTATTCACTGTGGGACTAAACAATAAATGAATTTGATATTTTTCAATAGTGGCATCTCATTTTTTCGCTTCCTTAGATGATATGGATAAAATCTCACAACATTATGCACAATTGTGTGTAATGCTCTCGGTTTGGGTCCCATTCTGAACACTAGGAACCAAACCTGAACCGCACCGAGTCGGTTCGATTCTAGATACAAACCGTTAGGGTCGGGTCCATGCGGGTACCCAATTGTTCAGGCCAAATTGCCGTGCCCTTCTTAAACCTCATACCGTCAATCCTAACCCTTTTCACTTTGTTTCTATAGTTGTGTTTGGTTGCATGGAATTCATCCCATCTCAAAGGCTTTTTCAAGAGTGTTATCACAATTGACCATAAGTTTTTTTTTTTTTATTACCAAATACAGGAATCACATGCCATGTTTCCCATGAAATATGGGAATGGGATTCCTTGGGGGAGCAAGGAATGTGATTCTCACGTACATAGGAATTCAATGTCATATTCATATATAAGCTTACTTTCTCTTTTCCTTCTTACCCACTCCTTCATTCCCCTAGATTGCCATAGAATGGGATTCCATCAACCAAACATACTTAAAGAGAATCCAAGCTGCTCATGCGTGCCTAAGGTCTATTTTTATGTGTGGGCTGACTTTATACAAGATTCTCACCCAAGATAATTTGAGTAAAAAAAACATATTATTGTCGATGCTTATCTTTTGCGCTTCCCATTGGGAATGAATAGATCATCTTTTGCTTCTCCTATTCTATTTGGACACCTTTCTTGCCGAGTCTGGATTTCTCGAGTTTTTCCATAGGTCTTCTTCTTTTGGAGTAGCTTTGATGCCTTATTCCTTTATATTTTTCCTTTGGAATGTTTTTGTGGAACTTAATGTCACTCAGATTATTTAAGGGGACCGTCAAAGATGGATTGGGTGATATGGATATTAAACACCATATCAACTGCAGGGGTAAGGTTCTCTTGGAGTTTAAGGGTTTGCAGTTTGAACTTTGAAGAGTACGTTGTGGATTGGAGGTATTTGATTGTATTGTAATTTTTTTTTAGTTGGATTCTGTTTTTGGAGGCCTTCTCAGCACTCATTTGTGGTGTTGTCTTTCTATTGTTTCAGTAGATCATTATTTTACCAACCCACCCCCACCCACATACAAAAAATTCATAAAATAATGATAAATTAAAAATCCCTTGTCTGCCCATGCACCTCTTCAAAATTCCTATACTAGTGCTCATTTTCTCAGTTCTTTCTAAGCCAAGTGAACATTATGTTTGTTGTTTTCTCATTAACAAATGTTGCTATTATACATCTCAGACTTTTAATTGCCTGAGTTCTTTTCATTTATCTTTCAGTTGTAGGAAGTATTTCAGATAGCGATATAAGGCATGATATTTTATCATGTCTGAGGTTTCAAGCAAAGGGCCTTACACAACATGGAAAAATTCCAGAAAGGCTATCTATAGCACTTAGTGGCCATACGAAGGCTGTTAATACTTTACAATGGTCACCAACTAATGGTAAATTTTATGTGCGACTATATAGCACGCAGTTGTTTTCTTTAGTTCTAATTGTGTTAATTATTATTCTTTGATGTCATCTGGACGGTTTTTAGCAATTTTATTTATTTATTTTCGCTGACATGCACAGTTTAGATCTCTGATTGGATTGGTCTTTGATGGGATTTCTGATTATTTTTTTCAAAATCTTCCCTAGCCACTTTTCACCTACTTTTTTAAAAACTAGAAATAGCCTTCCATGTCAAACTTTTTACACCATATTCGGCAAAAACTTTCCATTACCCACCACTGACTTACATTTCCAGCCATCACCGGCAGCCCTTTTCTCTTCCACTATTCCTGATCAGCCACTGTTTCAGCCACAAAAAAAAACGAATTCTAGTAGTTTCACTTCCCTTCCCATGATCCCCTTCTCATCCTCTTGCAGTCCCTCTTGTCGCTCCTATCTTCATAGCTGCGCATCTGGTCCAAACTTGCATCCAAGTGCTTCTAAATGCTCCTCGTTGGACTCATCACTTGATCCCCAAGAGCTAGCATAGCTGATGTCAGCGGTGTTGTCATTCAAATCGCTAGAGGTCCATTGCTATCTCCGACCATTCATCAATCTTGCGCTGTAAAAGAAAGAGGCCATTAGTTTCCAACCAATGGAGGAGCAGTGATAAATGGTCTCTATTGGAGATGCAATCAAACAAGTTTGGGGCTTGTCCTAAAACTTGGTTCTACTAAGGGTCTATTTACAGATTGTTAATTTTCCAGCAGGGAAAGACAAAAATGGTTGGCTATCTTTGGGTTATCTGTTTATATTTTCCTTGGTACCTAAACCCTTCACCAATAAATCTGAACCTCGCCCCTTCAACCCTAAAACTCATATTTGCCAACTTCACTTACTCGCAATCTGTAGCTCTCCCTTCCAACTCTCAACATCTTCAACCCTTTCAGATTTTCAGCTAGGAAAGTGACTTGGTCAACGATTGCTTTACCTAACAACTAACGTGAGTCACTATTTTTATAGAATAAGGTGAGGAGCATCAACAGGAACCAAATCAGGGGGAGTTGAGAGATAAACATAAGGATCAGAGTCACAGCCTTGCCTGTGATGACGGAAAAGCTTTGACTCCAGTGCTGCTGCATCTCCTTCTCTGGGTGGGAGCAAAGCGGTGATTGAGAATGAAAATCAAGAGCAAGGGTGGAAAATTTATAATTGAGATAATGGCCAAAATGAGCAATTGCAGAGTCACCTGCAATCCAAAAACCAGAACCCGAGGCTGATGGCGGGAGTGAGTTCTAACAACTTACTCCTCTTCAATCCCAGCCGTTGAATCAGCTAGAGATCTCCCAACTTTCAGATCTAGTGGCAACTCCTAAACCTAGATCCCAATTTCAACTCCTCAAGTTTTTTTCATACTGTACCTAGACAACTCAAGAGCCATGCAAGCTGGAACTCACTAGCCTTCAGCGCTACACACAACCGCACTGTTGTCCATCAAGTGAACTTCCAAAGGTCATTCCCATCCACATGACCTCCTTGTGATAGACCAGTCCCGCTCATCACGGGAAAGAGATGAATTGATATAATTGGGTATTTTAAACGACAATAGTGTTTTAGCAGTGTTAGGAGTTATAGTATTATTGTAATTAGGTAACATTTAGGACATTGGTTTTCTATTAGGTTTAGGGTTTGTTTCTTGTTTTAGAAATTAGGTTAGTTATACATAAGGTATAAGTTGCTCATTGTTAGTTAGTTGAACTATGAAAATATGTTTATTTTGTTTATCAGTTTAATTCTTATTTCGTTTATCGTCAATTTATTTCATTCAATTATGACATTATTTTCAGTTCAACTTATTTTGCAAGTTCAATTCTATCACGAACTCTCCCGAAAATTGGAATAGCATAACAAATTAGGGAATAGTAAACAAGACCACCCAACTAAATATTGTACTACAAACGTGATAGGAACCTGAGATGAAAAATGTAATTAGCAAAACACACTTAGTATTCTAAGTAGAACTGGATGCTAATAGGAGAATTAGAAAGAAGCAAATTGTATTAATAATAGGAGATAATCCAGGATTTCGAGAGCTTGGTCTCTCTACTCTATTACAATATTTTTCTTCTCTTCTCCCTCCCTACTCCCATTCCTTCACCTTTTATAACTAATGCTCGTACTATATTGACCACTAAAAAATAACAACCCAAAATAGACTTTGCTAACAAGCTTGACACCTCAGCCTAGTAGTTCCCTGATCCTTCTTCCTCCTTGCATAGGTGAACTTGATTTTGGGCCTAACAATACCCCTCCAAGAAATTTCACCTTGTCCTCAAGGTGGAAGGTTGGAAATTGCGTGCAAATTAGATCGAACTCCTCCCATGTGGATTCAAAATCAGGAAGATCTTTCCATTTAATGAGAACCTCCAATAGGCCATGGGAATTGTATCGCAATTGCAAAGCCTCAGCCGGTTCAACACGCCATTCCAGCTCATCAGACAACAAAGATGGAAGCTGTTGGGGCGCACATTCTCGGCCCAGGGCCTGTCGTAACATGGAGACATGGAATACGGGGTGGATGGTTGATGTTACCCGGTAAGTCCAACTTGTATGCGACCTCTCCAATGCGTGCTATCACCTTGTAAGGGCCAAAATACCTTGGAGCCAGCTTCTCATTAACTCTACGGGCCAACGAGCGCTGCCTATAGGGTTTGAGCTTTACATAAACCAAGTCACCCACAGTAAAAACAATATCCCAGCGGTGGCGATCTGCTGACTTGCGCATTCGGTGCTGAGCATGTAGCAAATGCTGTTTTAGTTCATCCAATAAGGCATCACGATCCCTTTAATTGTGATTCTACCGCTGAATTAGAGGTCGAGTGCCCCTCCAGACGGAGCAAAGGGGGAGGAGGTCGATTGTACACTATCTGGAAAGGAGTGGTGTTGGCGGCTGTGTGGAAGGATGTGTTGTACCAGAATTCCGCCCAAGGTAAAACACTGACTCCATTTCTTTGGTTTATCCCCAGCGAAGCACCTCAAGTATGTCTCAATGCTCCTATTAACGACCTCGGTTTGTCCATCCGTTTATGCGGTACTATGTTGGAGAGTCGTGCCTTGCACTTTGAACAATTCTGCCCAAAAATGGCTCATGAAGACTTTATTGCGATCCAACAACACTATGGATTTTGTGAAGCCGTGTAAGCGAACCGCCTCTTTGATGAATATGACTACCACTCTTGGAGTCGTGAAAGGATGCTTGAGGGGAAGAAAATTCCCATATTTGCTCAGTCTGTCCACTACCACCAAAATGCAAGAAAACCCTTATGATGTGGGAAGTCCCTTAATGAAGTCCATGGATAAGTCATCCCAAACATGATCCGGAATTGGTAGGGGCTGAAATAGTCTGCCGGAGACGGGGGCCATTGTTTTATTGCGTTGACAAACGCCACAATTGGCCACATAGAATTGAACTCCTTTTTTCATGCCCACCCAATACACATCTTGTGAGAGACGGAGATAAGTTTTCAGCACCTCCGAATGGCCGCCTATTGGGCTATCATGATAAGCCTCCAGCAATTTCACTACCCATGGCGAAGAAGACGGAATGACTAGGCGACCATGATATACTAGGCGGCCATGGATCAACTGATATCCTGCGGGAACGTCCTGACCAGCCAGCAATTTGGCATGAATTGGGGCCCAAAACAGGGTCTTTGTTGGACTTCGTTGTGTAATAGCCGCTAAATCAGTTACCCAGGAGGTTGAAAGGGTGGCGATACTCACAGATGTGGCTGGCGGGATAGTGCATCAACGACCTTATTCTCGATCCTAGGGCGGTATTCGATGTCAAAATGGTAGCCCAACAGCTTGAAGAGCCAACGTTGATGTTCCTCTGCCACCAAGCCGCTGATCCAACAGATACTTTAAGCTTTTTTGATCAGTAACGAACTAGGAAGCGTCGTCCCAAGAGGTAAGGCCACCACTTTTGGATTGCCAACACAAATGGCCATCAGTTCCCGTTCATAAACTGATTTCATCCTAGCCCGTGCTCCCAATACTTGGCTAAAATATGCCACCGGGTGGTGGTCTTGCTTCAATACACACCCAACCCTGACCTTGAGGCGTTGGCTTCGATGACAAATAATTTCGAAAAATCGGGTAAAGCTAGGACCGGTAAGCTCACCTTGGCTTCCTTTAGCCTAAAGAAGGCTTCCTGTGCCCTTATCGTTCCATCCCATACTGTCATTTTTTAAGTAACTCTGTGAGGGGAATTGCAAATCTGGCCATACCCCTTCACAAACTTCCTATAGTAGCCCGTAAGACCCAAGAAGCCCCGTAGTTCCTTGAGGTTTGTAGGAACTGGCCAGGACTGTATTGCTGCAATTTTGACGGGTCTGCCGCCACCCACCTGAAGCTGACATTATATGCTCCAAATACTCCAACTCAAGCTGACCAAATAAACACTTATGCTGATTTACAAATAGTGAGTGTTGACGTAGAGTTGCCAACACAATGTGTAGGTGTCACGCATGTTGGTCTTCATTCTTGCTATATACCAAGATGTCGTAAAAAAAATACCAAAACAAGCTTACGCAAATATTTCTTGAAGACGTCGTTTATTAAGGCCTGGAAGGTGGCTGGTGTATTGGTCAAGCCAAACGGCATGACGAGGAACTCATAATGTCCTTTGTGAGTCCGAAATGCTATTTTGGGAACATCTTGTGGCCGCACGCGAATTTGATTGTAGCCTGACTTCAAATTCAATTTCGAAAAGATTACGGGCCCCCTGCAACTCATCTAGCAACTCCTCGATTACTGGAATCAGAAATTTGTCGGGTATTGTAACACGGTTGAGAGCCCGATAATCTACACAGAAACGCCAACTGCCATCTTTTTTCTTGACAAGCAAAATGGGGCTTGAAAATGGACTGCGGCCTGGTTGTATAATTCATTTCCCCAACCAACTTTTCAATTTCATCTTTTTGAACTTGAGGGAGCGATAAGGCCGGAACGCTGATAGGGGTAGTACATTCCTTAAGAAAAATGGCATGGTCACAGTGTTATTGGGAAACAATCCTGAGCAGACTCAGACATCAGAGAACTGAGCCAGTACTTTCAGCGATGCTAAGGGAAGAGAGGTCCCTTGTCCTTACCGTGCCCTTGGTCCTTCATGGACATAGACCCAAACTCCAGTAGGACTCCATGCCCTTTATGGCGAATGACACGAATCAAGGCTTTGAGGGACACTTGTGTGCGACACAGGCTCGGATCTCCTTGAAGAGTGACCGAGTCCTTCCCACTATGAACTTCATCACTAAGGCCCTCCAGTTGATGTGCATAACCCTAATTTTCCAGACATTACATTCCGAGAATCACGTCAGTCCCCTCCTAGCTCCAGAGGAAGAAAATCCTACCCCACTCAATTTCGGAAGGGAGAGCGCCACCTCCTTACAAATTCCTTCCGTGCATACTGAATCACCCGTCCCCATTAGAACCCCATAGCTCGCAGTGATGGTAAGGGGGAGCCCTAATTTTACCACCAAGTGTTTGGCTATGAAGTTGTGCGTAGCCCCACAATCGACCATGACTGTAACTGGGTGGGATGCAATCTCGCCCCTCAGCTTCATGGTACGCGAGGAAGTGAACCCAACCACCGAGTTCAAGGAAAGCTCTACACTCCCTTCGTTTTGCTCATCCGACTCCTGTGGTGGTGTGTTGGGATTGGGCTCCTCAGTATCAAGTTCCCCGTCGTGGCTCTCTTCGGGTACCTCAGGATCATCAACCAATATAATTTGTAGCTGTCGTTTTCGATAGAGATGGCCGGGTGCAAACTTTTCATCGCACCTGTAACAGAGGCTGCGAGCCCTCTTGCTCTGAATTTCAGCCCCCGTGAGGCGCTTGAACCCCCTTCACGATGGTGGCTGGCCAAGTCGGGTCGCTCTGTGACTGGTGTCGTCACTGAGCCCCCTTGCTCTCCCATGGAATGGAGGTGCGAAATGGAGGCGTGTTGTGAGAAGATTGGGGGTTAGGGTTTGCGAGTAGTGTATGTGAGGGAGACCGTGTCTGGGCCGTCTTAGCCCAATGGGTACCCGGCCCACTCCAGCCACTATTCTATGTCGGTCCTCAACCATTTGGGCCGCTTCAATCAGCTCCATTAGTGACTTGGGCCGCAACAGTCGAACCTCGGCCCGAATCTCATCCGTCAACCCGTTGATGAAGGTGCTTTCGAGCACTTCATCAGAGAGAGTTCACAGAGGGGATGCTAGGGTTTCAAAGCTCTCCACAAATTCGTCCACCGATCCAGTTTGGCGGATTGCCAGGAACTTCTCCGTCAAGGCACCTTCGCGAAGTGATCGAAATCGGGTTAGTAGTAGCCTCTTGAACTCATTCCACTCACCCAAGGTTCGTCGACCCTCCATCCAGGTGAACCAAGCTAGTGCTCGGCCCTCCATACTCACCGCTGCTGCTTCTAGCTTCTCCTTTCCGTCATATTGTTCATCGCGAAGTATCGCTCAGCCCTAAAGATCCAGCCGTCTGGGTCATCTCCCATGAAGATCGGGAATTCCAACCTCCGCATCCCCCTCGTTTCTGGGCCATCCATCTCCTTGGGGTCTCCTGGCTGTTTAGAGGAGATTCTAAGCCAGATGAAGGGTTCACCTCTCCTTCCACTTGCTTGAGTTTCTCCTTCACTGCCGATGAAGTGCCAGTGCTAAATGAGGAAGGTCCAGCACCGTCCTGTTTCAACAATTGCTCAATCCTGCTCGTCAAATATCCCAAGGATTTCTCAATCACTCGAGGCGACTCTCCATATCAGGTAATTTCTGGAGCCCAATCTGTACGGTAGTCAATTCTTGTTGTCATTCTCCTTGTATCATCTCTAGTCTTTCCTCTAGTGCTTCTATTTTTTTTTGAGTCATGATTAATGTCCAGGAGATCTTGCTCTGATACCAAGTTGATAGGAACCTGAGATGAAAAATGTAATTAGCAAAACACACTTAGTATTTTAAGTAGAACATGATGCTAATAAAAGAATTAGAAAGAAGCAAATTGTATTAATAATAGGAGATAATCCAGGATTTTGAGAGCCTGGTCTCTCCACTCTATTACAATATTTTTCTTCTCTTCTCCCTCCCTACTCCCATTCCTTCCCCTTTTATAGCTAATGCGCCTACTATATTGACCACTTAAAAATAACAACCCAAAACAGACTTTGCTAACAAGCTTGACACCTCAACCTTCTATTCCTTTCTAGTGAAGGCTAGCAATTCCTGATCCTTCTTCTCCTTGCATAGGTGAACTTGATTTTGGGCCTAATGTTTATTTTGTTTATCAGTTTAATTCTTATTTCGTTTATCGTCAATTTATTTCATTCAATTATTACATTATTTTCAGTTCAACTTATTTTACAAGTTCAATTCTATCATGAAGTCTCCCGAAAATTTGAATAGCATAACAAATTAGGGAATAGTAAACAAGACCACCCAACTAAATATTGTACTATAAAACGGTACAAATTTTGATTCTGAATTTGGCACATACGTTTAAGACTAGGCATGGCTCACTAAAAAATATTGGGCAACAAAATTAAGGCCCGAGCCATGGAAAAAAATGGAAGGCATTTCCGAGGCCCAGTTGGGTTCATATGTTAGAACAGGTTTGTAAGGCCCTGCCCTATACCCAAAAGTGTAGCAAGAATAAAAAATTCTCAAGTTGATAAATGACAATCAAAAGGTAATCGCACAATCCACAAAACTCGCAATTCAAAACCACCTTCCTTTTGACCACCAATATAACTTCACTCACTCTTCCTCTTCCTCTTCCTGCTCCCAACCACTCTCTGAAAAACAATCATCTCACAATAGAGGCGATGAAATGTTGGACCAGGGAAAAGTGCACCACACATTTCTAGACACAATCTTAGAGTTGGGTGAGGGGCGAGTTGAACTAAGAGATGGAGCTACTCTGGTTCCCTGTTATGTTATCTAAGGGCGAATCACAAAAAAGGGGGGAGCCCCACCTTTAAGTGGGCTCGTTGGTGGTAGGCATCCTTAAGCAAACAGAGGCAAAAAGCAAGGCCAAGCTAAAGCCAATCATGGCAACAGATGGGGCAATAAAGATGTGTGATGACAACTAAGGTTTTGTCTTAGAATGCTAGGGCCTTGGCTCTCTTGATAAAAGCTATCAGCTTGAAGTGGATCTTGATATCTCACATTCACGAAATGAGCTGCTTCAGGTGGTCAATGGTGAGTTAATCAAGCTCAGATGGGGTGGGGAGTTCATTCGATCTGCTGGAAATATTCTTTCTGTTGGAATTTTTTTTTATTTAGTTGCTTGGCTACTCTCCCAGGTGCTTTTTTCTCTCTCTCTCTTCAGTTACAGGGCCTTTTAAGAAAATTTCATGTGGATTTATCGAACTTATGGTCCAACTGAAAGTAGTTCAGAGATCTATTTGGTCTAAGCTTTAATGTAGTCATTGCCACGTTTCAGAGATCTATTTGGTCTAAGGCTCTAAGCTCTAATGTATTCATTGCCACTGGAGTGATCCTTGACTCTTAGATGGAGATTTTAAGGGTTATTTGCACTTTGACCCATTAGTTTGTAGGCTTGGCCCAAAATTTTTAGCGTAAAATCAGTCTAACCCTCAAAATGGACGGAATCTGTCTAGTCATGGACGTTGACCGGTCAAGACCAATTTGAAGACAGATACCCTCCACCCTCTCTTCTATCCTATTTGCACTTTGGCCTCCATTATTTTATCACTTTGGCCTTCAAAGTTTAGCCTAATATCGGTCTAACCCCCAAATTGATAGAAGTCGTCCAATCTTGGACGTTGACTAGTCAATAAATTTTTATGAAATAAAATGCTCTCATATTAATGGCACACACAAGGCATGTGGGAGACCATACACTACCTAAATATCTAAAGGTCCGAATTAGAAACTTCTCTTGGAGATCTATTGATTCCAATTAATTTTTAAATTTCAAAATAGAAATCTCATTCTTCTAAACTAAAACTCAATCTTCTCCATCTTTCTTTCCCCTGCCCCTTTCTATTATCTGTAAAACCCAACCTTCAACCTCCCTTTATCACCACTACTACCATGACTTTCACCTACAACATCAACCACATTAGTTCCACCACAACCTTCCACCACCATCACCGCCGATCCTTGTGACAATCTCCACCCGTCATCGCCTCTACTGGCAGCCACTCTCTCTGGCCCATTATTATTGTCACCTGCAGTTGTTGTCCTCAACCTAACCCCCATTTCTCCATCTCTACCTCCCCTAGCCATACACCACCGTTCCCGCCCAAAATACTTCAACCACCACTTGTACCTTCACCTTCACCTTCACCGTCAACCTTTATACCCACCCCTAAATTGCCATTCTTCTCTCTAATCTATGTTAGAGACCACCTCTAATCACTGTTTCAACCCAACAACCATCAAAACATGTAGCCACACTCCCACCCAACCATCTCCCACCTTTACCTGCAACCCCATAGAAATGAGGATGAGATTATTGTAATAAGGTTTTAGAGATGAATTTGGCCAATTATGGAGTTTCTTTGCAAGGAGATGGAACAAAGAGGCCGGAGGGTATTATCGTATTCAAATTGGTCTTGACGGTCCACAACCGGAAGCTTTCAATAAAATTTGGGGATTAAATTGATATTAGGGTAAACTTTGGGGTCAAAGGGATATATACCTATAAACTAATGAGGGCAATGCAAATAAGAGGAAGGATGATGGAGGGTATACGTCAAATTGGCATTGCCCAGTCAATGTCCACTATTGGACAATTGTAATCCATTTTGGGGGTTAGACCGATATTATGCTAAATTTTTTGGGGCCAAAGTGATACACCTATAAACTAATGGGGGCCAAAGTGAAAATAACTCAGATTTCCCTCATCCCTAAAATCAAAGTTGTGATCTTTATCTCCTAATTCAGGCCCATAGTGTGGATAAAATCATTTCTAAGGTTTTAGCAATGAGGGTCAAGGGTCACGTGAAATATCTGGTTTCTCCTTTCCAATCAGTTGCAAATGAAGGAACACAACTTAGTGATGGTCCTCTAATAGCCAATGAGCTAATTGATGCTAGACTCAAGACCAGTGTACCTGGGTTGATTTGCAAGCTTGACTTCACTAAAGCTGTTGACACCATAAGTTAGGAATTTAGTGACAGTGACTATATGTTTATGAGAATGGGCTTTGGACCCAAATGGAGAGTTGGATCTCAACTCGCCTCAAGTCAACAAACGTTTCCATCAAAATCAATGCCTCTCCAAAAATTTCTTCAAAGCATCTGAGGGGAATTAGGAGGGAGTTCCTCTTTTCCCCGAATATTCTCACTTGTGGAGTTAGGTAGAAGCCCTAATTCAAATGATGCTAAAGGCTGAACATTATCATCTGCTTTAAGGTTTTAAGGAAACAACTTCGGCTCCTATTCTTTTCTTTACTATGTAGATGATATGATATTGTTCCTTGATCCTACTGGTGAGCAAATGCAAGCTGTTCAGTTTGTTCCTATGATTTGAAGTTGTATATGGTTTGGGAATCAACTTCAATGACCATGTTCTCTATCCAATGGGAGAGGCGCCTAACCTAGGAGTGTTAGTAGATTTGCTTAATTATGAGGGGCTATTCCTAACTACTTATTTGGGACTTCCTTTAGGTGCTAAATGAAAGAGTAGATAGATGTGAGAACCAATAATTGATAGAATCAAAGGTAGATTAGCTATTTGGAAATCCAAGTGCATATCTAAAGCTGACAGGTTTGGTCTTATTCAAAGCACTTTGGCTAGCATCCCCGTTTTTATTTTTGTCATCCAATACTGCCTACTTCTATTACCAATGAGACAACGAGAATCTACACGAATTTTTATGGCACACTGAGGGAGAGTTGAAGAGATATCACCTTTTAGTTGGAAGGTCATGTTCAAGCCAAATGAGCTTGGTGAGTTGGGCATAAGAAGATTGACACTTTAACCATGCCCTTCTATCCAAGTGACTGTTAAGATTTGGGAATTAAATAGGGATTTATTTGGAGAATGATCATGAATAATATGGGTACCAACCTCTTGGCTACTTCAGCCACTTATGGATGTAGCTGGAGGAGAGCAATCATGGACTTAAAACCTCAGTTTTAAAAACATGTTCATATAGAGTGGGGTTTGGAGGATATTGGGTGTGGCAATATGCATGGCAACAGGTCGGGTTCGGCTCGAGTATGCCAGACCAGAACTGAATTGAGAAAAAATTGAAGGAACCAGAACCAGATTTTGTTCCTCGGGTCTAGTAGGGGTGGCATTCCATCCCGCGATCCCGATCTCGTCCCGACTCGATTTTTTTGGGTCCTTTTGGGATTGATCAAACTCATCCCGATCCCATACCGTCCCGATCTAGAGTGAGATGGGATCAGGATGAAGATTTTCAATCCCGCCTATCTCGTCCCGAATTTATTTATTTAATAATAATTATTATTAATTTTAATCAAAATACTCTTTTACATTAAAATTTAGGATGTGTTGAAATTAAATCAATGTAAGATGAAATTCTATATGAAATCTAAATGAATTGAATCATTAATTCTAAATGAAATTTAATATTTATTTGCCTTCAAAAAAAGTTTAATATTTATTTATTTAATATCTATTATTATTTATGATGTAAGTTATATGTATATAAATTTGACATTATTGGAGTGTGAGTAATGTGAGATAAAACTCTTTTTGTTATATTTTATTGGAGAACTGAACCGCAAGTCAGTCCGGAACTGTCTTGCCTTAACCGCGAAACATTCATCAAATTTTCTTTTTACCTTCTTTTAGACCTGTTTTGGTGTTTTTTTGGCATTTTATTATTTAAACTTTTTTTATTCTAAACTTAATCAAAATATTAAGTTATAATCGATCTAAGTTATCTAATTTAAGTTGGATCAAATATATCATCAATCAAAATTTTTACTTATATATAGTTTGGTTATGGGTCGGAACACTAGGAATCAGAACCGAACCAGTGTTCCGACCCAAAACCGAACCAGAATTGAGACATTTCCTTCCATCGAGACCCGAAACTGAAACGAGAACCTGTATTCGGTTCTAAGGGCGGTGCGGGTACCCATCGGGCCAAATTGCCATGCTTATGTCACACCCTAGGAGAAGTTCAACCTGATTATAGACTCTTCCTCGAGAAATAAGATGTAGTTGCCCAATGCTATCAAGGGTTATAAACAATTCACCAAACTGCAACACTGCTCTTAGAAGATGAATTGAAGAAGTTGAGATCCCTCAATTTGTGCAACTGATTGAGTGTTTCAGAGGTAGTTTTGTTTGAATATCGGGACAACTCTCATTCTTATGAAGGAATTTGTGCAATTTGTGGAATGATGAAGTGGAAAAATTCACAGTGGACAACTCTCATTCTGAACTCTCGCAATTGTCCCTTTCTGCAAGCAACCAAGCTTGTCTCCCCTTCCCTTTGGCCACAATTTTTTTATGAAGGAAGTTTCTCCCAAAGTCAATTTCTTTCTGTTGCTTAGTTAGGCATGACAAAATTTTCAGTGGATGATTTAGCCAGAAGTGGCCTCATCACTAACTGGTGTACCTTAAGTGAAGCTGCATAGGAATCCATTGGTCACATCTTTTCCAGTGTACATTCACCAAGCAAGTGTGGCATAATATTTGTGCACAGGCAAATGTGCAGACTCTAGTCACCTAGCCGTTTCTCCAGTGGGTTGTCGCAGAAACCAAACCTATCTAGCAGGGGTCTTTGGTTGTGGAATCAAATGCAATTTGCTACTTTGTAAGTAATTTGGAAGGAGAGGAACAACAGAGCCTCAATTGAATCTAGAAAGATCAGGACTACATTTTGAATGACATTAAGCCGTTAGCTTGGAACTGGGGATCTACCTGGGATGTTCTAAATAGAATCCCCTTCCATACTTGTATTTCTTCTTTGGCCAGCCTGTTCTCTTTGTAATGTAGCTTAGGATTCCCTTCTTTGTATCTATAGTGACTGCTCAGTCACTCGCTTTCTTCTCTCTATATTCCTTGTTCTTTCGAAGTTATATACACTGCTTTTGTTTTATTGATAAAAATAAAAATTAAATCTATGATGGCATCTTGTCCATAAACATTGTTCTCTTTTTTAGCACGAGAACCATTAATGGAGATGAAGATGGAAGCAGTGGATAGGAGAGTTTGAATCCAATACTTCAAGTTCTGACCAAACCCACAATTACTAAGAATTCTTTGAGTGTATACTCCCATGAGACTGAATCAAAGGCTTTATAGAAATCTACTTTGAACGTCAACCAAGGTTTTTTGTCTGATCCTTGAATCCAAAATTTCCTTTGCAATGAGAACATTGTCAGCTGTCTCTGATCAACTCCGGTGAATGGAAAGGAGAAATGAGTAATGCTAGAACAATATTAAGTCTGGCAGACAAGACTTTAGAGATTTTTATAAACAGAGGAGAGAAGGTTGATGGGTCTAAACTCTTCAATAGATTTTGTTTCTCTGATTTTAGGTATGAGAGTGATCAGTGGTGTTAAATCTCCAATCAAGGAAGAACCCGTTAAAAATTGCTAGGATTTGAGGAAGTGATCCACAAGAAACTCATCTAGGCCAGGATAAACATCATGATTAAGGTTGTTCATAACCCAGAGGATGTCAGGGCCAGAAATGACATAGGGGTCATCAGTCACCTCTCTGTTAACATTGAGAGAGATGGTTGAATTAGGAACTTTTTTGTAGTTGGCATGGAATAGTTTAGAACAAAGATCCCCAACTACCCTAAGAAGCACCTGCCTTCTTTTTCCGATAAGAATGCTCTCTCCTAAGCAATTTAGTCAACTCAGTTTTGAGGCCAATTCGCTGCTTTCATTCAGTTTCATTCAGATCTCTTTCTTTAATTTGATCAAGCTTTGAGAATAGAAGATTGGGTTTTTTTTCTTGGGTGATTTTCCTCCACAAAGTTTCGAACCCCCATAACCATTTCACTAAATGTGTTATGTTTGTGTCCGTTATTTGCGAGAATACCTTGACTTTGGAAGGCACTGTGTATTCCAAATGATAAAATGATATTTTTTTGTTCATAGAGGGAGTACCCAAAGGAAGCAACAACAAATCTGTTCTACTTTTTGGTATGGGAATGC
>QNQO01008455.1:0-161371 GCA_003290165.1 Berberis thunbergii
GATATTTTGATAATTGCATGTTACACTATGCTGATTACGCATACTCAACACCAAGTATTGTTCCAGCATATATTAGTTTTTATCCTCAAAACTTATCGAACCCAGATTTGTTTAACAGGCAGCTGACAGCGTTGATGAATAATCTTTCTTCTCAGGCAGCTTCTGACGCTTCTAAGTTTGCTACAGGGAGTACTAGTTATACTGCCTTTTCTAACATATATGGGTTGGCGCAGTGCACTGGAGACTTGACTCAGAGTGGTTGTTCGACATGCTTGCAAGCAATGATCAGGAATATATCGACTTGTTGCAATGACAAACAAGCTGGTAGGATTTTATCGACTAGCTGTAACATACGGTATGATATTTATTCATTCTATAAAGAATCATCTCCATCAACTTCTCAAGCACCACCAGGCGAGGCAACCAACGCAACAAGCAATTCAGGAGGTAACTAGTTTTTCTTTGTTTATCTTACTCTATGATGACTGAATACGTATTAAGTTAACTAAATGTTGTATTTAGCAAAATTTGTCCATCCATCTAAATCATCAGCAATGTGAATCACTTGTTGATCAACTAAGATAAACGAATTTGGAAAAAAATATATGTAGAAATTTCCTGTTTATTTCTTTACTATAACCATTTCATTGAAATCAACTGCATACTTCTCAACTGAAATTCAACAATTTTTTTTAATGTGAGGCTATGTGTATCTGCTTTTGGTTGTCTTGGGGCACTATTGTCATGTCTCTTGAGGTTCGTTTGGTGAGACATTTTGTCTAAAATATGCGGTGGGTTGCTTTTGATGAGTTGTCTTGTTGCCGTGTAATCACATGAACCTCAAGAGATTAGACTTCAATATGTTATTTTATTTTTATTTCATTATTATTATTAATTCTGTGATGTCATGTAAAGTTAATGCGAACGATCAAGGTCAAAGTACGGGGAGGTATGAACACATCTGTTTCACACTCAACCTACGCTGCAAATGGGCCAGTTGAGTGGGTTAGAAGCTCAATTTGTAATCCAATCTTTGGAATTTTGCTTATGTCTTTCTATTGGACTCGATGTTGCCTGTTACCAACTCACCTTAATCTCTTACTCAGTCTTCAGTTGTTCAAATGCATTGGTTGGTTTAGTCAACCAGTTAGTAGGTTGGTCACGATCCATCTTGTTTGCCTATGACCAACCTGAATCATTTCAGGTACTTAAACTGATGTCCATGACAATCCGAGCCTAAAGCTAGTTTAGGGTGCAACCAACACACATTACAAGAGTAACTAACCCAGCCATAATATGCTACCCAAGTCAAATTCAAGTCACAAAATATATATTACTACTAAAAAATATATTTCCTTGGTGAAAGCTAAGAAATGAACCAAGGCTGTGTTTGTTGCAGTAGGAAATATTTTCTAGGAAAATCAGCAAAGTATTACTAGATTATACACTGTTTCTTATTGTACAATTACATCAAAAAATTCATTTATCAACCTCAAGTGTTGGAATTCCTGTTAACACTTTTACTTGAACAATTTTTCTTTCAAGAGTCGATTCCACCAGACAATGCTTCTCTATTTTCACCATCAGATTAGGTAGGTCCTCACCTACATCTAAGTTGGATGAGACCCACACCATCATTAGTCAATTTTGCATATATCACATACCTCCGTTGAGCCTTACATGTACAAGCTAGTATAAATTTCCCACAGAAAATGTTTTCCATTGCAAACAAACCCAGCCTACAAAGTCTCCCTAGAGTAGTTGAAAAATCGTTATTAGAATAGTCGAAAAAAAGACAAATGAGAGGTTCACTTAATTTGATTAATACATAATAGTTAATTCAATGATCTTATCAGGATCCGTGGGGTGTGAAAATGAGGGATATATTATTGATATCTATTCACTTAGTCATGAAGAAACCAATAAATTAAAATTTTGTTTTGAAATTTTCTATTCAGAATTATAATTCATTCTCATCAACACTCAACAAGGACATTGATATTTTATAAAAGATTAACAATGAGGTGAACTATTTCACATAAGATGAGATCCAAACATCTTATCAGTTTTATATGAGATTACTTCTCACTTTAAGTTCCTTGAGTTAACTATTAGTTGTTTCATTTGCAGAGATTTATTTATTTGTTTTGTTTATTTTTGAGTATATAGATTTTATTCCTCCGAAACATTACATCCTCTTTTTTTTCCCACTTTGCATGTATATCAACAATGATATAATTTTGTACATAAGCTTACACATTTGAGTTAATATGTCTAAACGTTGTATGACTGAAGCATTTTTGGGCAAAATGTCTGAAGTAGGCATTGAGCCTTATACATCTCTTGGTCTTAGAATGCTCTAAGAGACTAAGTCATTGGCATTGTAGACTTATTGTTACTCATCACATGACATCAGCAATTAGTTTAATAACTGTAGACTTCTGACGCAGGAAACTGGAAGATTTTGACTATAGTGATTACAATCATTTCAGCTATTCTTGCATCACTTCTAACATCGGCTATATGCATTTACCTTCAAAGGAGGAAATATTTTGGAAGAAGAAGAGCTGGTAACATTCTCCTATTCACTTTGATATTTTACTAGTTTAGTTTTCAGCTAGGGAAGACGTAGAATGATAGAAAGCAAATGCCATACTTGTCTCATGTAATTAACATGTAGCCAGGCCCGACTCTGATAAGACCGGGACAATTCGAACGAATAGGGCCTCCAAAAAAATTTGACATTTAGGGCTCCTAAATGTTTGATATTATTAAAATAAGGCCCCCAAAATTTGACATTGTTATTTGGTGCTCAGATGGTTATTGTTTAGCCAAAGGTTGCTGATATTGAGGAAACAGACATAGGTTCAGACCCCATCCCCTATTTTTGGAGTGTTATTCATTATTACTTTTTTTTTTTTGTTGTTGTCGGGCTGCATTTATTCGAGCTCGAATCGGGCCCCTAAAATCTCAGGGCAGGCCCTGCATGCAGTGAATATTTTTATACTTTGTGTGTAGCCCTAGTTTAACTATATTTCACAAACTAGCACATAAATCCTGTGCCCTTTTTACTTTCTCCAGTGTTGTTTGGTGTGATTGCTAAATAGTTTAGTTTAAGTCATCCAGCCAATCAATGCGCTGAAATTTTAGTATTTTTCGATTGGAATAAGTGCTTTCTGTATCATTTTGATATATTCAAAATTCCATAGTCATTTAGTTAAATTGATAATGTGACATTGGTCAATATTGACTTTATGTATTCACAGACACCAAGAGATAAAACATTTCTTTGCACATATCCCACCCCTTCGAAATAGCTGTTTCATTTGACATTTTAATTTGATTGTAGGTGAATATGTCGATGAAGATGAGATTGATAGCAAGGAAACATTGATATTTGATCTAGCTACTCTCAAATTAGCAACACACAATTTCAGTTCTGCATATAAACTCGGGAAGGGGGATTTGGACCAGTTTACAAGGTAATGACAACTCATGGAACATTTTTCTTTGTATAAGTACCATGCACCACCAAAAAATGGATTAACACTTGGTTGACAAAAGATATAAAATTATTTACAAAAAAAGAAACAATAAAGAGCTATGAATTTTTCGCTTCTTTGTCAATTATTTTTTCCCCCTGAATATTGTATGCTTTAGGAGAGAAATGTACATATATGTAATATATCTTCTATTAACGATTAACTACAGGGAAGCTAACGGGATGGTAGAGAAATAGCAGTGATAAGACTTGCGCACAAATCAGGGCAAGGGTTACAAGAGCTAAAGACTGAGGTAGTTCTGGTTGCTAAACTTCTTCACAAAAATTTAGTACGATTGGTGGGCTTTTGCTTAGAAGAGGAAGAAAAGTTACTGTTTACGAATACCTTCCCAATGGGAGCCTAGACAAAAAATTATTTGGTATGTCCTTTTTGTGTTATTAATGAATTTGTTTCTCATTCTCATTTCTCAAAATACTCATTTTGCTACTATTAATTTTCTTTTGCATCTGAATTTATAAATTTTTTGGATGTGTGTAAAGCTTTATTTTAGAATTACTAAATATTAACAATTATCTAAAGAGTTTTGGATTCACAGTGAATTTTTATTTATGTTGTAGATGAGAGCAACCGTCTATTATTGATTGGGATACACGTTACAAGATTATAATTGGAATTGCTCGAGGAATATTATATCTTCATCAGGATTCTCAAATCAGAATCATTCATCGAGACCTTAAAGCGAGCAACATTCTATTAGATGAAGACATGAACCTCTAAAATTTCAGACTTCGGTTTGGCGAGGGCTTTTCTCTGAAAGCTATGCTGAAGCACAAACAAACAGGCTTGCTGGTACTTAGTAAGTTGAAATCTTTAATTCACGAGTTTCATTATTTTAATACAATTATATGTTGACTTATTAGATTTTTATTATCCCTAGGTATGGTAATCTTTTAATTATTATATTCTAAAGTTTTAACCATTGGTATTATCATTTGTTTCCACTTGAAAAAAGGCTTTCCATTACAATAAGGGGCATTGGGTACATAGCACATAAATGAGTTTTTACTGCCTGTTTAGGACATGGAATGGACCTTGCATGTGAAGTCACTTCAGCGCCTTTGCATCTTTTTCTCCAGGCTCGACTCTGACTAGGTGCGAGCAGTGCAACCGCACAGCCCCCCAGATTAGAGGGGCCCCAAATTTAATTTTTATTTATATATTTTTACTAAGGATGAATTGTATAGGTACAATTAACTTGGATTCACATTTTACAATGTTATCTATTGCTCCAATGGTCAAGAAATTAATTCTTTTTTCCAACCTCATAAAAAGGTCTTGAGTTCAAGTCTTACCCCCAACCTAATTGGTGTTTTTTAAGAGTATGTATTCAATTTTTTTTGTTAATTTTAGAGTACATTAAGGAGGCACATTCAATTTTCATAAGCCTAAGAATTGGGTATATGCATAGTGTTGGAACATAAAAATACTGTCTACTTTTCTTTTTTTGTAAAAAAAAAGGCCTTTGTTTTTTAGTCTTCGCACAAGGCCCCTAAAAGCTCAAAGACGACACTGTTTCTCTCCCATTTGTTCTTCCCTTCGTCCCCATTCTCTCATCTTCACTCCTTCCTCCACTCTCTACATATCTGAATATGGAGATCAATGCCTCTGCTTTCTTTCTTCTCCATTTTCTCTCTTCCCTCTTTTTCCTTAGATCTCTTTGATCTTGTATTGGTTTGACATTGTGGAACATCACTACCAAAAAGAAGACCGGTTGGTGAACAATGAGTGAGCGTATGTCTTTTTTTTTGGAAGTTGAGCAAGGGTACCTTAAAATAAAGAACAAGAGAAGATTACATTCTCACATATACTTTTCCCATTCTATCTTCATACACATTTTTCTTAAGGTCCTCAACAAATGAACTATGAATGATAATTTTGAATTCAACACTCGGGTAAAGTCCTATTTCAGTGACTGGCATATATATTAGCTTTGTTTTTAATTCATTGTTGATACACGTGTCTAAGACATTATTGTTTCGCGTCATTATGCAAATGTAAATTTAAATAACACCATATGGATGGAAGGGTCAGGTGCCTAACTAGTATGTTTAATGACTAGTAAAATTCTTAACCAGGATGCTACTCATGAAACTCTGAGATTCTCGTTAAATCACCGCCTTCCCACCTCCCCCACCAAAAAAAAGAAAAAAAAAGAAGAAAATAAAATTAATCTGAAAAACCATCTACATCATACAAAATTAGAGGCAGAAAATGCCGATAGAAAACATTTTTGTCAGGTTTCATTCTTCTCATGTTGTTACTAAAATGATTGTTTTGTCAATACTTGATATTATGTCAATGTGAATAAATTAAATTAATTTTTAATATATTTTTTTAACTCATAAGATCATAAAATCATAGATAAATTAATAATACTATTAAACAATCCAAACATATCAATAAAACATTCAAATTTATTCATTCAAATGTACAAATGCATCTTAAAATCAAGCTCAACTGCTCAAGTCATACTCATAAAGCATAAGCAATATAATTTCATTAACTTGATAATGTAAATAAAATGTAAATTGATAATTTCAAAAACTCACCAGCGAGGCGGCTACATCTCTTCTTCTTCATTAACTAGCGGATCAAAACCTCATAAACCTCATCTAAGTCATACTCATCTAAGGTTTCCCTCACCTTCACATGGCCTTCTTAATATTGTCATATGCTTCCAAAGATCATCTCCAGTTACTTGGCCTAAAACCAGTTTTAGTTTCTTATTTAGTTTTCAGCCAATAGGTGCAAGCTCAATATGGGGTATTTGAAGTATCAAGTATTTCATGCACGCTTTCATATATATGCAGAGAAAGAAAAGAAAAAACACAGCAAAAAAGGAATCTCAGGAAAAAAAAAGGAAACGAAATACAATCGCAAGATCACGAAATCGCAGGAAAAAAACGAAATTGAATCGATCGATCGATCTCAGAAATCAATCTCAAGAAGATCGATCGATAAAATCGCAGGAAACAATAATAGAAATCATAGCTGGAACAAAAAAAAACAAACGAAATCGATCGATCGAAGGTACCTGGTGTTGATGAGGACGCCATAGATCCTGTCGATCAATCTATCCCTCTCTGTCAAACGCGTATTCTCCTCAGTCCTCAGTCCTCTCTGTCGAAATCGATCGAAATCGATATCTTTGTCTCAGTCGAAATCGATCAATTGATTGGATTCTTTGTTCTGACTTCTCTTCTCTCTACTCCGTCTCTCGATCTCTCTACCTCCGGTCCTCCGTCGATCGATTTAGGGTTAGGATTTACCTAAGGGAGTAGGGTTTTTTTTTTCGAATTTCCTGTGCTCTGTGGGGAGAGGAAGGATCGGACGATGATTTAATTGCAATTATTGAAGTCAACGAATTTTGACTAGTTTGGCCGAGTCTGGACCGTGTCCAACCCCAGTCAACGAATTTTGACCATTGACCCATGTCCAATACGTGTCGGGCGCAAATCCGTGTTCAACACGCATTTGACGCATGATACAGAGGTTTTTCGGAGAGTCGGTGCATCATTGCTAAGACATTATTGTTTCGCGTCATTATGCAAATGTAAATTTAAATAACACCATATGGATGGAGGGGTCAGGTGCCTAACTAGTATGTTTAATGACTAGTAAAATTCATAACTAGGATGCTACTCATGAAACTCTGAGATTCTCGTTAAATCACCGCCTCCCCACCTTTCCCACCAAAAAAAGGAAAAAAAGAAGAAAAAAAAATTAATCTGAAAAACCATGTACATCATACAAAATTAGAGGCAGAAAATGCCGATAGAAAACATTTTTGTCAGGTTTCATTCTTCTTATTTTGTTACTAAAATGATTGTTTTGTCAATACTTGATATTATGTCAACGTGAACAATGATCCCAATCTACCATTGCTAAATAGTAAGAAAAGAAAGAAATTTTGATCGTTTGTAATGTATTGCAGTGGATATATGGCACCAGAGTACACCAGGCTTGGACAATTTTCAGTAAAATCTGATGTTTTTAGCTTCGGAGTCCTAGTTCTAGAGATTGTCTCTGGTCGAAAAGTTTCTAGCTTCAACCGTTCTGTGAACCTTCTAAGCCATGTACGTAATATCTAGGTGATATTTATTATGTCTCATTATTTAATTGTATTTAAGTAATGACATTTTGTATTTGATGATCGGAATAGGCATGGCACCTTTGGAACAATGGAAATGCATTAAAGTTAGTAGATCCAACTTTAGGCAACCATTGGCAGCAAACAGAAGTTCTGAAATGCATACAGTTAGGTTTGCTATGCGTTCAACAAGAGGCATCTGATAGACCTACTATGTCTGAAGTCCTCATTTTGCTCAATACTTGCAGCGAACCATGTCCAGCACCTGCTCGACCAGCATATTTTGTGAAGACAGTAAACACAGAGTCAGATGAGATCAATGATAGTTCCGTTTATAGTGACTTCTACGAAGCTTCAATTAGAATCCCACAACCATCAGTGAACAGTTGACAGTTAGCGATATGGGTCCTCGTTAATAATGAATTATTTCAGTTTTTTGGACCAAGTGTATGATTTGTACTAACACAACTGTAATTTGCTTTTGTTCTTTATGTGTGGATTCTTGTTAACAACTTAATTGTAACATAAACTGGCTTATAATATCAATTCAAAAAACCCTGACTAAAAGCTTTTTGTAATTTGTTTATTTTATTTAGTTATGCACTGATTTAATGCATGCGATTAGTAAACTAAAATCTACTAAAGCACGCTATTTCTGGTGTTATAAAGTAATTTTCTTCCAAAGATCAATTCAAAAGAATGAATTAGCAAACAGTTTAATTGCAGGCCCACCCAGAGTCAAAGGATGAGATGATTTTCCAATTCATGACTATCCTTTGAGAGATTCTAAATGTCGAGGGAAAATGAGCTGGCGAGGTGAAAGCCGTTTATTTCCGTCGAGATGCGTGCAAAAAAAGTCAACGCACGTATTTCGAGAGAAATGAACGGCTTTCACCTCGCCAGCTCATTTCCCTCGCTCGTTTCCTCGCTCTTTCCCTCGACATTTAGAATTTCTCCTATCCTTTTGACGATTTGTAACCACATCATTTTCCAAAAGGCAAAACCATCACCACAAATCTTTCTATCCTGTTTCCTCCAGATCTGGGTTCCTTGGCAAAAGTACTAGTGCTCCTCTATACCCAAAAGCCTGGAAATTGCAATAACTGACAATCGGGTCACCTCTCTGGGCGGGTACTGGCTACCGTAGCATCCCCGATTTTGGGTATTGTTCTTGATAGCACAATGGTAAAAGCTCATGCAGCAGAAGCAACTCGTCTCGTTATCCTTGCCCAACAATGGAATATTGGTTTTTTGTTTGATGATTCGGCGAATGTGGTAGATCTCTTCCATGATGAAGAGGCAACCTTGACTTTTGTTATGGACGGGGTGTGGCGTCCTCTCATCAACAGTATTAGATGCCTTTTTTTTCGCTGCTTCCTTTTTTGGCGTTGTAATTACGTTAGTAGGGACCTTAATTTTGAGGCCAATAGCTTGATCTCTGGTGCCGGCCAAAACTTATGTACTAGTGGTTAATCTTTATCTATTATATGCTTAATGGCTTTCAACCAAAAAAAAAAGGTTCTATATATATGCGACTTTTATCTATGATATTTTTAATTGGCGAGGAAAATACACACATTTTGAGGGGGATAGAGGGTTCCACTCCCCTCCCTCACCCGTTTCCTCGCTCGTTTCCTCGCCAATTAGAATTCCCCAAGTTGGGCTTGTCTAATTGGCGAGAAAACGAGCGAGGAAACGGGCGAGGGAGGGGGGTGGAACCCTCCATCCCCTTTGAGATATGTGCATACGCGCATCTCGAGAGGGATGTAGGGTTCCACCCCCCTCCCTTGCCCGTTTCCTCTCTCATTTCCTCGCCAATTAGAATTCCCCAAGTTGCAAAGTTGCAAACTGCAGGAGGTAAACCACGTTATATTTGTGCCTCATGTTTACCTTTCGGCAATTCATCTTTACTGCTTGTGTGCAGTTGCTCGATTTGTTACTAATGATTCCATACACAATCACGGCGGTCCTCTGCTTCGAATTATAAGCTGAAAACTCAGGTAGAAGATAATTTCCACAAATAATTTTGACTAAAGAAGAAGGCATTTCTCTTGACTTAGCCCACAACCTGAAATTTCTCCTCTCCACAAATGATTCTTCTTTCATGAACCTATATTCAACTTGGATGTAGACTGGTGGATTTATGTTGCACTGGTCAATTTTTTTTCTTATAAAAAAATTGTTGGTCATCAATTGAAACATTTTTCTTCCACCTTTGTCCCAATCCTTTTTGTCCACTCAAAGACTTGTCTGACTTTGGTACTAGCTACTATTCAACCTCTGAACTTTCATCTCTTATATTCTTCTTCTTCTTATACATTCTTCACACAACAACTCATCCATCCATCCATGATCACATCTACCATGAAATCCAAAGCATCACAAATCAATATTCTACTTATATGTCTTCACCTCTGTCTTCTAACTTTCACCGCAAAAGCACAAGATCCACCACAGGTTGTTTGTAGCCCTATTGCCAGTAGCGCTCGTCTCAATTATACTCAAGGGAGTACATATCAAACCAATCTAAATCTCAACCTCCCTTCTCTAGTTTCAAACACTCTTTCCAATGGCTTCTCTAGCATAACTACAGGTAATGACCCGGACGCTGTCTCTAGCCAAGTTCTATGCAGAGGAGACGTTTCTAACCAAGATTGTCGTCGTTGTGCCAACGCCTCTGCATCAGAAATTGTTAGACGTTGTCCAACTCAAAGGGAAGCTGTCATATTTTCTGATACTTGCATGTTACACTATGCTGATTATTCATTCTCAACACCCAGTATTCTTCCAGCGTATACTAGTTTTTACCCACAAAACGTTTCAAACCCAGGCTTGTTTAACAGTCAGCTGAGAGCCTTGATGAATAATCTCTCTTCTCAGGCAGCTTCTGCTGCTTCCAAGTTTGCTACAGGGAGTACTAGTTATACTGCCTTTACTAACATATATGGGTTGGCGCAGTGCACTTTAGATTGGAGTGAGAGTCAGTGTTCAGGATGCTTGCAAGCTATGATTAGGAATATATCGACTTGTTGCAATGATAAACAAGCTGCTAGGATATTATCGACGAGTTGTAACATACGGTATGACATTTATTCCTTCTATAAGGATTCAGCACAACCAGATACAAGGACGACTAACACAACACGCAACTCGAAAGGTAAAGCTATTTTTTTTCCCCTGTTTTATCATACTTTGGGGCTTTGGGATTTAGCCACTGTTTTTGAAAAGTAAGTTGTTGTTAACTAAATTATTAGCATATTAGCAAAGAAATTCTATACTAATTGATTTGAATATTATGTAAGGGTGTGTTTGATTTATTTTCCACCATTAGAGTGATATTTGTAAGCGCAATGTTTAAAAAAAAAAAAAAAAGCCACTATACCGTATACATCTATAGTTCAATTGTTGAATGTATGATCTTAGACACTAGAATTGTAAACTTACTGGTGCATCATCACATGCAAAAACTGGTTCATTAACTTGTAGACTTATTGGTGCAGGAAAAAGGAAGAATATGAATATGAATATGGGGATCATGGCAATTTCATCAGCTTTACTTGCATCACTCTTAACATCCGCCACATGCTTTTACCTTCGACAGAGAAAATATTTGGAAGAAGTGCCGGTAGTATAATTCTCCGAAGAAGTGCCTCTGGTAAAATTTTCCTCTACACATCCACCATTCATTTGTTGGTTCATGCGTTATATGTATGCAATTTCTCAATTATAACTAGTGCAAAAAATCACCCTTTCAACCATATACCATCTTGTGCCTCTACTTTTTTCCAATTTACTGCATTATGTGATTGTCAGATTAGTTAATTGATTCATCAAATGTATCAATGAAATTGCAAACTTAGTAATTTCAATTGGAGTATATATATGGCATTGATATCAACAAGTTTGAATAGTTGATATTGCTATGAATGAGTACAATCTAAATCCCTTAACGAAGATCCATTGGAGGGCAAGTTACTTGGACTCGCTAACCACTAAGTTAATTTCCTTGAGATTATCCCCCTCTAAAAACTACCCATTTTCTCTGACATTTTAAATCATTTGTAGCTGCAGATGTTGATAACAATGAGATCGAAAGCAAGGAATCACTGATATTTGATCTAGCTACTTTGAGAACGGCAACAAATAATTTTGATGAATCATATAGACTTGGGCAAGGGGGATTTGGGCCAGTTTACAAGGTAATAACTAAACCAATAACTAGATAAAAAAGAAAATAAAAATGTATCTTCATTGGTTAATTCGTAATGTCAAAATTGCAGGGAAAACTACAGGATGGTAGAGATGTAGCAGTGAAAAAGCTCGCTCAAAAATCAAGTCAAGGGTTAACAGAGCTACAGACTGAAGTAGTTTTGGTTGCCAAACTTCTACACAGAAATCTAGTACGGTTGTTGGGCTTTTGCTTGGAGGAAGAAGAAAAATTACTTGTGTATGAATTCCTTCCTAATGGGAGCCTGGATAAAATGTTACTTGGTATGTTATTTGTGTAAGTAATTTTTGATGCAACATTTTATGCTTTTAATAACTAAAACATTAGCAATTGTAATTGAATATTGCAGATGATAGCAAGCGCTTATTATTTGATTGGGACACACGTTACAAGATTATAGTTGGAATTGCTAAAGGATTGCTATATCTTCATCAAGATTCTAAAATCAGAATCATTCACCGCGACCTAAAAGCAAGCAACATTCTATTAGATGAAGAGATGAACCCTAAAATTTCAGACTTTGGTTTGGCACGAATGTTCAAGGAAAGCTATGCTGAAGCACTAACAAACCGACCTGCTGGTACTTAGTAAGTTTAAATCTTTGATATTCATGCTTTCCTCTGCTAATGCGATAATTTGTTGACTTATTAATTGTTTTACATGTGCGCAAAATATTTATTTCTACTTATTTTATTCATTATCAAAGTAAAACGCATCGCAAATTAAACAGATACTAAATGTTCTTATGACGTAGACCTCCATTAACCATACATGTGTAAATAAGTATGATGAATGTCTGAGCATCATTGAATATAAAATTCAGTCACAGTTTTACAGAGTTCTGAAGTGTAGTTATGTACAATGAAAGGGACTATGTGGCCTGCTAGCTGCAATGGCCTTGCTATTCGGCATGCTTATATTAAGATATGTGACCAATCCAAACCCTGAAGGCTTTCCAAAGCCTATAACATAATCCTAGAGTGAATAACATTAACTCATGAACACTGAATGATCACTTTGTGTTCATCAGTTAAATGCATAATTCACATTATTTCTCTCCAAGCGGTGCTTGGACACTAGGATATTTCAAGGGAACTTGGACATTTGGCACCAAATACCCATATGCAGGGAACACCAGTACCACAAGTATGCGGGATAGCTAAATACTCTGTTATTGATGATACTCATGTTGCTGATCAACATGATAATTGGTTTGCACAATTTCTCTTTAGAGTGTGCTTGTTACTTTTATGATCAAGAAATTGTAGTCATTACTTTTATGAGAAGTTTTCCCAAATTTAAATATGATAATTGATTTTTTATTCATTCTTTCAGTGGATATATGGCACCGGAATACACCAGACTGGGGCAATTTTCAGTAAAATCGGATGTTTTTAGCTATGGAGTTCTAGTTCTAGAGATTGTATCTGGTCAAAAAATTTCTAGCTTCAACCATTCAGCAAATCTTATAAGTCATGTAAGTAACTACTTGGACATAAGACTTTTCTTTTGTGCATCTCCTTTTATTGTGATTACATAATGTGTACTTGATGAATGGTATAGGCATGGAAACTTTGGAATGATGGAAAAGCATTAGAGCTGGTGGATCCAAATTTGAGCGACCATTATCAGCAAAACGAAGTTTTGAAATGCATACAATCAGGTTTGTTATGTGTTCAACGAGAGGCTTCTGATAGACCTACCATGTCCGAAGTCCTTCTCTGGCTCAATACATACAGTGAAACATGTCCAGCACCTGCTCGACCAGCATATTTTATGAAGACGATAAGAACAAATTTAGATGAGATCAATGAAAGTTCCGTTTATAGTGAGTTTTATGAAACTTCAATGAGGGCTTCTCAACAGCAAGTGAATGAGGCGACCGTTAATGACAATGATACAGATTTTCTGATATAGATTCTCGTTAATAATTAATAATTTGATTTATGGATCAACGATTAAATATTGTATATATTAACACATGTGCATGCACATCCATTTGCTTTCTTTCTTTATATTTGGATCATTGCATACGCGGTATTAACAAACTTCATTGTAACAAAAAATAAATTTAAATTTCTGACAAAGTTCGATACCTTTTCTTGAGGCTAGTAATTTGGATCATTGTCTCCTATTTTGACTTTTATATTCTGAATATTCTGATTTTCATATTTGTGACTTTTCTATTATGTAGATATTATGATTTTCCTATTTTTGTACTTTCCTTCTTGCAGACGTGAATCAATCTTGAACTTGGGCCTGACTATGTTGAGTGCAATTCCTACATATTCTAACAGTCCCTGATCCGTACTTGGGAAATGAGTTTTCCTTGATGAATGAAAAGGAAGGGTGGAGATTTGGGCTCATCAAACAATAAAAGGAAGTTTGAAGTACAAAAAATCCCGAGACATGGTGTCGCTCAATTAGCAGCGGATGTTCTCGTCATATGACTGGAGATAAATCTATTTCTGGTAGCTTGCTACTCTCCTAGTTAGAAGAAGACTTTTTGTCGGATTAAGTAAGTTCCCCCAACACCTAACTTACAACGGTGAACTCAATGGAGTGAGTTATAGCGATCCTGCTATAATCAAGAGGTCTTCAACCCGATCCATTAGTATATATGGAACCAAAAGCAAACATGTTTTTAAGGCAATCCAGGGCGTGGATTCGAAGACGTCTAGCTCATTCCTCCAGCTCGAGTTGTCCATTCCTAATGTGGATGTTGTGGAATTATCTAGTAAGGCTAAGGGTTGTTAGCCCAGCAAACCACTCTTATTCTCTTGTTCACTTGTTATTCGACTGATGTCACTCAGAAAAAAAGGATCAGGAACGTCTCAAAAGGAAGCAACAAATGAACAAACAAGAAGTAGAGGAGGGCCAGATAGCTGAAATGACTCAAAGTCAGAGAGTCCAAAATAGGGAAGATGAAGAGACAAGACAAATGGATGTGGTGAAGTCCACCAATGAGACTCTTCAAGAAGAAGGTGAAATAGAATGAATCAGTGAGCGACCAACAATCACAGCTGATGACATCACAACAAGTACTTTCTGGGATAGCAGAGAAGGAGATGAGGACAAGAACGAGCAAGAGGATGAACCTTATCTAATCAAAAGCCTTCTATAACAGTTTTACAGCCTTAAGCTGGAAAGTCCTGCAATCTATATTCAAGGGAGCACCCTTCTTTACAGTAACACGAGCCATTGCTCATTCCACTACTTGAGCACACACTGGTATCTCTACTGTTTTCTCTTGCGCTATTGTTAGCTAAAGGGTAAAGATATGGTTGAGTTGCCGGCTAACGCCTTCTGCTCATTCCATTGTGTTTGATCGCAAACGAACGTGAGCTGCTATACCGAATCCCCCACTGGCCATCGGGGACTGAGTGATAAGGCCATGATCAATCTGCAGGGGAATAAATCACTCATCCTTTCATTGGGGACAGGTGCACGAACGTCCAGCAACAACGGATGTTGATATCATTGCACCGTATAACACAGTTGGTTAAGCAGTTGATTCAGTACAACTGCTTGTTGATCGAGTAAATCAGTATTGACTATTATGCTAGAGGTATATTACATATACAAATTCAATTCCACAGCCTCAAATAACAACATCGTCAATGGAAATACCCAAGTCAATTAGCTAGCGAATAGGGTTGTTAGCGAGAAGCGGAGTACCCGTGGTGGTGCATAGAGCTTTGGTTGGGCCAGGATGCGTGCTTCTAAAAAATGATAGCTAGATCCGTTCGACTTGATGTTTTACGGCCGATTCATCCAAGATGGGTGAGGATGACTGGGTTAGATGGCTCAAGTACGTCCCCCTGGGATTGTAATTTGATTATGTTACTTATGCGTGACACTAATTTTGGGTGATGGGGTGCCAAATAGGTGGGATGTCATAATTTGGCTGTGAAAGTTTTCTTTAACAATTGAATAGGAAATTCTCATGCTTGCCCACAACATGTATTGTTTAAAAACAAACATTATGTGGATTTGAGTCATTAATACAAGATCCATGCTTATATACTATTGAAGATTATCTTAGTAGATGTTATTAAATCACGAAATATCATATTTGTGTCTTAGGATTAGTTATTCACAACTACCTTGGAACAACCATGGCTAAAAGAAAAAGTAACCAAAGAAAATTCAACTATAAAACCTTACTTTTTACTCAAGTAACCAACCTATGGTTTCAATGCATCATTGGAAGTAATTAAGAAGGAGAAATCCCACGATGAATTACCATCAGAAAGTAGAAAAAAAAAAGAGAAGAATGATGGAGAAGGCTGGCAAGGGAAAGTGAAATCGTAAAGACACGCATACGATCAACAGGGAATTCGTGCAGGAATTCACGCATCCACGCGTGGCCCGTCCCCATCCTGGGCTTTGGTGGTGTATTTTTTTTTCTTTTCAAAAAGCCTCATTACTATTAGGAAGTGGACCACTCCTATATTCTTATATGACAACTCCATCTTACTTGATGTGAGACTATTCAAGCCAACTTTATCCCAACAGGTCCATGTGGTTGACACGACACAACCAATTGCCCATTGCCACCAGTACATTCGGCCCTATTTAGCTCTGTCAATGAATACACTTGGGTGGAAATTGACCTGCTAAATTCTAATGTTTGAGAAACCTTTTACTTAAACAACTTAAAAATCCTTTAGGCGTCTCACCCTCTTTGATTTGGATGAACAAATCCTTTGCACATTGTAACTCTCTGAGAAAAACTTGTCTTCAAATAACTTAAAAGTCTATGTTTTAACTTTGTGAAACTAAGGTATTCTAATCCATTGACCATTGTTCACCTAAGGTAACTAAGGGAAAATTCTAGAAAGCCTGTTAAACTTTTACGAGCTTAAACATTCTTCTGAAATAACTTTTATGGTTGAACACCCCGAACACTTTTTTCTAATGTTATACGGCCACTACACCAAATTGGCATTTTTGTAACAATCCAAAAAATAGTAACAATTTTGAGCTATAACAATCCACAAAGCAATTTTACACATTTTCACAAGCAAAGTGATTCAATGATTGTATCACCACAAATTAGTATGGGCTTACAAGTGATGCTATTCATAGCGATCTAATTTATTGTATCATTTTTTTTGTGTAGCTATTTTTCATTTTGTTGACTAAGTTTAGTTTTGACTTGAAATTGTTTGGTGGATTGTAATAGCTCAAAAGTGTTATTGTTTTTTAAGTTATTACAAATATGTCAATTTGGTGTAATGGATGCCATGACATATGAATGACGCTTGATGAAAAATCTGTGACCAAGTTGTTTTACATCAGTGACAGCTTCAAGAAAGAATCTATTTTGTTATATTTGTTCATAGTGGATGTCATTTTCTCTCCGTCATCATGTTCAACAAAGTTTAGAGGAGCTAAACCACTTCATATTTTTGCCTCATTTACTTTTCAAATATTTACCGTTATTGCTGATATGCAAATCTGCGTGAGTCATATAAAAGAGGACAATTCTGGCAAACTTTAGGCACTCATAATCCCACAACGTATCTAGTCTCTATAACTGATTTTTCTTGCATAATCCTGTATTCAGCTTGGATGTAGACTTCTTGTGGAATAATAAAAAAAGAAGAAGCAATTGTCAGAAGGGAGCCTCTTTTCGATTCCTCTTTCGCATGGAGCCTCTTCTCGACAGATATGAAGAGATCGACGCCTCTTCTTGACAGATCTGCTCGCCTTCTCAACAGATCTGCTTGCCTGCTCTCCTGCTCGACGGATCCGCTTCCAACCCAGTTAAAAAATAGTTTTTCACAGTCTCTGTGGACTGATCTTGGATGAACTATCTGACACAGTTTGGTCTGAGATAACTACTGATTCGGCATGAATAAGGATCTAAGAGCAACCTCCATTTCCCCATGTGGAGGTTCTCTCAATGGCAAAAGAGGGGCTGAACCCACAACGACACCGCTAGGAACTAGATCTAAATCAGGTTCTGGAGTGAACATTACCTTGCACGCCGACTATACCATGGCCATCAATGAGGCAATGACCCCTGCTGTGGCACCTACAACTAGTTGGGCTTCAAAACTTAAACAAGGATGACATACAGGGACTACAAACTGAAATATGAGCCACCAATGACTCTGGATGTGGTGAAGGTAGTTAAAGTACAAATGGTTGACTTCGCTAGTAGGATTGTTGAATGCGAAAAGCTCATCATTGGAAGGTTTGTTGGTAAACGTTTAGCTTTTAATTTTGTCAAAGATTCACTAGTTAAAGCATGGGGAATTAGGAAATTTGAGATGAGCATTCATGGTGAAAAGAACTTTGTTTTTAAGTTCAAAGATGATGCAAACAGAAGCAAAGTGTTGGAAACTGGATCCCTACATATTGCAAGTCGATTGTTAATCATTAGATCATGGTCTACCAATATTGATGAGGAGGCAGATATTCTTACTACAATACCTAACTGGGTCGCGCTAAAGAAAGTTCCATTGTTCCTATGGAACCCAGAAGGAATACAAAAGATTTCAAGTGTAATTAGAGTCCCGATTATGTTGGACAAGGAGACTGAGGAAAGATCTAAACTGGCGTTTGCAAGAGTATGCATAGAAGTGGAAGTCAATAATAAGTTTCCCAAGGAGATTCCTGTATTCATCAATGAAGGGCTAAAAAGAGTAGTGGAGGTAGAGTATGCATGGATTCCAACACAGTGTAGCACTTGTGCTGTGTTTGGGCACTCAAACCACCATTGTCCAAAAAGTGTCTCCTACAATAAGGTGGTGAAGGCTAGACCACTGCCCAGGGTAAACGAGGGTTCAAACCACGCAATACAAGCCCAGTTCCTGGTAATGCAACTAGCGTTACCAAACAACAGTTAATCAATAAGGAGAATGCCAAAGGAAGTAACCTACAAGAGGTAGAGCAACAACCGTATGATGAGAATAGCCAACAAATAGTGCTACAGGAAACTGATCCGAAGGATAACCATATAGAAAAAGAGCTAACAACACCAAGTTGGGAAAGATGCAGTGAAAAGGTTGTTGCAACCTCAAAATCAGCTTCTACACTTCCTGAAGTAGGACGAGAGATAATTGATGGAAGACAGGGGGAAGATCCAACAGTGCCCATGGATTGGCTAACACCCCCAGACATCAATGCTTTGAATTTAGAAATTGCAAGAATAGGCAGGGATGCTTTGGTCACCGAAATTAAAAGTTTACTTGAAGCGAAAGCAACAAAGGTGGGGCAAAACACTATTGAAGAAGAACACGAGATTACCACATTACAACCTCCCACGGAATATGTTCCTCGGAGGTCTTTTCGAAGCAAGAAAACAAATCCTAAATTCAGGTAACTGATGATGATAATAGAGGTAGAATGCAAATGCTTATTAGAACCTTGTAGGGATGCTAGATTAGTGCTAGCATTCAATGGTTTCTATATTATGATTCATTGTGTTTCGATTCTTTACGATGACTTCTCATACATCTTGGGGCCCACAAGTATACCTCAGGTCATGAGAGTGCTTAAATGATTGATTGGTAATTACAAGGAAGAAAAGTTATGGTAGGTCTATCATGCAACCACTTTAGTAGCAGAACACTTTGCAAGGTTACTCTCTAACTTGGAGACGGTGAATCTAGAACTAATTAGGTTCTTGATTGACGCTTTGAAGCAAGTTTATTGTGTCGTAGATGATATAATAAGTGAACGTATGAGCGATTGTAAACTTTATCATCATCTTTTTTTATTAATATAAGGTTCGGAGATCCTAAAAACCCCAGCTCACTTTTCAAAAAAAATAAAAATAAAAATAAATGTTAGATGTCGGCAAGTGTGCGTCCACCCCAATAAGTCGCAACCTTCGGAAACTAGTTTAACAAAAATTGACTTCCACCTTCTCCTTTTTCTGACTTTTCAAAGAATTGACTTACTATTGTTTAGTACTAATGGTCAATCTCTGAAACTTCAAACTAGATTCTTCTTCTTCTTATTTATACCTTCTTCACGATTAACAACTCGTCCATCCTGATCACCACTAGCTAGCATGAAATCCAAAGCATCGAAAACCAATATTCTACTTGTATGTCTTCTCCTCTGTCTTTTAACTTTCTCAGTGAAAGCACAAGATCCACCATGGGTTGTTTGTAACCCCGTTTCCAGTATCCCTCGTCCCACATACACTCAAGGAAGTGTATATCAAACCAATTTAAACCTCAACCTCCCTACTCTGATTTCAAACATTCCTTCCAGTGGCTTCTCTCAAACAACTACAGGTAATAACCCGGATGCTGTCTACAGCCAACTTCAATGCAGAGGAGACGTTTCTAACCAAGATTGTCGCCGTTGTGCCAATGCCTCTGCATCAGAGATTGTCAGAAGATGTCCAACTCAAAGAGAAGCTGTGATATTTTCTGATACTTGCATGTTACACTATAATGACTATGCATTCTCAACTCCGAGTGTCCTTCCAGCATATACTACTTCTTACCCACAAAACGTATCAAACCCAGATTTGTTTAACAGGCAGATGAGAGCGTTGATTAATAATCTTTCTTCTCAGGCAGCTGCTGATGCTTCCAAGTTCGCTACAGGGAGTACTAATTATACTGCCTTTAACAACATATATGGGTTGGCGCAGTGCAATGAAGACTTGAGTGATAGTGGTTGTTCAACATGCTTGCAAGCGATGATTAGCAATATATCATCTTGTTGCAATAACAAACAAGCAGCTAGGATTTTATCAACCAGCTGTTACATACAGTATGATCTTTATTCCTTCTATAAGGAATCAACCCCATCGACTTCTGCAGCACCCCCAGGCATAGGGTCAACCAACTCAACAAGCAATTCACAAGGTAAAGTTTTTCTCTTTGTTTAATCTTACTTCATTAATATCATAAAAATAACCGAAACTGGCTTTTTCGTTATAGAATCAGTATTAACAAGCGCCGACTTATTATTTTGTGATTTTAGTATATATTCTAGCAATTACGCTCGTTTGTCCATTGCTAAGGTTATTGATATTGACCTTATTTTGGCTTCAAATTAGATTACACTTAATTCAATTTGGTATATGCAATATATTTTTCTTATTTTACTAACTCGGGTAGATTTTTTTTTTTTTGCCTCCCATTGACTAAAATCCTGGGTCCGCCACTAAGTATTAAGATAATCGAATCAGTATGTTTAGCTAATTCCGTCCATCTATCTAAATCATCATAAGTAATCTGAATTGAATTATATTTGTAAAAAGACAACGATTTTAGTATGTGGGGCGGCATATTGATGATAGTGAACATCATTTTCTGATGGTCTTCTTGTCCAAGTTGTTATTGCGGTCCGCACACAGCTGTGAGAATGATAATGCCGAAAGTATTAAACTTTTGTGTTAACTAATGTGCTCTCCAACTCTGATGCTATTAGTCAACCACTCTAGAAGTAATTAAAAAATGGATAGATACTCTAATTGAAAAGTATGATTATGTAAACAAAATAAATTTGAATTTACTTAATTAATACAACAATAATAATAAATTCAACGTTTTCATTATCACATCCTGTAAATGTCAAAGTTGACGGAAAGATATTGTTACCACCAGTCATGAAGGAATCCCAAGGACAAATTTGTTTTCAAAGTTTCAATTCATGGAAGGAAGATTCAACATTCAACTATAACCTAACATTACGCAAATTAATTATCATAATACGACTCTGTTGATAGGAACTCTAATGTTGCCAATGGTATGACAGCTCAACAGTTGAAGCTTGGTGAATGGTACCACTTGGTAATGGGTTCGAACCCAGCTTGCAGCATCTTTATTAGTTTATGGTGTGTTGACCAGTTCTGGTCTTTAATGGGTTCTGGCATCCTATAAAAATCCTACTCGCCTTCCAAAAAAATAAAAAAAATAAAAGGATTAACAATGAGGTCACAAGTATACATTTGTTTCCAGACTGAAGCTCTTTCAGTGAACTATTCGTGATTTATTCGCAGAACATTATCTGATCGTGCCTTCAATTTTTTTTTTAGAGAAATTGTAGGCAGATTATGGAAACGCTGAGATATTGAAAATTCTAAATTATGCCATGTTCCTTAAATCTTACGTAGAATGAATTGTTTCAATAACTTATTCATTTATTGGTGCAGGAAAATGGGACAATTTGAGGTATGCAGGGATTATAGTGAGTTCGGCTGCCATTGCAACAGTGTTAACATCAGCCGTATTCATTTACTTTCTGCGGATGAAATATTTTGGAGGAAAAGATGGTAAATTTCCCTTTCTCCTAATTGATCATACATCTAATATTCTGTCAAAACTTCAAGCTTTCTCTTGCCGTGAAAGTTTTGAATTTTAAAATGCACCTAATATAATGTTTTTCGTTATGTTGCTTTGAGAATCCCTAGCAACAGGATCAACAACAAAACATAAAAATTTATTCTATTATGTATGCCTTAAAATAAAACTCATGCCTCTTGAGAATGTCCAACAAACCAATTTTTCATGGTATTTCTTGAGCAGATTGTTTATGTTGTTAATATTTTACAAGATACTATTATACAAACACACATTGTTTAATGAACACGAGCGACATTTTCTAGACTTGCTTAGGCGCCTCGCACAGACCTTCCTCCCTCCACTGACATTTTAATTGGATTTTAGATGCAGATGTCGATGAAGATGATGAGATTGGAAGCAGTGAATCATTAATATTTGATTTTGTTACTCTAAGATTAGCAACAAATAATTTTAATGATGCTTATAAACTTGGGCAAGGAGGATTTGGACCAGTTTACATGGTAATTATGTATGACCATAATATTTAGAAATTACACAAACTACGACCTTCATTTTTCCTTTTGACAAGTCTTCAAAAAAATTCATATAGATACTGGTGAGTATATTAATTCCTCTATATATTAACTCTTAGAAACTATATTACAGGGAAAGTTACTGAATGGTAGAAAAATAGCAGTGAAGAGGCTTGCTAAAAAATCAGGGCAAGGGTTAGAAGAGCTGAGGACTGAAGTAGTTTTGGTTGCTAAACTTTTGCATAGAAATCTTGTACGATTAATGGGCTTCTGCTTAGAAGAAGAAGAAAAGTTACTTGTTTACGAATACCTTCCTAATGGGAGCTTGGACAAAATCTTATTCGGTATGTCCTCTTTGTCACTACTATTTCAATTTTACATTTGAATCTTGATCATGCAATTTATTTGTTTTGGTATTGTGTAATGATTATTGACTCTTGTAGTTTAATTTTGATAATGTAGATGAAGGAAAGCGTCGATTATTAGATTGGAACACACGATATAACATTATAACCGGAATTGCTCGAGGAATAGTATATCTTCATCAAGATTCTCAAATCAGAATTATTCATAGAGATCTAAAAGCGAGCAACATTCTATTGGATAAGGACATGAACCCCAAAATTTCAGACTTTGGTATGGCAAGGCTTTTCTGTGAAAGCTATGCTGAAGTACAAACCATCCGGCTTGCCGGTACATAGTAAGTTACAAATCTTTATGCCCCTTCTTCTTACACTTTTAAGGCTAATTTTAACTAACTAGTGTATTATCTTTGCCAACCACATTCCATTTTAATTTCATTCATTGATAGAGAACAAAAAAACTTGTTGCAATGCTTATCTTTTGTTGATTTGTTGCAGTGGATATATGGCTCCTGAGTATTCTAGGCTTGGACAATTTTCAGTAAAGTCAGATGTGTTTAGCTTTGGAGTACTCGTTTTAGAGATTGTCTCTGGTCGAAAAAATTCTAGCTTCCAAGATTCCGTGAACCTTCTAACCTATGTAAGTACTTATATCGAACCTTTATTTATTTATTTATTTATTTTGTTACGTATAATCCTATTATTCACATTTGATGATTGAAACAGACATGGCAACTCTGGAACAATGGAAAAGCATTAGAGGTAGTAGATCCATTCTTACGCGATCAATCACAACAAAGTGAAATGCTGAGATGCATACAGCTAGGTTTATTATGTGTTCAGCAAGATGCATCTGATAGACCTACCATGTCTGAAGTCCTCCTCTTGCTCGATACTGATAGTGTTACATGCCCAACACCTTCTCGACCGGCATATTTTATGAAGACACCAAGATCAAAATCAGATAAGACAAGCGATAGTTCAGTCTTTATCGAGCCAAAAGAATCTTCATTGACGACAGTAAATTTGGTGACAATTAGTCATTTAGATCCTCGTTAAAATATAATGTTGTTGTTTAGCAACTGTGTGATCTGTTATGGCCTGTGTGGCACAAATGCACAAACATTTCCTTTCATTAATTTCTCTGTGTTTGTATTTGGTTCCCGCTTTTATTCTAAATTAACAAGTAATCTGATAATTAAAGAGACTTAGATTTACAAGTAATAGAACAAACTCTTATTCAACTATAAATTAGAATATGGGCTTCAAGGATCTAAGACTCATTATTTCTTGATAAACTTGTGGCATGTGCACCTACTACCATAGCAAACCATTTTGAGAGATGTCCACCACATGTAGCTCAGCTAGTTAGATATCCACTTTTATTATGAGAGAATAAGAGAGGTCGTGAGTTCGAGATTCACTAATTAAGATTTTGTCGATTTGAAACTCAAATGAAGTTTAGAAATGCATTTGAGATAGAGAAGATATACTCAATCTATTAAATGATTTTAAATGAAAATGTAATATATAATTGAATTCGAGATTCACTAGTTAGGATTTTGTGAAATTTCGCCCAACTATTAAGAACATATGTGTTTTGCGGACTTGAAACTCAAATGAAGTTTGGAAATGCGCATTCGAGATAGAGAAGATATACTCTATTAAATGATTTTAAACGAAAATGTGATATATAATTGAATCAGATTGTGGTGTAGTGGATTGTGGTCCAAGCATCATCATTTGCAATCTAATTATTTGACCTCTGACCTCCTTGCCATAGTGCTTGTATCGGAATATTTCTGATTATGGTCCTAACTTTTCTTGTCACATCTAAAAACAAACATCGTCATGCGTAGTGCTTGTATGGAAATATTTCTGATTATGGTCCTAACTTTATCTTGTGCCACATCCGGGTTTTTGTTTCCACTAGCCCTTTGATCCGGACTTCTCCAGAGATTTATCAATCTGTCAAGTTTCAAGGTGTTATCATTAGTAATGGGGACATTGACATTCGAAAGGTGCTCTCCTTGCTGCATTTCCCAACCTAAATCTACACATGGTACAAATCCATAAGATAAAATACGAGAAATGATAACAACAAATTTAACATTACAAGATGTTACGCATCTCTTGAGAACTTCACAAGTGTTCTCTTCCAAGAGGGAAGAAACTCATCTTCTCCTTCTTGGGAAATTCTTGAACATGTTATTCTTTTGTTGATCAGTGTGTGGACTTCTTTTGTTTATAGATGTTGTTGAAAATCAATTCTGATTTTGATTTCTAGTGGGATCTTTCTTTATGGTGTGAGATTCTTCCCCTTTACGGAAATTTTCAATATCTCTTGGAAAGAATTTTACTAGATTTTGATAAGACTAGATAGCAATATGGAGATCTTAAATTGTTGTCAAGGATAATATTATGTCTATAGATAATTGGAGTGGGGTTTAATATTCCAACACTCTATGACCACTAATACACTTGATAGCGCCTCAGATGATAGTGGCGAGGCTGCGTCGGAATTGGAGTTGGGGCCGGAATCACATGCTATTAATGATATAAATTTGGGGGGCGCACTCCGATAAGGATCTACAGCACAAAGTCAAACCGGCGGCCCTTCCGGGCAAGCGTCGTAAGACTAAGAGGGGTAAATCTACCTCCCGAGCTTAAGATGATGGAAAATCTTAATTTTTGGAATGCTCGTGGGCAGTGGCGGATTTATGTGTGAGGTAAGGGGGGCAATTGCCCCCCTTATTTTTAAAAAAAATGTCACTAAGTTACCCATATTTTTTCATTGCCCCTCTTTAAAATTTTATATTGCCCCCCTTTGTATGAAATCTTGACTTCTAACTCCACTAAAAATTAAACCAACAATTTTTTTTTTTTAAACTTCACCCTCACCAATCCCACTTCAATACTCCATTTTTTAATATCTCTTTTTTTTTTTTTTTTTAATTCCCACCTTTTTTTTTTTTTTTAATATCTCTCTTAATTACCACCAACTCATTTTAACTCATTCACCCCTACGCACACAGAGAGCAACAAAGAGACCATAAGAAAAGTACCATACATGGTGGGTTTGCTTTGGGATGCATGTGATCATATTCAAATTACAATTTTTAAATGGGTTGGGGATTCGAGGGAAATTATACACCATCATTGGTTTTCTTTTGTTTTGTTAAAAAAATAAAGAAAAGAAAGAATTAAGATGATCTTACCTCAGACTCAACTAGCATATGGTGGTAAGAGTGATAAAATATTAGTTAACATATTACATTAATTCAGGGGTTGGGATCTGATCTGCTTTGTTTTCTCTCTGATCTTTCAAAATCAAAAGTAATCATTTAGGTTTGGGCGGTTGGAAAAACACGATGGTCATAGGTTGATTCGGCTAAGCTGTTGTTTGTCTGTTTCGCCTGAGCTAGCCTAAAAGAAGAAAACTCTCTCTCTTTATACACACACATATATTTCCCTTCCGAGAAGACATACAAGAATAAGAAGATAAAAGAGAGTGGGTTGGTTGTGTAAGTGTTATCCTCGAAGGCTCTGACTCAGGAATGAGTTTCAGAGAAGAAGAGACAAACAGACAGATAAAGCAAGAGGAAGGAGGATTCCAAAAATAAAATTGTTGTCCAACAAATTCACTTGAATCCATCCATTCCAGTCCAGCTACTACTGCTACTACTCGTTGGACTATACCGTCCTGCTGCCTCAAAGCCAGAAAGAAAGTCAGATGTCTGCTCCTCACCAACTCCCATCTTATACCACCATGCATGTTTCTGTTTTCTCTAAATAAAAAAAAGGAAGGGTTTTTTAAGGATCTCATAACCTATCAACTGGGCGACCTATAGGTCAATACCCATTAAAAAATAACCATGCTGCAGGTGGGATTCGAAGCTAGGATGTGGGGGACAAACCCACACAGCCCTAATCACTAGGCCATAACACTATTAGCACCATGTATATTGTTTGTATAGTTGAATTAATCATCTTTCTTTCACAATCACGCCATGTCACCCTGATTGCAAAATATAGTTGTAAAAACTCAATTTTTTTAATATTTTCGTAAATAGTTATGTATCATTTGCCCCCCTTTATCTGCAATCCTAACTCCGCCCCTGCTCGTGGGGTTGGTAATAAGGCTACGAGGAGGAGGATATAAAATATGGTGGTGGCTCATAGAGTCAGATTTCTTCATTGCCAGCATTGGTGATATGTTGGCTTTATGTATTTTGGTTTTCAGATGCGGCCCAATTTTTTGTTTTGGTTATATCACGGGTAAAGTCGTGGAGGTTTAATAAAAAATAAAAAAAAATTCCAACACTCCTCCTCAGCGCAAGCGCGAGAAAAATACTGAAATTCCTCGAACCCACGACCTCCGAGGACCAATGCTATGATACCCTGATAAATTGCCAACTCTCTAAAAGCTCGAACTTGTAGAGAAGGTGAATCCAATCATATATCAAGCAGAATCGAGAGTGGAGTCGTGGGATTATAACTATATCGATGGGTACCAATCATACAACTACACCATAAATTCACACGGTACTATCGTAGATAAGTACATAGACAATTTTAGGACCATAGATAATTAGAGTGGATTTAATATTCCAACAACATCCCCATCAAATGTTTGTTATTTAAATGAAGTGTTTCATGGATAAAAAAAACATTACAAGTTGTTATAGATCACTGAAAACTAAGAAAACAATAAACAAAGCTATTTAGCATCACAACTTGATAAACCTTGAAACAAAATTCAATTTGTTTAACTATATTTTATTATTTAAATAAGTGAAATATTTAACCACTATATTAAAATTTCTTCTTCCATGGTCATGCTCAGCGTGAACAAAAGTACAACCGCACGCCACTGATATTGCGAATGACCCCCAACAGAGTGCGACTTTTCATGGGGGCTCTACTCAGTTTAATTTAATCAGTGGGAGACCCACATACTGAAAGGAACATAATAAAAAAAGATGGACCATTCATAACAAAGAAGTCCATAACCAAGAATTATCTTTCTTCATCATCAATCCAATCACTATTTGTGAATTAGGATTCGATTCTATCATCAATTCAAACACCGTTCACAAGAATTTTTAGGTTATCCTGTTCTGGCGTACTATTAAACAAAAAAACAATGTTCTTATATAACTATTCTCATTTCTTTTTAGTTTGAAAGACAAGCTGGGATTTTGAGAATTCTGTGACCTTATCATTAAATCAAAAGCAAGCATTTGGATAAATCTTGATTCAATCTCACCACCATATATCACCAACTTAACTCATAAATCCATTTTGTAACATTGGGTCTCTATCCAAGCCTATCATTCACATAGAAAAGGAAAATTGTACAAGTCAACTCAACTCCAATGTAAAGATCACTGTGTGTCGACAATGATGGTATGATCATCCAAGAATTTATTCATGTTTCATCTCTATGATTCAGCTAGTCTTACAATTTGCAACCCATTCTTTGCTTTGATCCTGAATTTGTATTATCATCTGGAGATGTTGGCTCGAGTTGAGCGTAAAAATTTAGTTCTATATCAAGTAAGGAGCAATATCATGTGAAGTTATTAAATGATCAGATATATACTCAATAATGATGAGGCCTTTTTGAGGTGATAAAACCCAATTTAGAAATACCCCACACCCGAAATGGCTGACACCCCCAGACCACTACACAGTCCTAGTATTACTAGGATGATTCAGTCAATAACTAAATAATTTACTGTTGTAGGAAGCAAAATATGCAGTTTTCATAGTACAAAATATTTGGTATTTTGTACAATATTGTTTCAGAAAAGTTCATTGCATTTCCATACTTGTTCATTCAAAGCTTAGATTTCAGAAAAAAAATCATACATCCAATCCCATTTGCATTAAAGGAAAAAAAAATCAAATAATTAAAAATTAAAAGAAAACCCTCCAAAAAGCAAAAAGAGAAAATATCAGATGGCACGGGGTCAATGAAAACCAAAAGGCACCAGTGCGAAAAAATTGTGCAAGGCCAAGATTAGGGGTGGGCAATGTCGGTTCGGTTCGATTTTGAGCCCCAAACCGATTTCGAATCGATTTCATTCGATTTGCCAAAAACCCAAACCGAAATCAAAATTTGTATTTATAAACCAATGAAATCGGTTGAACCAAATTTCAGATCGGTTCGGTTCAATTGGACCGAAATTTCATTAAAACATGCCCAATTTTTTACAGACCCAATTTTTAGCTCAAAATTGAAAATTGAGAGAAAAGTGGATGATTCAGTGCAACAATGTGCATTGCAGTGCATTTATTGCACTAATCGATTGGTTTGGTTATTATTCGGTTGGTTCACACGGCAAACCGATTTTTGAACCATTTAATCGGTTCAGTTTAAATTATCTTCTTTCTACTCATATTTTGATTCGGTTATCGAATCGAATTTTGCCCTCCCCTAACTAGGATCATAAAAGTGTTAAACCCGTAAAAAATCAAAATGAGCCATGGGTACTGTAAAATGGAAAATTACTTGAACCCAAATATGACAAAACTCAAAAAAAAAAAAAAAAAAACAAAATAATAACAATAATAATAATAATAAAGGGACTAGAAGGATTGTTTATATTTTATTTTGTTAAAGCATATAGCACAGAAATTAAACTTCACGATTACAGTACCATTGTGCAACGTTATACGCTAACGTGTGAAACTCGTGATTAAGTGCACGAGGAATATAGTTACAAACCCATGAACTATGGCAAAAAAGTAAATGTTTAATACTGCAAATAAGAACATGCCACATCCAACATACATCAGAAATTATATCATGTTGTTCCTCTTGCAAAATATTTTGTAGTGTACTAGAGTCTCCTAGGAGAATGTCGGGCTTCCACTGTCTAGCCTGGATAAAGTGTCGCCTCCGCCGCATAAGGGGCTAGCAACTCAAGCTAAAACCTTGCCATTTGCCTGCACTACCAAGATACCAAAAGTTCCTTGTTGTAAAGAAGAGAAGAAACTTGCATCATAAGTGACTACAATCATATCAGGATCAAACACGTGAGGAATAAGCCATTGTCGCATGGACAAGGATTTAAGTCTACGCTGTCTAGCAGTTTGGGCTTGGGTATGAATGAATTAAATTATGGACATCTTTTCCTCTGTAGGTGGACCAAAGGGTTGACTTGGTTACACTCGAGCCTAGAAGGGTTATCACTGACAGTTGTTTCAAGAATGTGATAAATAGATACCAGTCTCCTAGTATCTGTCATTGGAAGGTCAACACCTAAGTTAAGAAGCTGGTTAATATTTGAGAACCGATGTTTGTGCCAGGAAGACCAAGTACTTTGGAGAGTGCTGAGGAAATTGTGTATGTTGAATTGGCTCTTTTTGAATATTATTTTTGATGATACATAAAAATGGTCACTCTTCTGAGTTACACACGTGTCATGATGATATCGAGGAAATACGGGTCTAGCATCAGCCCAACTCCAAATGGCCCAAGCGATTCCAAGCTCGTTCAATTCAGTCTGCCAGACAGACCTGAACTCTCACAACATGCACGCTAGGCCCACACGTCTCATATCTATTTTCAATACTCGTAAGCCCTACAAAGGCAAATATCTCGAGGATCAGCTACGAACGGGCAACTACAGCTGCTCTCTGCTTCCACACAAGGAAATTCCCTTTTACGGATTGCTCTTGGATTGGGAACTATCTCCCGCGTATCTAGGAGCACATAACTAACATGGAATTTCCCTCCTACAACACAATTCCTAATTAGGGAGGGATCTCTACGAAGATCTTCTTCTTAAACTACGCCTACGATGGCCTGGTAGAATCATGACTCTTTGTACTATAAATAAGACATGAGGTAGGTAAGCTAAGGTACGCTACAAATTCTCTGTTACAACATTACACATTCCTCGGAGCCCTGTCTGACTTTAGTATTGGAGTGTCATCGGCCACCCCACGGTGGTCTATGGCTCACATGCATTACTTGTGTAGGTCAGCAAGACTAGGTTAAAGCAGGGAGCGAAAAACGACTAAATCAATTTGGCGCCATCCATGGGAACGACATAGTTCTTAACTTTACACTAATCGTCATCTCCTATCAAAACCCAGAGAGATGGTGACCACCAGGTCACGCAACAACGGAGAACCAGGGGACGCGTCCAATACTTAGGTTGTCCCTATATCGCCTCATTCAGCAGTTTCTGTCATGCATGGGCAGCCAACTTACGCTCCCGCGCCAATGGTAGTAACGACGGACCTCAGAATCAATGTGCTGGCATCTTAGATACAGTAGATCGCCAAAATTTTTGACAAACTTTGGAATGTGATTCTTATATTTTGTAATATATAATTAAAGTAAGGCTACGCTTGGTATCCCATAAAAGATTGCAAATGCATTCCTTTGTAGCAATTATAAAAACATAGGCGCTTGGTGAAAATTATGTAAAGCAGTTATGAAATTAATTGCATAACTTCTTCATGTTCATGTTATGAGATCCTGCATTATTTTCTTCGAGATAAAATGTCATGAATTATTTTGCAGACGTCACATATTGTATTATACTTCTTAATAGAGTCCATATTTATAAGAGTTTCTTATAATTCAAAATCTTCTAAATAGTTATTATTTTTGTTACATATTGTTTAGTTACATATGAAGAAAATATATATAATAAAATATGGGAAAACATAAGGTATGAGAAATGCAAGCCAACCGAGAAATTTTTTTTTTTTGAAACTGGCATTGTTTTTATTTGATTAATACCAAGATCGCAAGGTAATGTATTCCAAACCAATCCATTGCACTAATGCATTTGCATGACTTTGTAAAATGTATTCTTTATGTATTTATTATTATTATTATGTTTTTACAATGTATCAAGTGGAGCCTAAATTAATCACTTGCAAAAGTTGTCAAAAGACAAACAAACAGATCTGAACTACTATTGTACACTGTGTGAATGACGCTCACGATACGTTGGGAGACTCACTAATACTATCAGGCACCAAAACCGGGCAAGATCCTGGTGCACTCAAGAATTCCCACAATAATAGTCCCCTTCCACTGCATTAAAGAAAGGAATTTAAAAAAAAAAATTTGTTTTTTGATGATATAATGCCAAAATAGATTAAAGCCACAGGAATCTTCTAAAAAACCAAGAAGAGTAAACGCAGAAAATTAAAACAAAATAAAAATCTTCTGTCGAAAAACAGATTAATTTTTTAAAAATCGATTAAAATACAGACTAGTTTTTCAAAGTCTTCATTCCCACCTAATTCAAAGACTGAAAACTTTATTAATGTCTTTTGCAATGTATTCTAAAGTTTGGTAAATGTCATCATCAATCATTTAAACAATGGCCCTCTCATCCTGTAAGGTCAAGCTCATGACCAATACAATGGCTGTCTCTGTACACAGTGCAATAATCCCAACTTGTCTAGCGTGACAGAAACGTTGTTGACTTGTAGTGAAGGCTTCGCTCGCTACTTCTTCCTTCAAATTTTTTTTGTACCGTATTCTAAAATTGTTTTAAGTTGGGTCAATGAACTAACCTGATTAGATTTAGGTGGGACACATTGCTTTAATTGATTAAAGACTTTTTTTTGTATACCAAGTCTATGATTGACTTAGAAAGGGATCGAAAACTATACAAATCAACTCAACTTAAAGTGTATAAATCACCATGATGACATTAATAATATGATCATCCAAGAATTCAGGTAGCCTAGCTTACAATTTGCAGCCCTTTCTTTCCTATGTTTTGATCTATTGAGTTTCTGGGTCACCAATGGTTTTCAGTATTCGATATCTTCTCTGTTTCTTCCAACTCATTCTTCTTCAACAGCTTTTGGCTAAAGCTCAGACTGACCGAAATATAACCTTAGGTTCATCACTCTCAACTATTGGCAACAATTTAGCATGGGTTTCACCTTCAGGTGATTTTGCTTTTGGGTTCCTACCCATGGATGGAAACGCTTTCCTACTTGCCATCTGGTTTGACAAAATACCCGACAAGACCATTGTTTGGTCTGCTAATGGAGGCAAAACCGTGCAGCAAGGATCAAAAGTTGAGTTAACAAATACTGGCCAACTTTTGTTGAATGATCCACGAGGAAACGCAATATGGAAACCTGATGTTAGTCAAAGCGGTGTTGCCTATGCAGCAATGCTTGATACTGGGAACTTCGTTCTTGCGAATGGAAGTTCAGTTAACATATGGGAAACCTTCAGTAATCCTAATGATACCATGTTGCCCACTCAGATTCATAATCCAGGCACTGTACTTGCATCCCGTCTAGCGGAGGCAAACTACACAAGGGGGAGGTTCCAATTGCGGTTACAAAATGATAATGGGGCTCTAGAGCTTCACATGGTAACTTATCGGAATATTGATGTCGATGATACTATCTGGAAAAACATTCAAACATCGAATGACACAGGTGCTCGATTGGTCTTTGACCAGCTTGGAGAAATTTACCTTGTCCGAACAAATGGAAGCCGAATCATGAACCTCAGTTCAGCAGATACGTTTCCCACAAACAGGTTTTACCATAGAGCAACACTTGACTATGATGGAGTTTTCAGGCACTATTGGTACCCAAAAGTCAGACAAACAAACAACACTGGGTGGTCTAACTCCTGGTCTACCATTTTACCTCCAAATATTTGCGAGACTGGGGGGCTCACTGGAGGCGGGCCGTGTGGATATAACGCCTATTGTAGAATAGGTGATAACCGGAGACCAGTGTGTGAATGCCCTCCTGGGTTTTCCTACTTGGATCCAAATAACAGGTTCGGTGGATGCAAAATGAACTTCCTGCCACAAATCTGTGATAAGGATTCAAGGGAGGATTCTCTATTCGATTTTCAGGAAATGAATGGCACTGACTGGGGAGCGTATGAGTCTGAATTTTATCAAGGGGTACAGGAGGACTACTGTAGGCAAGCTTGCATGCGTGATTGTAATTGCCCAGTTGCCGTTTTTACACCAACACCTGAAAACGCAACCATAGGAAAGTGTGTGTTCAAGAGGTTCCCACTTTCAAATGGGTGGATGAATGTCAGTATGCCAGCGAAAGCTCTAATCAAGGTACGGAAAGACAACTCGGGAGGAAAACCTCTAATCAAACTAAGGAGAGATTCCTCTTCAAATTTAGCGGGTGTATGTTTGAAGAAGCGAGATAAGTCGAATGTGCTAATCATTGTGTCAGTGCTATTAGGCATCTCTTGCTGTCTAACCTTAGTGATTTCTTTGTTCTTGTTCTGGTCATTTCGTAATCGATCCAAGAAAAATCTCGGAGACCAGATCACGCCAGGTATAAACTTACAAAATTTCACCTATAAAGAGCTAGAAAATGCGACAAATGGGTTTAAGGAGGAGATTGGTAGTGGTGCTTTTGCAACAGTCTATAAAGGAGTCCTAGGATCAAATGGGAAAACTTTGTTGGCAGTTAAAAAGTTGGAGCTGGTGAGTGAAAGCGGGGAAGAATTTAGGACAGAAGTGAATGCAATTGGCCGAACCTATCATACGAACCTTGTCCAACTGTTGGGCTTCTGCAACGAGGGCTCTCATCGAATTCTAGTATACGAGTTCATGAGCAATGGCACTTTGGCAAATTTCCTTTTCACAAGTCCAAGGCCTAACTGGTTCCAAAGGACGCGGATTGCACTCGGAATCGCCACAGGACTCACGTACCTACATGAAGAGTGCAACATTCAAATCATTCATTGTGATATCAAGCCACAGAACATACTTTTGGACGACTCATTTACAGCCAGGGTTTCTGACTTTGGTCTAGCCAAGCTTTTGAAAACTGACCAATCTCAGACTACCACAGGCATTAGAGGGACCAGAGGCTATCAAGCTTCTGAGTGGTTCGGGAACATGGGTATCACAACGAAAGTCGATGTTTACAGCTTTGGTGTGATGTTGTTGGAGATAATTTGTTGCCGGAGGATTGTCGAATCAAATCAGGAAGATGAGGACAAAGTGATACTAACAGACTGGGCTTATAATTGTTATAAACAAGAAAGATTGGATTTATTGTTGAAGGGTGATGAGGATGCAATGGGTGATATGAAGAACGTGGAGAAGCTGGTAATGATTGCTATTTGGTGTATTCAAGAAGAACCGTCACTAAGACCTACCATGAAAACAGTTACCCAGATGATGGAAGGAGATGTCCTGGTTTCTCCACCGCCAGACCCCTCTTCCATCGTAAGTTCAATCAGTTGAAACTGTAACCAAATATATTACACTTCCATGTATGAGTGGTATGAAACCAATGTCATTAAATAAGTTGCTATATATTGTAGGAAGCACAGTAATGCAGGGTTTTTTTTTGTAGAAAATGTACTGTCAAATTATGCAATATGACTCCAGGAGATCTATTTGTGTTAAAGTAACAAATTCTAGCCAATTGAAAGTGCTTAGAATGGTTCGATTGGAAACAAAACACAAAGAACGAACGTGAGCTACAAAAAAGCGTCTCAAGTTAATCTGAAGACTCAATGTGTTGTAGGAAATAGGTTATTGGCATTTATTGTTTGGGAAACTTTACGTACATCTGGGTGGTAATATGAATAAGTTTAAGCTATAGTTTCATGAGAATCCATAATATGAAATAAACTAATGTTTAGAAGATCAAAGGGAGGATAAAATTGAGAAACCTGGAAAGGTTGCCCTGGCATCAACAATAAAAACTTTGCATGATACATTCAGAAGAGTTGTGGTCAAATACGGGACCAATGATGGGATTGCTGGATCTGGTGCCCCAAATGTTCTTGAAGACATAGTTCCTTCTGAGAGATTGTTCAGCTCTATCACCTACCACTAACTCCAGAAGCATCACCTGTTTTTAGCATAAATAAATTTCAATATTCAATGAGAAAACACACTCAAAATGAAGGTTTTGGTTTTCTTCCTAGGGTGCATTTATTTGTTGATTAAAATCAAGTTTGTTAAATATTAATTTGCAAGCTTATTTACAGTTTTGCGAGTAACATATTGGCCAACTTGGTGAAAACAGAGCACACCAACCACTTTTTACTGTTGCAAGTATTTTTTAGTAAATTTTCACTCTACTCTACTTGCTCTCCTCTCCTAGTCCTACAAGCAGATTCAAAGCTTCATCAGAAACAGAATCAAAATTTTGATTGGGTTTTTCAACAAATTTTTAAAATGGAAAAATATAAATTTACTTTACTTGGTAGCTAGATGTATTCATCACAAAGCATATAATTTTCTCATTCATTCCCTAAGTCCTCGGTTTATCATTAAATATTTAAAAAAAATTATTAATAAATTTTAATTAATTATAATAACAACAAGAACAAGATAAAGAATACTTGGACATTGTCAGATTTTCTAAAGGCAAATTTTGATGAGAAGTGGACCTATCTAAAATCTGAAACATAATTTCAACACTTGGTACTGATATACATTTGAACTTTTTTTGAACAATTTTGAGATAGCACTTGAAGTCATCGTCAATCTTAGGGATATTTCAGTATGTACGCAAGATTAAGATCAATCTCAGGATGTGTCTCAACTTTTAAGGATTAAAACTCGTGGTACTTGTTCACGCACGCTTATGATTTTCTAAAGGCAAATTTTGATGAGAAGTGGACCTATCAAAAATCTGAAACATAATTTCAACACTTGGTACTGACATACATTTGAACTTTTTTTGAACAATTTTGAGATAGCACTTGAAGTCATCGTCAATCTTAGGGATATTTCAGTACGTACGCAAGATTAAGATCAATCTCAGGATGTGTCTCAACTTTTAAGGATTAAAACTGTGAATACAGGATAAGCAGTGACTCCTTGTAACACTGTGAATACAAGAATATGGACTGATCCTTTCTTGTTTGGAAGGCACATTTGCCTACCAATGTACTTGGATACTAGCCAGGATTCAGATAAGTAAGCTTTCAGAGTGCTATTCCACTCAGCCTCAGATAAATGATAAATCTATAAAATCACAACTCCTGCTGTAACAATGAAAGATAAGAATAAGTAATATGCCAGAATCAGAAGTTGACATCATACCAACATTAAAGGAAGTAACATCAAACATCAAGAATATATCAGGATTTCCTTTAGGATGAACAACAGCTAGAAGCTTTAGAATATTTAAATATCATTAAGTAAAGGTATAAAAAATCAATAATAGGTAAGCGATATGCAAAAATGACAGATAAATCACAAGTCAAGCTAGATTTAGTCAATTTTTTGAAAATTATTTATCGGTTGGCATATATATAAGAAGAAAAAAAAAATCTGAGCTTTTGAAAACTGGACAAATGAACAGATTCTAGAATCAACTAAAACAGAGTTAGGTCTAGTTCAGATGCCTATTGAGAGGATTTTAGGTGGTTATCCGAGGCTCTATTTATTTTTGAGCAGTTCTACATGGGAGGAAATGAGTGAGGGGAGGGAGGTGGCAGGCTGGGGACTGTTCACCTCCCTCGAGATGCATGCACAAAAATCGATGACATGCGTCTCGAGGGAGGTGAACGGTCCCCACCCCGCCATCTCCCTCCCCTCGCTCGTTTCCTCGCCCACTTCCTCGACATTTAGAATTTCTGTTTATTTTTACTTCAAAACACCTTGGCCCAGCGGTGGAGAACCGTTGTGCCACACCTTAGACAAGTTGGCCGGTTACTGACCAAGACTCACATGACACCCCAAGATAGTTTTTGAAAAGTAAGGTAAGAAAAAAAATATATACAATTTACTTATATCACAGCCTAATATAAACAAAATGAAGTCCAAATCTAAAAGTTCTACCCTTTAAATACAGCTCTACAATGGCGCCCCTGAGGCCCTGACAACATATCCTTTGATAGTTTATTCTTGTCTTAGGAGTTCCTAGTAGTGGGTTTATGTTTTCGGGACCATAAAACATAAATAATGGCTCAATACAACGTTGTAACACGAGTTTAGGAGGGCCATGTTTTTTTTTTTTTTTTTTTTTTAAATTGGGATGTTGATCCATTTTATTCATTTAAAAATCTACGCCCGAAGGCTACATGACTGACCCTATAGGGTTAACTAAAAAGCCGAAACAAACTCTCACAAAAGATAGGATTCACCAATACAAGCCTAGACAATAATCAGTCTTTGTACCTTTTGTTTTCTTTCCTAGTTCTATTGGATTTTCGGGGACAAATGTTGATATCTTTGGTGTGACGCCTCTTATTCATCTTTCCGTCTGACATAGCCCCTAAATCCAAATCACTGTTTGCTGCTTGTGGACCTAGCACAGATTCTGAGTTGACTTCATCACTATCCTCACTAGTACTTTCGAGTGTATCGATATTCAATTTTGGCAGTCGAAGTAGCTTATTTTCTTTGAACAAAGATATAACCTTATTCAAGTTGTCGCCGACTCTTTTATAATCCGGGGAAGTTTTGATAACGTATTTGTCAAAATGTCTCTTTAACCTGAGCAAAGACTGAAACTCATCATCCGAGGGTTCCTGCACTTGCTGACCCTGCATAGCATCCCCTAGCTCTGTGCTAGTAGCACCGAAAACTGGTGTGGTGCAGGGCGCTGGCTGAGGCGCAGCCACAACCTTTGTCTTGGTGCAGTGCACAGACAGGGGCGAGACTGTGTTCTCTGGTGTGATGCAGGACGTTGCCTTGGTGCAAGGCGCTGGATTGGTGCAAGCCGCATCCGCTGGCTTGGGCGAGGCCATGGCCCCTGTCTTGGTGCAGGTCACTGGTTGGGGGGAAGTCACGACCCCTCTTGAAGGGTAAAGCACTGGCTGCTTCGATACCGGTTCTGGCTGAAAATCAGACCGTCTCAATGAATCAACATGCATCACTGTATCGCTTGCCGTGTCTCGCGGCGCTGCCACAAGAATATTCTTAGAAAGGCTATTGCTAGTGTCCCCTGAGTCGACAGCATCCTCCTGTAGCAACGACTATGCTTGTAGACCAATAACATTCTCAATTTCCGAAACTGTATACCCCTGCTCACTCCTTAGACTCCCTGGTTCAGGTAGAGAACCCCCACATTCAGCATGGACTCCTGGGACAGCAGGAGCACCTGCTTCATCAACCTGAATTGCTGGAGTTTCCGCTGATTTTAGCCCATTAATTTGGCTGAATTCAACCTGTTTTGACACACCTTCCAGCCCAGCACTTGGCCTCCCCGGGTTGCCAACACCACCGCTTACCATTGGGGTTATTTGTAAAGCAGTTGCTATCTCACTATTAGTATACCCTGCCTTTTGTAGACTTTCCTCTGTCGTTTCAGGCGCGATTCTATCACTGTTGCTTTCCTTTTCCTTCCGAAACGAAGGTTTATTGTTTGTATTACTCTCCTGTTCCGCAATATCTTCCGTGAGGGTCTCGAATTTGTTTGTCAACATTAAATTCACCGGTACTTTGTTCACTAGGTTCTCTAGGGGTGGGCAATGTCGGTTCGGTTCGGTTTTGAGCCCCAAACCGATTTAATTCGGTTTGTCCAAAATCCAAACCGAAACCGAATTTTGTATTTGTAAACCGATGAATTCGGTTGAACCGAATTTCGGATCGGTTCGGTTCGATTGGACCGAAATTTCAAGCTCAAGCATTTGAAAGACTTTCATTAAAACATGTCCAATTTTTTTACAGGTCCAATTTTTTTATAGACTCAATTTTTAGCCCAAAATTGAAAACTTTGAGAGAATTGGGTGATTTAGTGCAACAGGGTGTATTGCAATGCATTTGTTGCACTAATCAAGTATTGACACCTACTTTTTATTTAGTTATTTATATATATTTAATTAATCGGTCGGTTCGGTTATAAATCGGTCGGTTCAAAATTGGTTGGTTCAAAATCGTAAACCGATTTTGAACCGTTTATAATCGGTTCGGTTCGGTTTAAATTATTTTCTTTCTACTCATATTTCGGTTCGGTCGGTTAACCGAATTTAAATCGGTTTTTTCCCACCCCTAAGGTTCTCCGTCCTCATTCCCTCCTTGAGTTCCACCCCCATGTTATTTTTTGCGCCACTCGTGTCCACTTCGGGTTTTGCAACTTTATTTTTATTGACCACTGAAACATAATGTTGCTTGATAACCTTGGATTCAAGATTAGCAAGGTTTATTAGGGCCATGTTTAATTAGCAAGACCAGTGGGCACATAGTGCTATAGAGGCAAACCATCTCTTTCGGTTACAAAATTGATCTCATGAGAAGTAATGGGTTGTTGAACATCAAGGAATATGTGTCGTACTAATGGGTATGAAATATTATGGATTGTGTAACATTTTTCTTGGTGATTAAGGAGTGACAAGTTGTAATCAAGAGTTCTACCAGCAGTTATGCCCTCCATCTCTTTCCTCTACCCTTCAAGGAATGATATCTAATAGGGGTGGGCAAGAATCTCGGTCCCAACCCGTCCGACCCGGACTGGTATGGTCCCGGACCAATTTAAATTGGGACAAACCAGTTTATACAGATTTTATACTGATCGCGGTCCCGGACCGGTTTTAACTAATTTTGTCCCGGACTGTTTCGGTCCATCCCGGTTACTATTAAGCCCAAGCCCAAATCTCTTAACCATACCGAATCTCACTCACTCTTACATATTAGCCCAACCCAAGCCCAAATCTCTCATATCAGCCCAGCCCAAATCTCTTAACCATATCATCTCTTATCCAAATCTCACTCTCACACTCACATATCCCACCCACACCCACTCACTCTGTCACTCTCACTCTCACACTCACAGATCATTCCACACCGACACCGAATCTCACTCACTCTCACTCTCACAGATCATCCCACACTGAATCTCACTCACACTCACAGATCATCCCACACCAAATCATCCCACACTCACAGATCATCCCACACCAAATCTCACTTACACTCACAGACTCACTCTCACAGATCACTCACAGATCCCACACCCACACCCACACCAAATCTCATTCTCACACTCACAGATCCCACACCCATAAACCAAATCCCACACCAAAGATCTCACAGTGAAAGCGTCGAAGGGCGTCGATTGGGACGGGATGGTTAAGATTCTCGCCTCCGAAGAAGCTTGCAAGGATTGAAGAGAAAAGAAAAGTGATGAAAGTTGTTAAGATGGTTGGGGTGAAGAGAGTAATTGTTGATGTTGTATGGCGAGATTCGCCTGTTGGGATTGTGGGGATCTCCACGATTTGTTGATTGTTGGTTGTTGATTGTTGATTGTTGATTTTGTTATATAACCGAGTAGGCATGGTCCCGACCCGGACTGTCCCGGTTCCAAATAGTCTGGGTCCAACTGGGCCAGCCCAAAAAAATGGCTTTCCCGACCTGGATTGTTTTCGGTTGACTGAACCGGGACTAGGACCAGGATAGGCCTCAACCCGGACCGACTCGGACCGTGCCCACCCCTAATATCTAAGCTTCAATCCTTCATTTATTTGGATTAGAGAAATTTGGCCAAGGGCTAACTTTTTAATGTGGATAGTCATTCATGGTAGAACTCTCATTGACAACATTGCATTGTCAAAAGAAGTATCCTACTGCCTAACCATTGTGTCTTGTGTTGAAAATCATCACTAACTAGCCCAAAAGTTAAAGCCTAAACCCATTATCTAGAAGATCCAACAAGAATGAGTATTTTCTAGATGGTTTAACGTCTAGAGAATCATACACCTTTGTAAGACTCTAGACATTTGAGAGAGTTCTAGAGAAGCAAAGATGTGTGGTTGAGATTGTTTATCTAGAATCCTCCAACCTCCTTAGAGCTACTATAAATAGGGAACAGGTTGTATGGCGTATGCATCAAGGAGTAAACAAGCTCAAGTGTAGTAGTGAGCATAGTAAGGGTGTGAAGTTGTAAGAAACTTTTGAGAGATTAATAAAATTAGTCAGCCAGCTCACCCTATTCATACATAGGGTACTATTCTCACCTTTGGTGAAACATTGTCTAGTCGGAGATCGTTCGTGCACAGTTCGGGACTGTGAAGCAGATTGGTGTAAGACCAAGCATACTCGGTAGCACAAAGCAGGTTGTACCTTGTCGTGATGGGAGATCTCGTTGGCACAACTGGTGGGCTTACAAAGCTCAACCACCATAATTACAAGAGTTGGCAGACAAGGATAAAGTCCTATTTGCAAGGGCAGGACTTGTTGTAGGTTGTTGGTGGTAGTGAGACTACACCACCGTCAAAGGATAATGTTGTCGAATTCAAGAAGTGGGAGATCAAAGCAGGGAAGGCGCTTTATGTGCTCAAGACGACGATCAAGGATGAAATGCTTCAGTATATAGAAGATGCAGACACACCAAAGGAGTTTGGGATACATTTGCATCTCTGTTTTCAAGAACGAATGATGCGCGCCTACAATTTTTGGAGAATGAGTTGATGAACCCAAGCAAGGAGGTATGTCGATTAGAGACTATTTTCTAAAAATTAAAATTTTATGTCGTGAAATTTCAAAGTTAGACCCTGCCGCTCCAAAGTTACTGAAGATGGGATGAAAAGAATAATAATCCATAATCTAAAACCTGAATATACCAGGATTGTTACTGCCATTCGTGGTTGGCCAACTCAACCTTCTATTGTGGAGTTTGAAAGTTTGTTGGTCAACCAAGAAAGTTTGGTTGCTAATGGCATGACAACTCAACGGTTAGAGCTTAGCGGATGGTACCACTAGGTCAGGGGTTCAAACCCAGCTTGCGACATCTTTATGGGTTCTGGGATCCTATAAAAACCCTACTTGCCTTTCAAAATAAAAAGTTTGGCTAAAGCAAATGGCAGGTGTCTCTTTGGAAAATAAGAAAGAGGAGGCGTTTTTCAATAAAATAAAGGGCGGGTATAAAAAGAAGAATTTTGTAAGATCAGATAAAGAAGAAGATAGCAGGCCCAAGAAGTCCCAGGAGAGGAGCTACAACTGTGGCAAGAGATGCCACTATGCAAAAGACTATTGGTCAAAGAAGAAGACAGCTGCAGGAAACTTGGTGACATCTCACAATCATCGAGACAACAGTGAAGAAGAAATGGGACTTCCAAGTATCCTTTGCAACTACCCAGCTTGTTCGTGAGGATTTTTCAGATGAAGAAATTGACTTCTCCAAGGATGAGGTAGCCATGGCCGCTGAAGATCAAGACGTGCAAGTCAACTACAGTAAGGATTGGATTGTTGACTCAGGCTGCTCCAACCATATGACTGGAAACAAGGAGAAGTTGTCAAGCTTATGTGAATACAAAGGAGACCGGGTCGTGATAACTGCAGATTAGGGATGGCAACGGGGCGGATTGGGGTGGATTTGAACAAATCCATCCCCGCCTCGTCAGGAATAACGAATCCTCAAATCCCCCCGCCAATCCGTTTACAAAATTATTTAAAAATCACCTCTGCCCCGCACGAATTGGCGGATATCTGCCCCGCCCACATATCCGTTAAAAAAATTTCTTCATTCATAGATACATACATTAAAAGATAGTTCTATGTAGATTACAAAAAATTATAAATAAAAAAATCATACAACAAATTACAGAGATTACAAAAAATTATAAAAAAATTTTACAGAGATTATAGGGATTACAAAAATTATAAAACAATTACAGAGATTACAAAAATTATAAAAACCATACAACAAATTACAAAAAAATAAAAAAAATTAAAATCGATCTAAAGAATCTCTGAGATCTGAGATCTCGGATAGATCAGATCTCAGATCTCGGATCAAATCTCGGATCTCTGATGGATCAGATCTCATATTTGGGCTCAGATCTCGGATCTCTGAAGGATCAGATCTCAGATTCAAATCTCTGATGCTCTGTTCTTGACTTTGAGTTGAGTTATATTCACTGCGAACTGTAAAAGAGAAGAAGAAGGAGACCTAACTCCTGAGATGACTGTGAGTGAGACCTCTTCGGCTCCTTCGAGTGGGGAAGTCGAGGAAGGGAGGGGGAGAGTAAGGCGGAGAAGAAAGGGGAGAGTAAGGCGGGGATGGGAGGAGAGTAAGGCGGGGGAGAGGAGGGGAAAGTGAGGCGGCTTCGGCTCCTTCCGTCCTTCGAGTGAGAAATGAGAGAATGAGATTGTGAGAACTGAGAAATAAAAATGTGAGGTTAGTATTTCCTTTATATAGCTGAAGGGCATTTATGTAATTTTACCGATTAAACAGATATCTGTGGGGCGGATATGGCCAAATCCTTATCCGCCCTGATTAATAAACGGATACAGATTTAAAATCCGTATCCACCCCAACCTCCATTGACCCTTTACCAAATCCGCCCCACTGTCATCCCTACTGCGGATTGCTCACACTGGGGAGGCTACATTCACTCCACGCTTCAGCCCTAATCAAGTTCAATTGCAGAATGTCTATCACGTTCCAGGTATGAAGAAAAACTTATTTTCAGTATCACAATTAACAACAACTGGCAAGTATGTGGTGTTCGGGCCAGAAGATGTTAAAGTGTACCAAACTCTAAAACCATCGGGTACACCCATCATGACGGAAACAAAGTTGGAGTTTATCTACGTGATGACTGTGGAATCAACATATGTGGATAAGACTCGATGCAGTGAAACTGTTGACTTGTGGCATGCAAGGCTAGGGCATGTTAGCTATCATAAGTTTAAGATAATGATAACCAAGTCAATGTTGAAGGGTCTACCTCACTTGGACGTACGAGGAGGAACAATCTGTGTTGGGTGCTAGTACGGAAAAGCTCATCAACTACCCTATCAGGAGTCTAAGTTTAGAGCCAAGGAACCATTGCAACTCATCCACTCAGATGTGTTCGGGCGGGTGAAGCAACTATCAGTCAGTGGAATGCGATACATGGTGACTTTTATTGATGATTTTTCAAGGTACGTGTGGGTTTACTTTCTGAAGGAAAAATCGGAAGCTCTCGACATATTTAAGGCATTTAAGGAGGACATCAAATGGAAAGTAGGAAAGAAGATCAAATGCCTACGTACCGATAATGGTGGAGAATACACATCGGATGAATTTACCAACTTCCTGAAGGCATTAATTGGTGGAGATATGTCTAACCTTTACAGAGCGACACCGAGATTTACGCAAATAACAAGCAATGTGCAAAAAATAAAGATGACACCGAGATTTACGTGGTTCGGCTTTGCCTACTCCACGGACGACTCTATGACCATCTTATTGAAATGGAAACAATTGAAGATTACAACGTTGTCAAGCAACAATCCTTAATAGCAATGACATCCCTAAAGAGAACCTCGCCATCCGCAATGACATCCCTAATAGCAACTTGGCTTTGATACCCGTTTTTGGCGCGCTAAGTGCACCTAGGTCCACTATACATAGCAACGATATTGTCCCCAACTTAAACACCACAACTTGAAAGGCCTCGTTACTATTAGGGAGTGGATCATCTCCTTATAAACCTTAGTGACGACTCATCCTTATTATTCAAGCCAACTCCATTCCAACACTGCCTACAATCAATGGTCAGTCCCAAAATTTTAGTGTTAGATGGATAGAATATAGGTGGCATCAACATTACAACATATAAACACAGGGCTGTGATTTCTAAACATTCAAAGAGAAGCTCCTTATGCTCCAAATGTCGCAAAGCCTATGCAACCATTGATCAGCGAATGTTCGTGCTTTACCATTCATCCTACAAAAGAAAGTTAACCTGATTAGTAAATTAAGCATTTTGTTCATGGAAACTCTGTGTGTGCGTGTTTCATGATGAAATATGCGTGTGTTCATGGTGAACCTTCTGACAGATGAAGGGGAAAAAAATAATGTGTGTGTCAGGACATAAGGATCAAAGAGTACTGAAAATTTTGGGGGTGTTATCTACGTACCCAATTTTGAGAGTTCAGTTTTGCTCCTCTATGAACCAATTGCTCTTTGCTCGATGTGCACGTCCAGATGATTTATTTTCCTTATGGAGATCAAGCTTCCGAAATCCAACCCACCTCCTGGAAGACCAATCTAGCGACAGCTTGTACCTAGTTAAAAGACCAAACATTAGGAAGTGTGGGGCACTAGGGTTTAGAAATGGACTAGGGGAAAAAACATAGATAGAGAGAAAAAGTTACCAGAAATAGTGAAGCTTTGTTGGCTATTTTGTGACAGCCACATTGGAGTCAAATTTATGAGCTTGTTCTTAACCTCCCTATAACTTCTTCTTTTCTCCAAACTTTGAAATAGCCTTCTGTTACCATGTTGCTGGGGAGATATTTCAGCTTGTCACATTGATATATTTTCAGTAGCCTCAAGGATGGCAAGGCCAGTTGCATGCTTGGCCACTCCTCTTCCAAGTTTTCCAAATCTGACAAGGCTAATCCCTCTAACTCTGAAAATTTGCATCCTTTAGACCCAAAGAACCCCGGACTGAAATGAGTAATGTTTCCATCAGAAATGTAAAGATATCGTAAACTAGGAAGGCAAGCTGGATTGAGCCAAGAAGGTGTTCTTTGTCCTTGACAGCAGAAGAGATGAAGTTCTTCGAGTTGCTGAAGAGGAGCAAACTCGTAATCCTCCTTGGGTGTAATTGTCTCACTAATTCTGTGATTCGTAGATATGGTTAACCTCTTTAATTGCTTCAGCTTTGGTAAAACATTTAAGTCTCCTACTTCTGTTTGATCTTCTGAACTTATTTCCAGCCAAAGTTGTTGAAGTTGGGTCAGTGCATTCAGATGAGAAATGCGGCATCCATCCTTGATAGCTGAACTTGCAGACCTAAACCCCAACAAAGTTTTCAGGTTAGGAAGTTGCCCTATTCCCCTGGGCAGATATTCTAGAGCATCACAACCGAAAACATTGAAGCTGATTAGTTTCTCCAAGGATGTTACACTATCAGGTAACCTTTTTAGGTAACGACAAAAGGAGAGTCCTAAACTTTGAAGGTTGTGGAGATTTCCGAAAAAATCCGGAATTTCATCTAATGTAGAATTCTCTATCTTAAGACAAATAAGGTGTGGTACTGATCTCAATCCATTCAACCAGTTAAAAAGGAGTTTATTCTGAGGTTGCTGACAATACTCTGAATCGAATGATATATTTAAAACCCGCAGCCATTTCACTTGGCAAAGTGGTAGCACCAAATTATGACAAAACACTGAACTCTCGTGTATTCTTACTCCAGTTATCGTGCGTAGCTTTTTTGAATTGGCGTCACCAAAGAAATTGGTATTCCCATTGCTTGGTAAGTTCACTCGACGTGGCGATGTCACAATAGGTAGACCATGGCCTTCAGCAAAATCCATGAACTTTTCTTCACTTGCAATCTTTAAAATCATGTCTCGTACCATATCATGGACTCGGCAACTCAAATAAATTTTTCCAAATATGGTTTTACCAACACCCAACAATAAACATCGGCTAATTAATTCATTAAAATATTCTTCTCCAATTTCAAAAGTTGTTCTCCGATCCCTCCGCTGAACAAAGCCCTCACCAATCCACCAATCAATCATGTCTGACAGATCTATCTCATAATCCTCAGGAAATGCTCCAAAACATAACAAACAAGGTTTCAGATGTGTGGGAAGCTCTTCATAGCTTAACTCGAGCGTAGACATGACTGGTCGATAGTTCTCACGAGTTGCGAATCCTTGTAATATTCTTTTCCATTCATTGATAGAATCTCCTTTGCCTAACATTATTCCAGCCACGACCTTAATTGCTAAAGGAAGTCCTCCACATTTGGCAACAATATCTTTGCCGATGGTCTCAAGGTTTGAATATACACACCTCCCACCTTCCCTTGCAAATGTGATTCTAGTAAACAATGACCAACTGTCCTTTTCAGATAGTATCGTTGGTTTGTGTATATATGAGGCCCCGATTTTTCGCGAAACTTCTTCATTTCTAGTGGTAACAATAACACAATTACCATGGTCTTTTACCATTTGGGGAAAGGCTGACTTCAAGCTCTCCCACCATCGCCCTTCATCTACTCCCCAGACATCATCTAAGATGAGCAAGTTCTTCTTCTTGTCCAGTTTGTTTTGTAGTTCTCGAAGTAGACCCCTTAGATCTCCTTTTAACAATCTTTCTTCTATGCTCAATTTTCTCAATATCCCCTTGATTAACTCTGGGAAATCAACATTCTGGGAAACAGTAACAAACAACACTTGATCAAAGCATTCTTTCACACTGCCACTGTTGCATATCTTTTCGGCAAGAGTTGTTTTGCCAATCCCTCCCATCCCGACAATCGCAATAACTGTCAGGGGCTGATGTGCTTCAGAGATCCATTGCTTGATTTTGTGAGCATCATTATCTAAGCCAACTATGTCATCATCATTCGTTAGGACTGGGTATATCTCTGGTTGACTATTCACCACAGACTCCATGTTTGGGAGTGGGAGGGTGCTCAAATAAGATGCCATCCGCTCTCTATGATTTTTTATATCTTGATTTATCTCCTGCAACTTGTTGCCAATTCGATGACGTAATTTCAAATACACAGGAGAGCAGTAACTCAGATACTTGGCTGCCATTCTTTTTTCTCGTTTGAAGAACAATTCACAATCAGCTATCACGTCTTCTGCATCGTACAACAATTCTCTCAGTCCTTCTAGGACAGTTTTTTGAGTTTCTTTTCGCTCCTTCATCCTCACTTTATCAAAGTCCTTCAGGTAACTTTGCATCAAAATAAGCTCTTTCTTTATCACCTTAAATTGTTTATGGAATTGAAGTATTAGATGACCTTCATGCAGGAGAACATCAACTAAGTTGTCCATGAGAACTGTGACAACACCATCCAACATTTTCCTGCACAGTTTCATTCACAAGTGAAGTTCATATGCTTTTCATTTATTTTTCTTACAGCAAAAATAGGATTGTTAAGGCGAGCCTACAAACAAAATGCAACAAGTACTATTTTTCAATTAGGTTTTTTTTTTAATTATCTCTTAACGAAATATAGATAAAAACTCAACTAATTTTGAATTTGAGCATTCATACTTTACGATAACCAAGATGAAGCTGATGAATAATTGTCTTCCCCATTCCTCCTCCAGTTAAAAATTTTATTTTGTTTTATTAAAAAAAAAATTCTTATGAGGATTTTTTAAACATTCCAAGGACTCCTTTGTAGTTGATTGTTTCGATTTTGTGTTGCATGCATTGTTATAAGTTGTTTCTCATATCATTTGGTTTAGTTGGTTGATTTGTGTCATTATGTAACTTCCTACTTTGAATGACTCCATTGATGTTTCTTATATTGTTTGTTTTACTTGTTTGGTTTACAGTCTGTAGGTAGTTCGTTGGAACTATTGCTAAGTTGTTGATATTCACCTCTGAATCTAATTTCCGAATTTTGCAAGATATAGAATTTTTTTAATAAAATCTGATCTGTAGATTAAGAGGGAAATCAAACACCCTTTACAAGATCCTATACCTTTAAGTTTGTTCGTGCATAATAATTAAAATAAGTAGAGATGTATAGTTACTTACCACGCCTTTACTGTTCAGATCCAATTGTAGCTTGAATGTATCCAAATAAGAGCTTGATTGTTGTTAAGCAAGACGATCTGGAAAATTGCAATGCTAGAATATATCAACGGACAATTCAGAAACCTTTAAGATTTAAAATACATAAGATGCAGCTAGTAATGTTTGTTAGTTCTGATAAGGGATACTTACCGATAGAGCATCCACAGTAAGCTAATTCAATTTTAGAAATAATTGGAAATTTCATTTTTTGAATACTCTCAAATGACTTAGCTCAGTTTGTGTCCCACAGTAGTCTTGCCCTTTCAGAAGGGACTATAGCCTTCGATAGGGCACACAAACCTTGCCATGTCAGCATCATTGGGTGTGATTTAAGATCAAACAACTATTGTGGTGGTGGGTGGGTGGGGTTGGACATTGCTTAGTAATGGATAACGCGGGAAGAATTTTGAGTGATAAAAGCTGTAAACGTATCACCTTTTAATTGCTCCTTTGCCTGCACATACAAAGAAAGATACAAGCCACAAAGGAAACAGTTGACGGTTGATAGTGGAAGAGAAAGCTTACAAGATAGTGCAGATATAGTGCTCCAAGTGAAAACTTGCAAAAAAAAAGTAAAGAAAACCAAGATAGATGGCAAGCTTTGTATGTCAATTATGTGGTAGAATTTTCGCTGTGTGAACTTGCTGTGAATATGAGATGAGAACTTCCTAGAAATGAACCAAGTCCTCTTGGTATTCTAGTCTTCTTTGTGGACCTATGAACTGGTCAGTCATGTGGCTTTTTTCCATGGGATGGTGATGAATCTTCCAAATGGTGCTGTAGAATTGGTCCGTAATTCCATTCGACTTCTTGTTAGTCGTAGTTATTCTATGCCTAGGAACCAATTGACAAGCTGTACTTGGAGTCAAAACTTGGATCTGTAATTTTCGAAATAGAAAATTTCAAAAATATTTATTTAGTTTAGATTTGTAACAGTCATTTCTGAAAACTTCTAAGCTGCATTCATTTTGTAATAATACATATCTGTTCTTTACATTTTGGCTCAATCCCGAGTATCCCATCTCCATTTATCCTCTTACCACTCACTGAAGATGTCAACCATTTGGATGACGGATTGCATTTATAAAAAAGCCAAAAGCGTCCAAACAACTATAATGATCCAAAATGATAATGGGGAACTAGACAACTCGTTGTTGAGTGTTTCGTAAACAAAATACGGAAACAATAGTGACTTGTACTTGGCCAGTGTATGGATTTTTTTTTTTAAAATCATATTGATGTTCTATATTTTACTAAAATTTAGACACCGATCACATTCATAAATTTATGATCTATTTTGATTGTAGTTTAATCATCTATATTACAATTCAGAGTGGTGTTTTAATATTCATTGCTAACTGGGACAAAGTCAAATCGAAATGATTAAAGATAAAAGATTGTTAGGATTGAAAGTTGGGAAATGTATTAAATTTGAAGGTTGAGATTCATTTCATAATAGCATACTTGTAAATATAAAATATGTAGAAGGGCAAAAATAATGAAAAAACTTTTGAGAAAAGTTGGTGGAATGTACATGTGGTGGAGAGATAAAATATTGTGTTTTCCTTTTAGCAAAATGAAAATTATCATAACTATCTACTTCGTTGTCGGATTTTGATAAACTTAGTATCGTTGAAATGCATTTTTGAAGATCTTTCTAACAAAATCAATGATCAATATAAGGGCCAAAATATTAAAAATATATATTTCATAATTTAAAAAATATATATAATGTATTACACGTATTTAATATTTTTCATTATTTTTAAAAGCAATGAGACGTGTCGATCATACCAGAAAAAATTAGTTGGGCATCTTAATGCACATTTAAACAAAAAACCTAAATTTCATGTTTTGGCGAATTCAAAGATTGGGGGAGAACTCATTTTCGGCGTTTAAATTTTTTCCCAAATTGATTCAAAATTCACTGAAAAGGCTTACACTTATAATCGGCTTACACTTCAATATTGATTAAAATCGAAAATGAGGATAGTGATGAAGATGCTCAGTACAAAATAATTAGCAAAAATAAAATTATATGGAGTGCCAACGGCATGGGGCATACTCTAGTTTAATATATATGATGATTGCACATTATTTTTTCATCTGCTACGTAAGGGTGCGATTATGAACTAACTTCTTACAAGACTTTATAAAGCAAATTCATATGCATGTCACTTACAAGTGTGCAAACAAACATGTTTTTAAAGCCACTTGTAAGGAGCACTTACAAATGACAACCACTTGTAAGTGTTATGCCACTTAGAAGTCATTCGAACTAACAAGCCCCAAGTGTTATCTTTATTTTAGTATCCATTTCATTTCGCTCATGATAATTGACCTTGGGGTATGCTTTCTAAGTATAATTTTAACTAGGGATTGGTGAAGGCAAATCAACAAGGTTGACTATGCCATTTTGAATCCTAAAATTAAATAATTTTCAAAATGGATCTCAAATTCATTCATAATAAATCAATACCAAATGGACCCCAAAGTCAAAATAATGCTTTTTTTTTTTATAGGGATCCATATTTTCGAATTTTAGCCCCTATTAGTTAGTCTAAGAGCATATCCACCCACGAGTGAAAAAGCAAAACCAATAAAAGGGATTTTTTTTATTTTCAAATTTTGTTTTTCCACCCACTCCCATGTAGCGGCCAAGGGAGTATAACTTTATGGAGGCATTTAAAGTGGGGGCCAACATTTCTTTTGAAAAAAAAAAGTTAAGAAAGGTCGTTGAAAATTTATCATTTAAGTGAAGTTCACTGTATCTCCTTCCATTTTGAACGGGGACACAATCAAAGTGGGGGCCAACAGCATGTTTGAAAACTAAATTAAAGATTGTTGCAACCTATCATCTACATCATTCCATTTATCTCTCGTAATTAAAGACTTGCTTTCACTCGATCCACTTAAATAGTTATATTTCATGCTCAAGCTAATCAACCAAAGAGTGCGCATATGCTCATCGTATTTAGATCCCAATCCACTGAATACAACCCTAGGGTAAGGCCCACTAGGTTTGTTGAGATTGCTCTGAGTGAGGCAATCCCGAGTCAAGTCCACTGATTTTCACTTCAAATTGATAGCCAAAACCATTAATCCAATTTATCAACTGACCTCACCTCCCATTGTAGCTCCTCTGCCATGGCTACAAAGCTTGTAGTTCGAGCATACTCGCTCAATTAAAAGTGCTTCCCGTGCTTTCACATTTGATCATCTCCAAAGCTCTACGTCGGTGTCTTCACTTCTCCTCCCACGAGAACCCTACTACAGGCATCTTTGGAAAATCAAAGCCCCCATCAGCGTTCTTTTTCCTTCTCTGAAAGATCAACAAAAATATCCTCCCCACTACGACAAATTTAGTGAGGATTCATATGTCTATTGATGACTGCTGTGTATTCTGTAAGAATCATAAGGAAGACACCACCCACCTATTTTTCCTCTACCCGGACATCAAAAGATGTTGGCTCCTTTCGTTTCTCCCCATTGATCGAAGCCACATACATCCGAACCCTTCATCCATCTTGAGGCATTTTGAGTCCATCTAGAGTACAACAAAAGTCCATCCCGAGGCAAAAGAAGAAATGTTGGCCCAATTTATGGTTGTGTTTGTCACTATCTAGAAATTTTGCAATGAAAGTGCTTTCAACAAAATTAAGTTCAACATTCAATCCTTCACTTCGAGTCTCAATCGCACATGGGCACCTTGGCACAAACAATGGTTTACCACTCCCAAGTCTTATCCTCCCTTAATGGCCACTCGAATGGAAGATACGGTTACGAAAATCAACTTAATCCCTCATATCTTGGAAACAACCACAACAGATGTCCCAGGGAACGACACCAAAACAACAACCCAGGATTTTCTACAGGCCCCAATCTGACATCAGTACAGCCAACATTGCCAAGATCTACGCCCAGATTCAATCAGCTACACATCATAGAATCAACTTTAGACCCAATCTGTTTCGCCCCATCCCCCTTTCCTTGGAACCAAATATGATTATTGTCAGTTTTGACTTTAGTTTTTTTTAATCTTCTAAATAGGGGTCCCTTGGTGTTTTTGCAATCAACCAACAGGGCGAGTTCTTGCGACAATGGCATGCTCTACTCCGAGCAAGATCCTCGATAGTACCATGGCGGAGTATTATGCAGCAGAGGCATCCATTATTCTGATTCTAGTGCAACACTGGAAAACATTTTTCCTGTTTGGTGATTCAGCAAACATCATCAATCTCATTCATGCAGACAACAATAATCATTATCTAGCTATGAACTGGGCTTAGCGTCCTATTATTACAAATATTAGGTGCCTTTTTTGTTGCTTCCTTGTTGGTTTTGTAATTATGTGGGCCGAGACCTCAATACTGAAGCCCATGATTTGGCTAGGATTGTTGCGACAAGTCCTAATGTGTTGACCAGTGTTCTAAAAAGCGTTGGGCGGGCGGCGAGCAGGTGCCTAGCGCCCAGGGGCCTAGGCGGTGCCTATGCAGTCTTAGGTTTTGTATTATAACTTTAATAATTTACAAAAGTTAAGCATAATACCTTATCAATTATATCCAATTTAATGCCAAGATACATATGCAAAATTTAAAAACATGAAAAATCAACAGTCATGAACCAAATTTATTAAAACTCAAATGACTAAAGTTGGTCATGATGAGTACTTTATATAAAATTGAATTTGTGGACAAATATTCAAACCTACTCTTTTATTTTTCTTCAAATTGCATGAATAACCTCAGTCATGTTTGATCAAATCTACATTAGTAAAATTAGTACCGGCAGATCCTCTGAGAATTTCATTAAGTAATCATCATTTGCTACAATTAGACATACACTGAATAAAAAATAATTAAATAGTTTATTTCTAAAAAAAAGGAAGGAAAAATAAAATAAGAACACAATCAGCCTTATTAAAAAATAAAAATAAAAATAAAAATAAATCGCCCAGACCGCCTAGACCCAGACTGCCCAGAACCTGCACAACCATTAATCTGGGCAGTTTTCTACATTCTAGCGCCTAGGCCGATTTTTAGAACACTGGTGTTGACTATGCCATTTTGGATCCTAAATTGAAATAGTTTATAGAAAGGACCTCAAACTTGATTAGAATAAATCAAAACCGCATGGACCCCAAAGTCAAAATAATTCTTGTTATCAATATGGATCCATATTTTCGGGTTTTGGCCCCTATTAGTTAATCTTAAGAGTATATCCACCTATGAGTGAAAAACAATAAATGGGTTTTTTTCATTCCCAAATTTTGTTTCTCCACTCACTCCCATGTAGCGGCCAAGGGAGTATAACCTTATGGAGGCATTTAAAGTGGTGGCGGTTTTGCACATGCCCACCTATAAAAAAAAAAGGTACATGCCACCACCAACCACACTTAGGTCCTCTTGGGATGTTCCAATATCTGTTAATGGTATCTCGGATGTCATATGGGGACCAACACTTGATTTGAAAAAAATATTAAGAAAGGTCGTTTGAAAATCTATCATTTAAGTGAGGTTCACCTTAGGGACACAATCAAAGTGAGGGCCAACACCATGTTTGAAAACTAAATTAAATATTGTTGTAACTTATCATCTACGTCACTCCATGTACCTTTCATGAAGACTTACTTTCACTCGATCCACTTAAATAGTTATATTTCATGTTAAAGCTAATCAACCAAAGAGCACATATGCTTAGGTAGCAACTACTTCACACCACCATTTCCTTTCTCTCACACCACCTACTTTCTTTCTCACACCACCTATATAACAAAAGCTCAAATTTTTTCCCCTCACCATTTAAATCGACAACGGTTCCTTCCTCCCCCATTCAAAATTTCTCCCTCTCACACATTCACATCTATTTGAAATCTTTCCCCACACTCAAATCTCTTGCAAATCTCCTCCATTTCCCTCGAAAACTCTCAAAATCCCCTCAAAATTGAAACCCTCAAACTCTCAAAAAACGCCAAAATCGTCACCTCTCAAAGTCCAAAACGCATCTCTCTTGCTACTCCAACTCTTCTGTAAGTGAACCATTCATTCTATCTTTGGGTTTAGGATTTTTGTTTGGATTGTAAGCGAGTCAGCCATTGTTTGTTTTTGTGCATTTGTGTATTTGTCTCCATATTTAAAGTAGAACTGTTTATATTTTTTCTGCATTAATGTTGAGATATATAATGTTGGTATTTATCTAGGGCTCCAAATTAGTATTTTTCTTATTAGAATGTAGGAAAATGAGATATATAATGTTGTTTTACATCCAAATTGGATAAAGTATTGCTTGAAAATTAGTAGAATTTATTGTACAAAAAAATTGTCTTGAATTATTTGTTTCCTTTTATTTGAAGATTTATCATGTCTTCTGTTGGTGGGGATGATGGAGGTGATAGAGGTAGAAAACGAACCATGACAGTGTTTGCTCGAAAACAGATAGCAAAAAATGGCAAAGAACTGGTAGAAAAACGAAAAAAAATAAGAAATGAACAAAATAGGGACAAAGAAGTAAGGAGGAAAATGATAGATGAGCAAATGGGGATTCAGATGTATCCTCAAGAAGCAAATAGACAAATAGTTGTATTACAAAGTCAAACCCAATAAAAAGGGCAAGGAGGTTCGAGTGGTGCAAGTGTTGGACCCCATGTAGAGGTTACTTGTTGTTTCTTCTAGGTATGACTTTATTTGCCGATAAAAGTAGAACAAAGGTTTATATTGAATATTTGAAGACGCTGATGGAGGTGGATGATGTTAACAAGTATGCATGGGGCGTAGCAGGTATGGTAGTCTTGTTTCGTCAGTTGGGCGCAGAGAGGGAACGAGGCAAATTGCTGAATATTTGCCTATTTTTTTAAGTATGTTTCGAAGGAAAAAAAATTAATTACCCTCATAATATATAAGATTTTCATAATATTTGTTTATGTTGTTTTCGTTTATATGCATGGATATATGATCACTTTAGACTCTGGGGTAATGCAAAATTGACATGGGATGCTAAACTCTCCACCATAGTTAAGTGGGAACCACCACAAATTATAGGGGTTTTGGGCAAACAAATCATCACTCTTAGGGAGCATGCCGATGACATATCTCCTGAAGAGGTAAAAATGCATATTTAAGTTCAATAATAATTATTGTATGTGTCATATATTAATAAGTTTTAATTATTATAATTCGCAGGTATTTTGGGACCCTTACGTGGAGTCCAAGAGAAACATTTCCCTTCATGGAATCACATAGTTCATAAGATGTTTGTTATGCCTCAAAATAGAAGAACTCTATCACCTTGATAGAGTTATAAGACAAATGGGAAATGAACAAGTCATCCCAATCCAAGCCAAAAGGAAGAATAGAGCTCGATCTAGCAAGCATTATTACGTTCAGTATGAGGTGTTGGCTTCATTCACTCAAAGATGACATTAACCAACAAGTTGCTTCTGTGAAACTTCCATGGGACTGTGCGGTAGATTACTTGGACTGGTTTCACTACATTAGTCATCCCTTCGTACAACCACCGAACAAGAGGAAAAATTATCCCCTAAGAAGACATTTATTTTTTTTCAAATAAGAGGGTAAGTACAAACATTTTACACTTATGTAATTTAAAAATTTTACATGGTTTGCACTAACATCTAATGTTTCCCTGCAAGAGATTGTAATTGTTCATGCTTGTGACTTGATTAATGCATTTATTGAATAAGGGGGAAACGTCGACAAGGTTATTTTGCTTACTCGGAAAAATAGAATATGGGATTTGCTAGATGAAATGTCTACGTCCGTTACCTTGGAACAATAGGAAGAAGAGTCTGACGTACGCCCCAGTGTTGACAGTACTGAAGTTGATGGTGGAGGAAATGAGCGTCGAAGCATGAACAAAGATTCTATGTTCGGAGACGACAAACATAGTGTCTTAATTATGTAAACTTCGAAAAAAAAAATATTTGGCTTATATTTGTTTAAAAGCTTTAAGATTTGTAAACTGAAGATAATTTTATAGGAAGATTTATGTTTTTTACTTATATATGTTCTATTTGTTTACTTAAGTTGCACTTAACTATTTATTTACTTATGTTCTATTTGTTATTGTTGTTGCTTATCTAAACTAATCCACAAGTCCATATTGAAATCAGAAAATCATAGCCCAACAAATTTCCAATAAAATTTAGATAAATCTAGTTTAATGCGATAATGCGACTTGTATAGAATTCACATAGAGGATTAGTTCGGAATACTTGTATGGTTCGAGTTTAGACTTGATCCGACAATGTGCAAAAAATTAGAAAACTAAGTTTAAAAAAAAGTTTCACAAACTGAAAATTCTTCCATTTTCAGCAAAAAATTGCAAGTTTTACTCCTGTTCGCAGTGCACAATGAAGGTTATCTCAAGATTCCCGCATTGTTCACCACGAACAGAATAGTATTTTCCAAAAAAATCATGTTTGCAGCTTGCATTGCTGGGAATTTCAGATAACCCGCATTGCACACTGCGAACAGAAAAAAAATATTTCTTGTTCAGAGTGTGCAATGCGGGGTATCTGGAGTTCCCCGCATTGCAAACTACGAACAGGAAAAAAATCATGTTTTTTTTTTAGTCATCCACCTTGGCCTAGAGATGATTACTGAAAATGATTGAAAAATGAATTTAATACAAGGACTATGGCCATTGATCTATTTGTTAAGGCCCAAGGTCATTGATCTCCTTTCCTACTACTCACTAGCCATCAATGGTTTTCTAAGACCCCCACCTACTTGGAGGACAAAACATCATTCACATTAAAAACCCAAAATAAATCCAATTAAAAATACCCCATTAAAGATAAATGAGCATAGATTCTTCTTGTTGTTAAGGTGATGTATCACCATTGAAGAGGTTGACAAAATGAAAATTATTGATATTGGTAGGTTTTGGGTAATTTTACTTGTGTATACATGAAAACATACATGGATAGCGAACAACATTTGAAGAATAAATGAATTTTTTTACTGTTCACAGCTTGCAATGCGGGGCATTTCAGATACCCTGCATTGGATACTGCGAACAGGAAAAAAATTTATTGTTCGCAGCTTGCAATGCAGGTTATTTCAGATACCCCGCATTGGACGCTATGAACAGGAGAAAATTTTCATGTTCGCAGTGTGCAATGCGGGGTATATGAAATTCCCCGCATTACAAGCTGCGAACAAGAATTTTTCTGGAAAAAAAATTTATTTTTGCGGTGGCCAATGCGGGAATCTTGAGATAATCCGCATTGCTCACTGCGGACAGTACTAAAACCTGCAATTTTTTCTGAAACTGGAAATTTTTTTTGTTTGTGAATTAAATTTTTTTTAAACTTAGTTTTCTGATTTTTTGCGCATTGTCGCATCAAACCTATACTCGAACCATACAAATGTTCCGAACTAATCCTTTATGTGAATTCCATACAAGTCGCATTGTCGCATCAAACTAGTTTCTTCACAATTTTATTTGAAATTTGTTTAGATATTATTTTCTGATTTTGCATAGTCGCATAAAACTAATCATTTTTCTGGTCTCGCATCATACATAAACAAAACTCAAACTAATATGAGTCAAATTTCATATAATATATTAAGAAAATCTCGAAACATACAAGTCTTCCGTTAAAACAAAAAAAAATGTGACTTTTTTTTAATAAAACAATGGTTCTACTTTCATTTACATTTGTCATTTACCTTTGTCATTTACATTTGCCATCACAAAAATGGTTAGCAAAATACAATATGTGCATCAGTCTAATATGGTCACCACCTCGTTCGACTTCTTCACATTCTTCTTATTCTTGTCATTAAACATGTTCACCATTGTCGCATTAATACCAAGCTGGATCTCGAAACTACTCTTCAACAAGATTGCCAAAGGAAACATTCGACCCGACCAGGTTGGTACTGTAGGAAGCAATGGTGGGTTCGGTTGCATATGAAGGACGACATAGTGACTGCTCTGAGCCAAGTGTGTCATGAAACAAACACGTCCTGAGTCAAAATGTGGTGCCAGGTAAACATAGGGAAAACATGTCGTGATTTGGTTCCCATAACAAACAAAGACGCATTGGTAACGGCTCGCTGCCAGTTTTAACATATTGGGGTCCATAAACCAACTTTCTCTGTCTATTCGCACCTGGCCTTTTGGAATTACTAAAGCGTCTTTCACAACCTTTACTCCTTCCTCGTGCCACATTGCAAGCCACAACTCTGCATTACTCTCTAGCTCCATCATTAACTCTTTTTGTACCTGTTTCCAACCATTTTCGTCGTCATAATGAAGGAATTTGGCTATGCATCGAAAGTCACAGTTTTCGTCTCCTGGGACGTTGACAATGTCATAAACATAATCTCGTATCCAAGATGAAATCTGCCGCATCAATCTATTGTTATGAGTTATCGGTTTCTGCTTTTTTATTGACACTTTTTTACTTTTGTTTTTCATTTCTTCTTGTGTCATGGCGTATTCGTGTCCTGATGGATCCCTTTTGTGGACCTCTCGTGCTTAGCCAACTTCTTCTTTTTTAGTCTCCTATTTTCAGCCAGAAGTGCTAATGGTTCAATCATGACATTGTCACCTGGAGAACTCAACTCTATAAGCTTTCTCTTCATAACCAACTTTTATCATGACTTGACTCATTGAATCTATTCACAAGGACGTCGACCACTGTGTCTATAATCACATTTTTACTTTCACGAATAGGTGTTGTGCCAAATTAAAGTCAATACTTGTCATGTGGGAGTTAGATAACATGTAAGTTCATGAGCGCAAGGTAATCCATGCGTCGTTTGAAGCACACAACCACACTTGACAGGGTCAACCCCCACACTTTCACACCTCCGAATTTCTGAATTTATCAAATCAATAGCCCTGTACGCCACTGACCCATAAAGTAAGGAAAATTAAATGAAGTTATGTTCAGTCTTCACCTTCGTCAGAAGGAAAATAAAGTGAGTTATGTTTAGTTTTCACATTCGTCAGACTATGCTGAAATGACAACTCTATCTCAACCAGTTGGACTTTGATCATATCATGCATCTTTTTCCAGACATTAAGGAATGTTCATTGAGAATTTTTCAACGAGTGCTTTAACTTCGAGTGTGCACCTTCAACTTTATCCATTGTGCATTGCCCAAAATGCATAAATTTATCCGTCTACGCACTGAAAAAATACTCCTTATAGGGATACCAAACTGTCTTGAGATTCCAAACACTTTGTGTATTTTGCCCATTTTCTATCAAACTCAATTATGATCTTGTTTCATTTATCTTCTGAACTTGATCTATACAATTTTGAAAACGAATCTATAAAGTCGGCCCACCGGTCATTGTCCTCAAAATGTCTCTTACAGTTTTTCTTGACATTTGTATTGATGTGTCATGTGCACAATAATCTCATTGCCTTTGAAGAAACTCGTTCAATAGCCTTGATCAAACCCAGTTCTCTATTAGTCACAAACACGCTTGGCAAGTTGTCTGGCTCGAAAATTTCTGCAAGCTTTTCAAATGCCCAAGCGTATGCCTCTTCTTTCTCAGAACACATAAGACAAAATGCAACATTAAAGGTCTTCCTGGTCTTCGCCACGCCAACAATCTCAAACAACGACATCCTATAGCGATTCGTTTTATACGTGCAATCCATAAACATTACTTGTGGAAAACACTTTGCCAACTGAATAGATTTAGGATGCGCCAAAAAAAATTGGTAACTTTATTCCCCTGATCAACAGAATGTCACTCTATGTACTTGTGTGAGTTCAACTCTAGAGTATGTTGCAAAGCCATCCTACCTCTTTGCTCGAGTACCTTTAGCCGACAAAATACATTGAAAATATGCTTCAAAGTCGAGATATTATTCAGATACCTCTCTTTCAGCCAAGACGAGATGCTGCGAGGGCTTACATCGCACTTTACCATATTCTGCACATAAATCATCTCCTCTACGTTCACTTTTCCAGCAAACGAATGACCAACAAGTGACTCTGATCGAGGATGATTGAGTTTCACATGTCACGTGCAACCTCCAATAGTCATTCTCCAGTGGGATCCCTCTCAACTCAAATTTTCACCCTCACTTCTTTGTACTGCTTGATAGAACAAAATTATTTAACCTTTTATCGGGCTTCCCTCCCATTTCACAACCAAAATGGACCATTCCCTTTTATTAGCCGGTTCTGATTTAGTGATAGTAACAACTATGTTATTATCTCTACCGATGCCTTAGATCCAAGCTATCAATGCAGACCTTGATGAGAATACCTAAAAAAATTAAAAATTTGTTAATAACAACAACATATTTATAACAATGGATAATGGTGAAAACGAAAATAAGTCAAAACTTACATACCTCGTCCGTAACAAATAGCTGACTATCATCGACTACCAGTATCAATGATATTTCTTTATTGTTATTGCCACCACTTCTATCAACATTATCATCAACATTCTGCATAATGATTCAATTTATAATTAGTTTCATATATTAATTAAAAAATTAATTTACTTACCATCAAAATGACGGTTACCTCTAAATGGTTTGTCTCTGGGCTCTCAACATCGTTAAAAATCATATCCATATCTATTACATCCATTAGAAATGCCTATGCACCAATGCTCTTTAGATTGATCATCATGTTCACCCTTAAAATCTTCATTTCTGGCATCATCAACTTTATTAAACCCTTTCATTTTCATCTAATGAAATGAACTAAATTCTTCCTAGTGAAATATAGTGGAATGCAATCAATGAGGGAGAGATAGAGAAGAGGATGACGAGGACAAGGAGACAAAGGGTTTTTGCTATTTTCTTTTGCGATTATAGGGTTTTTGCGAAGAATAAGAAATAAAGAAGAGGATGAGGACAATGATGACAAACCTTGCGAGGAAGTGAAGTTTTGTCACCGAGTTTGGAACGACACACACTCCTTGCAACGAGAAATTGAGGGAGGGAAGAGAACGTTTTGCCTTTTTTAGGTTTTTTTTTTGTTTGGTTTTTGGTTTCTTTTCAGTTTTTACCATATTTAATGCTGGTAAAAAAAAACCCGCATTGTAGAAGTCGCTGCTAGGGGTGGGCACGGTCCAGATCGGTTCCAAATTTGGAGGAACCTAACTCGAACCGTTTAAAATTAACGGATCCGGTCCGGTCCGGATCCCCTCATTTTGAACATTGGAACCGAACCTAACTCGAACCGTTTGGAACGGTCCGGTTCCAAACGGTTCCAAATCTAAATTGATTATGTTTTACAAATCTATATGAACCACATTATTGGCAAACTAATTTTAAACAAACTTCTCTAATCAACTTATTAATCAAAACATGAAAACTTCAAAGCCAAATAAATAGAATCAACAGAGTGCAGAAACAAATCTGATATACAGTTGAACAATCAAACTGAACGAGAAACCTAAAAGAACCAAACAACGCGATGGTGATGATTATACCTGAGTGAAACATGAAGGAGAAGTGAGAGACATGGGCATATGAAACAATGAGTGGACTGTAATGCTAGCTAAAGCGCTTCTCACTTTCGAAAATGGGTTGACCTTTCACAAGGCAAGTCTCTTACCAACCACTTCCACCATAGAATTCCATAAATGTTTGCTCTGAAAGACAAATCAGAATCTCAGATCATCTAAATTGCTAATATCTTGCTATTTTGTTGGGTAAAGGGTATTTCCATTTTTTCCTTTTTTTTCTTTTTTTGCACTAAAACTTGTGTTTCATAGGAAAATGATATCATCTTCGCCATGGTATAAGGTGCAAATTCTGTGAATCAGAAGAAATTTAATCAGGCTAAATCAAACCTGTATTTCAGGTATCCATGATCTTTCAAACCAGATGTTGGAACCATTACTCTTGAATGATAGGCTTTGTTGGGCAGAGCCTTGGGATTTTGATGGATTGAGTCAACAGATGGCGACAGAGAGAGATCTCGCTGAGGGAGCTGCTGCTTCTTCTCTTCGACAGAGACAGAAAAAGGAGAGGAGAGGGAGATCTCGGCTTCTTCTTTTCTGATGGAGAGGGAGATCTCGGCTTCTTCTCTTCTGATGGAGAGGGAGATCTTCGACAGATCTCTTCTTCGACAGAGAGAGGAGAGGAGAGGAGAGGAGAGGGAGATCTCCTTCTCGAGACAGAGAGCAGAGAGATGAGAGGGAGATCTCGCTGATCTCTTCTTTTCTGCTGATCTTCGACAGATCCCTTCGAGTACATATCCCTTCTTCGACAGATCCCTTCTTCGACATAGAGAGGAGAGGAGAGGAGAGGGAGATCTCCTTCTCGAGACAGAGAGCAGAGAGAGGAGAGGGAGATCTTCCCCTTCTCGAGTCGAGACAGAAACAAAGAGAGGAGAGACAGAGAGGTCAGAGGAGAGTTTAGTTCTTTAGGTTTAGGTTTTGGTTTATTCGTAGGGTTTTATAGCAAATGGGATTTGAAACGGTCCGGACGGGTTCAACCCGGACCGTTTCGTTTTTAAAATTAGGAACCGGGACCGGACCGTATCTAAAAACTTATAATTTAAATCCGGACCGTTTAGAGGAAAACAGTCCGGTTCGAGTTGAATCCGTGGATCGTCGACCCGTTTGCCCACCCCTAGTCGCTGCCATATGCTTATCGCAGTTAGGTCCCAATACACTTATACACCCGATTCAGCCCTAGGGTAAGGCCCACTGGGTTCGTTGAGTTTGCTCTGAGTGAGTCACCCCCGAGTGAAGTCCACCGATTTTCACTTCAAAATGATATCCAAAGCCAGTAATCCAGTTTATCGACTGACCTCACCTCCCATTGTAGCTCCTCTGCCATGGCTACAAAGCTTGTAGTTCAAGCTCACCCTCTCCCCTTGGCCATCTTCACTACAAATCTCTTCTTCAAGAAACCCTTTTTACTTCTCCCCAAACCCTCCCACCCCTCTCTCTTCTCTACCATTTCGTCATCTCTAACTCTCTCTTTCGACCACGACTTCACTTATGGCCCCTCTCTCAAGAAAGGCAAAAACCCCTCTCAATCTCCACACTTAGACCTTCCTTCCCGATCTCTTAACTTCCCCAACACACCCAAACAAGCAGAAGCGGCAGAAGAGAGTGTAATTGATAAGGAGAGCTTCACAAGGGTGTTCGACATTGCTGCACTTAGAGTCCCTGCAGAGGAGTGTTTCACCTTAGAGAACAAGCTCAGGGGTCATTTATTGAACTGGCCTCGGGTTCGAAACATTGCCCGAGTTCCGGGAGATGAAATGGAGGATGGGTTTAAGAGCATTTTGAGAGAAAACACTGTGGGGGGTGATAAAGGAGAGAGCTTGGAATCATTGGATAGGAGGGTCAGTGGGAAATCTGAGGGGGATGGGGGGTATTTGAGTCCAGTTTTGTATAGGGATGAGCTTGCGATGTCGTTTAATTCTGGGGGGTATGTGAATTTCAAGAACCTTGCTAAGATGTCGAGGCCGGAGAAGAGGAAGAAGGTGAAGGAGGGGGCGGGAGGAGAAGGAGGAAAGAGAACTGGGAAGAATGATTTTGCTGTGGTGGAAGTTGTTGGAGATGGAAATGGTGAGGAAAATGATATGAGTGGATTGCTTGGAGAGGAGTTTAGTGGAAGGCGGTGGAGAGGTTCGACAAGGTTGCTTCTTTTGGATGAAAGATATTGTGATCGAGCTGTTGATGAGCTACCTGAGGCTATCAAGGTGTTTGTTCCAACATTGTGAGTTGCCTTAATTTGTTGTTCTTTGTATTCATATGTTGTTATATTTGTACTAGAAATCGAACTAACTTACAATAAAATTACAATTAAAATGCAAACGTTCCAATGTTATGGATTGAAAGAGGGCATAATATAAGATGGATAAAATTACAATTACAATGCAAACGTTCCAGTGTTTTGGAGAAGAAATTATCTATTGGAATGAGAAGAGGGCATAATATAAGATAGATAAATCAATTTTCTGTCAGCTGGAAAAAATATTCAATAAAAGAAAGAAAGAAAGAGGAAGTGCCACACATGAGTCTCCGAGTAAAAAATTCATGCATTACCTCATATTAGAAAATATACAGCCTGGTAACGACCTGATAAGTGATAACCATGGAACAAATTTACAGATCGAAACTGGACACGGAAAAATATAGTCCCCAAACCACTTTTAGTGGACAGATTTGGTATTGATTCTTATGGGCTTCATTGCATGCCCTGATATAAATCATCAACCTTGCGACTTGAAACTCAAATTTTAATCTCGCCTACATTTACTATTTTCTATGGACAAACACTCTACTTTTATACAATAGAAAGTTGCAATGGCAAATATGTAAGTTTTCAGTGAAACAAACAAGCCTAAACCTGAAAGGAAACCTCCGTTTAAGTTATAATTTTTGAAATGTTTGTTGTGCACATTATTAACTTCGTAATTGATTTATCTACTCTTCCCTCTGGTTTAGTCGGCAATTTACTGAACATTTTAATCTTCCTGCAGGCATTACTAAAAGAAAATGTCTGTCAAAGTAGAACTTTTGAGCTTTTGAAATGCAAGTTGACCTTGTTCTATAATTATTGGCAGATGAATGAGGTACATGACTACACTTTGAATTGATTCCATATGTTACCTTTTACTATTCGATGTTTTTCAACAAGTTGTAGCAGACCATTGTAATTATTTCTATCAATGTAGTGTTATCTTCTTTTTTTTCTTTTTGTGGGTGTGTTCTTTATTGTAAAACATTATGGAGGAGGCAGAACTTTAATGTAGTTTGTTCGTCCTTTTGCAATCGAAGTGAACATGTGGAGCCAACCATTTCTAGTTTGATAACTTGCTTAGGAATGTACTCTAGAGGCTCTAGTTTTTATTGAAACCGCTTTGCCCCAACCTTAGAGCATTGTAGAGCCATACATTAGTTAAGGTGAGGGTGAGGGGAGATCTCTACTTTTTAAAAGAAGGCTCCACCTCGCCTCATCAAGGCTCTTGTGGCAGGCCTTGGCACCTCACGCTCTCGTCTCTCCCTTGAAAACATAGATCCTCTCCACTCTTGGCAATTGGTTGTGGACTGTTCTCCCTCCCTATTTGTTGGGGTAAATTTGATGTTGGTCCGATAAATTCCTTTGATCCCGTGTACAAAAAGTATTTGAGTTTGGTCTCTTGACTGGTCAACAGTTAGCAGTGCCTTGCATTTGGCCTTTTTTTTACTCAAATACCCTACTCTCATCTCACAATAAACATCTCAAAATTGCGATCTCCATCCCTAACTTCATCTTCTTCTCCCCCTCTTCTCTCATAATCATCAATTCTCCTTCAATCATCCCATCCCACCCTCTTCCATCACTACTTCATCACGATCTCACCACCACCACTACCACCATCAATCTGAACAACACCACCGCCACCCATTAAAGTGACATTTGCAAAAAATTGCGATCTTTAATGCTCCTGTGGATGTTGTGGGGATGGGGCTTCATGGTTACTATAAGACAGCTCAAATTTTATAAGACAACACCAATGGGCATTATGTGTACAATAGGTGAAGAATTTGTTGTCTACCTTCGAAGCTATGGTCAAACCTGCGTATAGAAGTTGTGAGGAAGAAAGAAGCTATGAGGAAGAAAGGCAGCATATTGTGAGTTGGCCGGAGAAAATGAAGCAGAAGAGTGCCTCCTTTGTTGTTCCGAAGAAAAACGCAATTGCTCCTTCATCATTTCCTTCCGAGCAGCAGAAGGAAAGGAGACGGTCCTTTGACGAGAAAGAAATTAGGCGGAATCGTTCGATCTCTCTGGTGGTGGAACAATTGAAGGAGACGCCTCAACAAAATTCGTAGAATCGAAGTAGGAGACCATCTGAACAATATTCAACTCCATTGCCTCTCCAAATGTACAAACACCAGTCCCAGCAACACCACCACCATCAAGGAGTACAACTATTGTTTCAGGGACAATGAGAGCTGGTAGTGGGGGTGATAGATTTGACAAGTAACACAGTAACAGAAGCCAAAGGCCAAAGACAAATGGCAAGTTTAGGAAAGGCCACTTTAATGGGTGGTGGTGTTGTTTCTTCAAGTTGATGATGGTGGCGGTGGTGGGTTGTGACGAAGGAGTGATGGAAGTGGTTGGGATGAGATGATTGGAGGAGAATTGATGATGATGAGAGAGGAAGGGAAGAAGAATGTGGTTTTGAGATGTCTTTGTGTGATGAGAGCAGTGGTGTTTGAGTTAAAAAAAAAAATTCACATGCAAGGCACATGCTAACTTAATTGGTGACCTAATGGTCAATAGCAATCAAGGGGCCAAACTCAAATACGATTTGTAAACTAGATCAAAGGCATTTATCCCATTACTGTAAAGGACCAACATCAAATTTTACCATATGGCATAGTCACTATGATTTGGAATTGAAGATATCTCGTTCGATAGGTTCATGTTGAGTTGGATACGCTTGATTCGTAGTAACTCAATCATTATATTCTGTAGAAGCTAAACCAATTCATTGAAAGTTTCACAACTTCGATAAAACTGATTACATATTCTTTGATTATCCTATTTAAACAAAAGCAAAACCTAAACCTAATTCCTAGTTGGACTTCTAATCCCACTTAGGCATTGACATTGGATTGGCCAATTATTTAAATAATAAGAATAAATAATAATAACTCATATTTACTTCAGTTGTAGCTCTATCTTAGTGATACTCTCTCTTTCACTAAGCTGAGCATTTCCCATATTAATGAAATTGAACTACTGTTAGTTTATTTCTTTTATTAATTTAGTTCTCATTGTGTTAGTGTGCTAACGAACTTTGATTCCCAATGAAATTTTTGTAGGCTGCTGATTATTGCACATATGTTACTGTTCGAGTTAATCGTGTCTGTATTTTTTTTTATTGCTCCACAAGTACAGATTATATTGATTTCATACAATTGGTGCAGATTTTAGAGGACTTGCTACCCCAGGGTATTGTTATTCCTACAGCTTATGAAATTGTTGGACATATTGCACACCTGAATCTGAGAGATGAACACCTACCTTACAAGAAGCTTATTGCTCAGGTGGTCAGTTACAGTAATACAAGTCGGTCTTGTTAATGCAATTCAGGAGAAAAGGTTCACTTTCTCTTATGTTGTATATAAAATAAATAAAAAAATATTTCCCCCTCTTTTTCAGGTAATCTTGGATAAAAACAAGCCCAACCTCAAGACAGTTGTCAATAAAACTGATGCCATTCAAAATGATTATAGGACAATGCAGCTTGAAGTTCTAGCTGGCAATCATTCCCTTCAAACAACTGTTTTGGAGAATGGAATTCGTTTCCATGTCGATTTAGCATCAGTGTATGTCATCTTTTACCAGAAAAATTTCTAGGCTGTTAAACTGGAATTTTGTCCAAACAGAGTGATTCTGACGATATGAAAACAATTTTTTTAATCATTCTCCGAAAGCACGGCTAGAAATTCTAGAAGAGTATAACTTTTTTATTCATCTAGTTGTCTTCTAAAACAGGGTCTCACTCTTAGGTCTTTGCATTTGTGATGGCTCTGATCTACTTATTCTTCTTTGCAGATATTGGAGTTCTAGGCTAGCAACGGAAAGGCAAAGGCTATTGAGCCTCTTTACGAGCAATGATGTTGTTTGTATGTTAATCAATCTCCCACTCTTGATCTTGATTGCTTATTGCATAATTTAGATTTGTAGACTAGATGGAATATGCATTTGTTTGGGGGGTATTATGATAATTTCTGTGAGACTGACTTTCTGAGTTTGAAAAGCTTGCCGTTTTTTTCTAAATTAGCTGGTAAAATTATCAATTTCCTCATCTTCTCTCTTGGAGGTTCTCTATCACATCACAGAAGAAAAGAAGAGGATGACAATAATCAAAGTGAGACTGTGGCACTCTTAAAGACATTTGTACAAAAATGACATTGATGATTTGAGGAGGTTTTAAGATTTCAAGAACTAATACTTCTCGAGATAGTGTAGAAGTTCCATTGCAAAAGAAGAGATGAACTACGATGAATAAGAATGGTAAAAGACATACGAAAGACCCCAACACCTTGGCACTACCAAGGTGTCCTTAAGAGCACCCAAAAACATAACAGACACTAAGATTCTAGAAATGATTTCTTCTTTTTAGATAATGTAGAAATTCCATTGTAAAAGAAGAGAGTAAGAAGGGTTAAAAAGAGATGAAGTTAGATCATACCTCATTTCTCCTCCTCTAGTGTTATATCTTCTTTTTAGACGTGGGAAGCTGAGAATGGGAATGCTAAATTATTAGTCGTCACATAAAGAGAACTATAGAGAAAACTTTAACTCGGGATCATCGAATATAGAACTGCCAAAAAAGGAGGCGCCAAAACATTTAAGGACTTGGAAAGTTAAGTGTATAAGCTAAGAAAATATTGAGTGAATTATAAGATGAAGACTTGGAAGCCAATGCAACCATACATACCAATAACATTAACTTGGGATGTGGTAATATTGGTGAGATTAGCAAATGATGCGAGGGTGTTACCATTAATTTCATTGAGGAAGTAGATTTATATGTCATGTGATCAGAGGCATACTGCTCATTGACCTTAGGAACAATCAATGTAGAATTGGGACAATTAGTGTTCATCGTAGTGATATGACATTGATGATATTTTGCAGTGGAATAATCAAACAACCTAGGGTTCATTGCCTAGTCGTAGTCACACAAATATCCAAAGAACTGCATCTCTTAATCAACTTGAACTCAACCTAGGCCAAAATCTGACTATTACAAATTTCCCATGGCCTTTATTTATGATAAACCTAAGTTTGCTAATCAAGCAACTAGTTTCCTAAACAAGATGGAAGCCCTAAATCCTAATTGAACTGGAATCCCCTATTCTAATTGCAAAAGCAAAAGTCCTAAGTCTAGTTGTTAGGTCCAAGCCTATCTATTCATAAAAATGAAAAAATAATATTATTTTCCTAAAAAATAGTATTATTTTCTTATGTCCATCAACACGGTAGAAATGGATTTTTACACCAAGTGGAGATCCTGGATCAACACTTAACCTTTCTCCTCCTCTATGCAACTTTATAGGTCCTGTGAGGCTTTTAGAAGTTCAAAAGGGTTGTGTCAAGGAAGCCCCATCTCCCCTCTTTTCACTAAGGCTGTTGAAATTCTAACCACCACGACCTTACACGCTCTCTCTAGAGTTGATCAGAGGTTTCTTTGTCACAGATGATACTGTTGAAATCCTTATATATAATTGATAGGTATAGGAATATTAGTAATATTTTTATTATATTGCTATTTCACTGAATAAGTGGGCTTGGATCCCAACATGTAGAGTTAGGGCTTTGTTTTCAATTAGATTTACGGGGTTTTATTTCAACTAGAATTAGGGTTTCCTTTTCAGCTTAGGAATTAGCTTGCTTTCTTTGCAAGTTATTTGATTTTAGAAGTAAATGCCTTTGATGTAATAGTTTCGAGAATATAAAATTATTGTTTATGAACTAGTTTGGATCTTACATCGTAGGCATTTTTTTCCTAATGAGTCGTAGTCAAAGCAAGCAAAAGCAATCGCTTAAAACGAGAATTGAAATGAGGTGGTAACAACTCACTTCGCTTTGGCCAAAACAAAATGATGTCTTTCTGCATTGTCAAAAAGGGTTAAAGCAACTGCAATATTAAAAATTGATTGAAGATAATAGATGAAATCATAATAATTAAATGGTGCAAATCATATGGGGAATTACTAGATTTTGCTAACATTATAACTAGATATAAGTAAAGTGCATTTATTTGCATTTAAATTGATAGGTATATTGCTATTTCACTGAAAAGTGAACTTGGATCCAACATGTAGAGTTAGGGCTTTGTTTTCTATTAGATTTACGCGTTTTATTTCAACTAGAATTAGGGTTTCCTTTTCGGATTAGGAATTAGCTTACTCTCTTTGCAAGTTATTTGATTTTATAAGTAAAGGCCTTTGATGTAATAGTTTCGAGAATATAAAATTATTGTTTATGAACCAGTTTGGGTCTTACATTGTGTAGGCATTTTTCCTAATGAATCGTAGTCAAAGCGAGCAAAAGCAATCGCTTAAAGCGAGAAGTGAAATGAGGTACCACCTCATTTCGCTTTGGTAAAAACAAAAAGCGGTCTTTTTGCGTTGTCAAAAAGGGTTAAAGCAACTGCGATATTAAAAATTGATTGAAGATAATAGGTGAAATCTAATAATTAAATGGTGCAAATCATATAGGGAATTGCTAGATTTTGCTAATATTATAACTAGATACAAGTAAAGTACATTTATTTGCATTTAAATTGGCATTTAATCGGTATCAAATTTTCAATTTTACCGTCGTTTTTTGCTTAAAGCGGTAAGAGGGGTCCTCACTTCGCCTCAATGCTTGGTCCTACTTCTTGTCCATAGTGGTATTTTAGTCATAAAATGTTTGTCTCTATTGTTCTTGGTCTTTTCTTTATTAGTCCTTCCTGCTATGTTATAATTGTGTTTACATGGGTATAGAAGTCCATCTTGCCTTATCTTATTTCTTTAGTTATTATTTCTATCTTGATAAAATGGACTTTTTACCTAGATCGTACTTTTTTCCTCTCCTGAATATTTCCAATCTTCTTGATGTCGAGGAGTAACAGTTTTTCAAATGTGAATAGGTGATGTTTTCACGGGTGTGGGTCCAATAGCTATAGTTGCTGCAAAGAAAGTTAAGCGTGTATATGCTAATGACTTAAACCCTATTGCAAAGGAGTGTCTAGAAAGAATATCATTCTCAACAAACTGGAGAGAAAAATCAAGGTATGGACTTGATAACCGCATCTAGGGTCTTTGAATGTATGCAACAGCAGTGGTGGGATTGCATGCAAGTCTTTCTTTATGTTTTAATCAAAACCATTAATTATTGTTTCTTCAAATCCACGATCCTCTAAACCAAGGTTCTAAAAATGCTAGGCGGGCGGCGAGCAGGGAACTAGCACCCACAGGCCTAGTCGGTGCCTAGGCTTATTTATTTTTGTATTGTAATTTATAATTTATAAAAGTAGAGCATAATGGCATAGAAATTACTTCCAATTCAATGTCAAGATAAATATGAAAAATGTATTTTTTAAGCCTTAAATTTTTTTTCGAACTGGAAATAAAAATGAAAAATAAAAAACCCGCCCAGGCAGCCCTCCTAGGCCGATTTTTAGAACAGAACTCTAAACTGATATTTCATGCCGATTGAGCAATATTTTAATAGCTGTAGTCATCTGAAGTTGTGGACAATTGAACTGGAATGAACTGATAGATTTGTTATCAAACCACAGGTATTTAACATGGATGGAAGAAGGTTCATCAATGCTTTATTTGCAAGTGACAAAGCTAATTCTATCACACAAGTTGTGATGAATTTGCCAAATGATGCTGCAGAGTTTCTTGGTTTGTAACTAACTCTATGCATTTTTCATAACTAAGTCTAGTTGTTATCATATGCCAACAATCAACTTACAGTCCGTGTTGAAACTTGGGATTCAAAACTTGGATTTATTTTTTATTTTATTTTGATGACTTTTTAAAATAGAGATATTTATGTAAATTAAAATTTAAAAGAAGTATGTATGAAAGCATCTTAAAACGTTAATCTTATGGCACTCCCCATTGTTCTATCATATGACTTGCTTAATATGAATGATGTCTTCTCTGTTGTCGATACGTCATTAACCTCATCAGATGTCGATGAAAATTTGATGACAGATGTATTTAGTGGCATATTCAGAAAAAGACCCAGAGAAAAGGATGCCCGCATGCCCATGATCCATGTCTATGGATTCTCCAAAGCTCAAGATCCTGAGTTTGACTTTCACCAGGTCTATTTCTGTAATTCAATCAGAGATATTTCGTGTGTGCATGCTTCATTATCCTTCTGTGATAGTTCTTTGTTCTCAATACTTGCAGAGAATTAGGATTGCACTCATGGAATCTGCAATTGAGGTACAGATGCACAGGGTGCGGCTTGTTGCACCTGGGAAATGGATGCTCTGTGCATCTTTCACCCTCCCGGAAAGTGTAGCCTATGCAAAGCAAGTTTAGTACAGGTAAGTCGAATAATCTTCAAGTATTTTTATCCGTTGCAACAGTTTCCATAAATTGTGTTCTTAACACACTTTCCCAGTCGGATTTTGCCCAACTCAAAATTTACTATGTTGCTACAACTGCAGCCAACCGGTGGAGCCTGTAGCCAGCTCAAGGTCCAGAGCATAAATCAAGGCAGGCTCATGACATCCAAGATACTGCAATTTTCACCACACCCAGTACCAAACACGACTATGCTGTATGCACACATATTGGTAAAAGAAGAGCCATTGATCGAGACCGGTTGTCTTGAGGATGTTTTGCCTAGTTAGTGAATCCTTCACATTGTAACGCGAAAGCCCCAAACAATATTGTACAGGCTCAGAGGAATGGTATTACAATAGATGCAAACCACTGTATTTTCTTCTTTTTTTGTACAGCCACTGTATCCAGTCTTAACTCATAAGTTATATCAATGGTAATAGACTTACTTCAAGAGTTGGAGTTCATGCTTCATTATTTTGCTTGTCATGTTCGTAGTGCTACATGGAATTTCCTGCCAATGATATAAACCTTATCTGTTTATTCTAATGAAAACTGCAGCACTAGACTCTTTTACCAGCATCCTGGCTGAGTCCGTTCCATCGAAATATTGTCTGAGTCCTTGTAAGGGACTTGTGGTTCTTTGAATTATTCATTTGCAAGCCATCACAACATTGTTTCAAATCCCCATCACTGAAGTAGCAATAATTGAGAAATGAAATTACAATGTGAAGATACAAAAATTTTAATTACAAGTTTTAAGAAAACAAAAACTAAAAAACTGAAAAGCGTGGACGGCAGGATTCGAACCTGCGCGGGCAAAGCCCACATGATTTCTAGTCATGCCCGATAACCACTCCGGCACGTCCACTTTGTGCCAGTGCATGACACCAAAAGTTTATAACTAGTTTGTAGTAGAGGTATCTTGGCTAGCTAGAATACATCTCCGGAGTCTACAAAATTCTCAAAATCTTAAATACACAGCAACTCCTTGAGCTGTGTTATGGGAGAGATGACCAATCACGCCATTGTGGGTGCATCACATCACATTCGTCTTCTTCACTACTAGATATTCCTCACCCACTCTACGGTGCTTCCTCCCTTTCACATTAATCCATCACTTTGTAGGAACATGGTAAGTACTCAAGTTTTGTGTAGGTTTTCAATTAAAACTAACTACTAATTAATGGAAAATAGCATAAGCTACTACTTCCTGAATAATTCGACTTTAAGCAAGCAGATAAATAGACTTTCTAAACAAATAGGTTTTTGATATAACTATACTCCTAAATTAAGCATGCGGATAAATAGACTCTCCAAATAAATAGTTTTTGATATAACTATATTCTTAAATCAATTAAGCAAGCAGATTATTTATCTATAGTACACCGTGAACAGTATGACACCTATGTGAATTGTAAGGAAGACTAGTATGTTATCTTTATCATTGACACTCGTCATATTTTTTTTTGCTACTGTTATAATGCATTGAACACCCTTATCACCATCTCCATCATTGTCCTCAATCACCTTTTTTTTTTTTTTTTTAAATATGTGCAAGCCTATTTTACGATAAAAATACTAATTTTTTCAAAGTGAAACTTGATTAAAATTAAAATCGATTGAATGTTCGAGGATTTTGTTTGAATGTTCATTTATTTGAAAAATATTATTCTTATGTATGAAAATATTATAAATCTTACATGTTTTAATTATAAGATATATATTTTAAAAATTTTTAAGTATTTGTATTGATCATTGGTTTAATTGAATTTTTTTTAAATACATTTCAATAATTTAAATTTGAAAAAAAAAAAAACACAATACTTTCTCTATCCTCTCTCCGCCACATTTATATTTCACCAAATTATTTTCACAATTTTTTTTTTAATTTTTCGCTCTTAAGTATTTTATATTTACAAATATGTCATCTAAGAAATTAATCATAATCCTCCACACATTTTTCAACTTTCATTCTTGGTCATCTTTTGTCTTCACTGCTTAGTTTGTCACAGTTATCAATGAATAGTGATTAAAAAAAAAAAAAAAAAAAAAACAATCCTACCAAAGTTGAAACGTTTTGACACCCATAGAAAGGAAAGAAAAAGGTGGTGCTAATAGAATTCCCTTCCTTTCCCTTTATTCCTCTTGTCTTCTTCTTCCCCACAAAGGCGTCTTCACTCTCTGAAGCTTAAACCTTCTCTCGCAAAAGTCTCTGCAAATCCCCCATCCTTTCCAGCTCTCAAAATCCATCAATCACTCTTCCGATCAACTTTCAACAAACCCTTTGGCATCATTTTCCGCTATGCAACCAGCACAAACCGAGCTTCCAACACCACCACCATCCATCATCACCAACACATCAATCCAACCCTCTTCACCGCGCCTAATCAATCCTACGGCGTCTGGCTCTAACAGGAAGATCGCCATAGCTGTCGATCTGAGCGACGAGAGTGCTTACGCAGTGAAATGGGCAGTTCAGAATTACCTCAGACCAGGTGACACTGTAATCCTGCTGCACGTGCGCCCCACTAGCGTTCTTTACGGCGCCGATTGGGGTTCTACAGGGCATACTTTCGACCCTAATGAAGAGTCACAGCAGAAGCTTGAAGATGATTTTGATGCGTTTACTACTACCAAGGTGGGTGCTCTGGCTCAGCCCTTGGTGGAATCTGAGATACCATGTAAAATACATATTGTTAAGGACCATGACATGAAGGAGAGGCTGTGTTTGGAGGTGGAGAGGTTGGGGTTGAGTGCTGTGATCATGGGTAGTAGAGGCTTCGGTGCGGCGAAGAGGAATGCCAAGGGGGGACTGGGGAGTGTTAGTGATTATTGTGTGCATCATTGTGTTTGTCCTGTGGTAGTTGTGAGAGTTCCTGATGATGAGAAGGAAGGTGGGGTTGGTGAAGGGGCGGTGGAGGAGAAGGATGTTGTGGTTGAGCTGCATCCCGTGCCCGAAGAGGAGCAGGAGTTTCATGATGTTGATGATGATCAGAAAGGTTTGAGCTCTTTGTGTTTTTTTTTTCAGTGATTTTTATTGATTTGTTGAAATGGTAGTTTTAGTCTAAGTAGATGCAAAACTAGTGTAGAAGCTGAACTTTTGATTTCTATGTTTAGGCGTTTTTCTTACTGAGCACCTGTGAGATTATGTCTTTGTTACGTTGAGTGCTTATGAGATTATGGCTTTGGTAGGTTGAGGGTTAATGTTTCTTATTGGTTGTCTTATTGAGTGCTTATGAGATTATGCTTTTGTTAGGTTGGGGTTTGTTTCTGATTCATCGAAAGTGGGTCAGCTTTGGAAGTTGACCCCCTTTGATTGGATAGAGGGGGTTGCTGTTTGAATGCCTTCCAAGTTATGAAATGTCCTGAAGGAGTAGTTATTTACCATAGTGTTTACTTCTTCATGTATGGCTTGTAGCATTGAGGTTTTCCTTGCAACTTCAGCCTTGGTGCAATCCAAGACTAATCTGCAGGGATTGCAAGGCTGTTTAGAGTGTTAGAGCTGTTCTTGATTATTTAAGTTGCAGGTAGTTAAAATAACACCAAAGTTAAGCATGCTTTTAATTCAAAGATGTTCTTTTTGTCTTGGTTTTGTGCGTGTCATGTACCACCAATTCCTCATATTGGAGTTGTTGCCCTGTTGGCCACTCGGCATTTGCAAGTTTCTTTTCTTCAGTGAAAAGGCCTTAGTCGACCAAACCTACTTTACTGTTAAAACTCTTCATTAAAGGTTCAACCAGTGCTGTATGAATCGGTGAAAATCGCGATTCAAATCGCCGATTTGAATAAACTCGGCATGCAAATGGTTTAAATTGCCCAAAAAATCAGACTTAACCCAAATCGGAGTGAATTGCCACCGATTTAGTGGTGAAATCGTTAGATCGCGATTGAAACACAAACGTTCGATTTATATGCTTTGCACAAAAGGAAGAATACCAACAGGAAAAGAAAAAAAAAGGGAAGAGGAAGAACAATAGAAGTCTGATGAGAAAACAAATCAGAGACATACCGGCTCAGATCCGCTTTATCACAACCTCTTTCCCTCGACTCCGGCTCAGATCCACTGCCTCTCAAGGCCAATCCCTCATATCCGCTCATTCTCGAGCTTTTTTTGCCTCAGATTGGTTCGAAGAAGTTTTTTTTCGAGTCGATTGTTGAAGAAGAAGAAGGATCTGTCGAAGAAGTTGTTTCGAGTCGATTTTTTTCTACTGTTTTCGAAATTTTCGACTGATTGTTGAAGAAGAAGGAACTGTCTCGTCTCTATAAGTTGAGAAATGAACTGCTGTGATTTTGTTTTTTTTGTGTTTTCATTCTTTATGAAGGTCAGTGATCTCTAAATAAAAATATTTTATTAATTATTATACTTAAACCCTCAAAGAAACATAATATAATTGGTACACTCTTATTTTACAGAGTATGTTTTTCTCTTATAAAGTGAAAATGATCCCAATGAATTTTTGTAAACCTAGCTTTTCTCAAGTAAAGAAAAAGTTGAACTTGGATTACATTCATTCATCTTCATTCTAACAATTTCTCTCTTGAATCACAATGGTTGTTCTAATGGTCATCTTATTCGCACTTGCCATATCTATTGCCTCACTTTTATACTTGATCAAGCTGAATACACTTCGAGTTCTAGGTAATTTTGAATCCTATAAAGACTACATAGAATGGAAGTAAAAAGAAATGATATATTTCAAAATGAAGGCAAAAATATGTATATATATATATATTATAATTAAAAGATCTTTTGATTTACGATTAAATCTAAATCTTACACGTTACGATTTACGATTCACTAACATTGGGTTCAACAGTTATAGATGAAACCATCTTGGAGGCATCACACCCAATCCTCTTATGCAAACAATTGTGTTTCAAGAGCTCAACTTTTTGATTCAGCGTAACCAAAGCTTCTTTCTTATTGGTCCTCTCATTTTCAAACCCTAATATGTCATACTGTTAATGACTAAATGTTGATGTTTTGAATCTCTGTTAATGGCCAAATGTTGATGTTTTGAATCTCTGCAAGACCAAAGTGTTCCATTAATTCCCATAAGTCCACGACCATTTGGTTTGAATCTCAGTTCTTTCCTTCAAACGCGTATTACTCACGCTAAAGACCACCTTTAGAACAATAAAAAGCCCATCCAAAAAGAAAGAAAACTCATCCCAAATCCAGTTTCGCACCCTTGAGAAAGAACATTTAGCTGATATCCGGTCTGAGAATGAAGAAGCAATTTACCTTTTGTTTCATTCACTTACATTTTTGGATCAAATTACGAGAGAAAGTTTATAGAGCTTCCATTCTCTCTAAAATCATGCCTCTTTTTCCTTGTTCAAAATTACATGGATAAATTCTAAGTGGTGCTCCCTTCACTATTATTCCTTGTATTTTTGTTGTCTGACTCACAACTCTTATCTTGCATGAGTTATTACTTAACTTCAAATTTTGATTATCAAGACAATAAAAAGATTCTGTTAATATAGGCAAAAGTGGCATTGGGCACAATTTTCTCACTAACCGCAGTGACATACAGATCGATGAGCAATTATCTTGTCACAACAACGTCCCACCAACATACTGACCTATCTAGAGTTCCGTCTTTTAAGACCCTATGAGTTTTGTCCAATCTAGACCCCCACTTTTATTTTGGAAGCAAGGTGGTCCTCAGATAGACCACAAGCACCAAATATCTGGTTGTTGTGCTCCTTCCATAACAATAATGGACTTAATGTTGGAACAAGGAAATTCAATTGATTTACTACCCTGAGTCTAACAAACCTATTCTTGGCACATCTCGAGGTGATCAAACATGGGAAAAACATCAAATGGGAGTATGTAACATATTGGGAAGGTGGGCTAATGACAAGTTACAACATCATGGCTCCCCAACATGAGGACACTGGGACAATTTATAAAGGAGCAGGGAAAACCTCGTTACAAGTGCAACAGACCTATCCCCATGGACAACAATGCCACAGCCACTATTAGCAAGGGTATAACAGAGGTTTCCAGGACCACAATGGAGTATAAATGGTAGTGGGACAAACTCTGGCAATTTTACTCTTCCTTATTCACTTTTCTGGGATCCTTCTAACGTCGTGTTCTCAACTCTCTTCCCTACGCCATTCTCACTGCTTATTCCCTCGTCTCTCTATTATCAAGCACCCACCTTGTTCAAAAAAAATCATACTGTTACCTTTGTATACTCCTAAGACTTTATCCACTTTCGTAGTCTGAAAGTATAAACATTTTTAGGTGTACCTAGGAGCAAAAAGTGCACTCCTTGGTTTAATGCGTGGCCTTGCTCAAGTTAAGGTGGTGGTGCTTCACATCACTTCGCATGCAAGTGTGATCTCGCCTTGACTAAAGTGCACTAACCCATCAGCCCTTGTTGGAAGTTTAATCCGTGCTTTCTAAGGTGATACGTTACACTAAGGCATTTCTAAGGAGGACTCTTGGGGGAGAGTCCAGGTTTACTTTGGGGACCTATATTGGGAGATTAGTCTTGTTTATGCCCATGCATTATAAAAATAAATAAATAAATTATTTATTTATTTTTCTCTCATCCTTGTGAGCCCCTCGCTCTCAAGGATCCTTTCTCCCAATCCTTCTTGTTTTGCAGTGAAAAGTTAAATTTGTTTTGCTGGACTCTTTGGAGTACAAACCCGCCATCTTAAGGAATTTAAACTCCTGTAATTGAGCTGGATTCAGTTAAATTAACTTGTAGTGATGGAGGGTAAAACAAAAGAAAAGGTGATAGGGATGCATGGGCATGTGAGCCATTCATGATCCTGCAATAGTTTGGCTGTCAGATCTCAGATTTTCCGAATTTGTGATTTATTTCCCATTTCTGCTACGTTAAAATGCCTTGATGTGGGTGTTGACAAGTCTTTTGAAAGCTAGGGGGTGCATGGGCATGTGACCCATTCACAATCCACGTATGACTCATGTGGATATTACTATTCCGAAACGAACCCTTTTCTTTAAAGTAAACATGCGCGGGCAAAGCCCACATGATTTCTAGTCATGGCCGATAACCACTATGGCACGTCCACTTATGTGCTAGTTCTCTTATTTTATTTTATTTTATTGGTGACTTTTATTTATCTTTTATAGATGGCATAACTTGTGGGAACATTTTGTGTGGTATATTAATGAAAAGAAGAAGCGCTACTGAGAATGCATGAACATCATGTCTTAAAAAATTATGTGGTATGTAGTATTCTCATATTATTTGTATCATGTGCACTCCTTGTTGGTATTTATGCTAATATTATTCTTAGTAGGAAAACAATTAAGGTTGAACAAGACATGCAAATGTACATGAAGTCAATGACAGATGTAAAAATGATTCCAAATTTTATCTTATATTCCCATCTCTATGAAAATTATTGTATGAGAGGTTGCAAAATTTTCAAAAATATGAAAAAGGTCACTCGTGAGTCATTTATGCTTATGTGAGTGACATCTATGTGCATCAATTGATTATTCTTGTTGAGAGAGAGCAGAAGCAGCACCTATTCTCTATGTTAATTCCTCTTCTCTGCAGGTTATCTATCGTGAAAGCTCTACCACGACAGGTAGTCCACACAAGAAAATAAAAAAAGGATCTTGGAGGGGCTTAAAATAACTATATCTCGTATTGAATCATATAGGGTGAAGATATTATGTAGGGCTTTGTTCTGCTTAGAAATTCATATTAGAGTTAACAGAATCTCTTTCTTCTTTCTTCCATTTTTTCTCATCATTACGGTCATTCACCTTAGATGAAGCAGCTCCAACAAGGAAATCACATCCTGGATTTGGATTTCCCATCATTTGATCATTTCGTGGGGAAGAGATTCCAGGACTCGTCTCCCTCAGAGTTAATGAAGAATTCTACCCCCAGCTAGAGGGAAATGTGTTAAGAGTGTCATACATGCATAGGGTCAATATTGACAATCTATAGTCAGTTTCTGAATGGACTCATTTTGCAATCAAGTGTACTTTGGGCTTGTTTTCTTCAAAATGATTTTTGCACTTATTACTTTAAAAATCAACTTTGCATTTTGATTGCATGCTAGTATGCTACTGAGAAGGCTATTTATATAGATAAGATGGGTTGAGGCTAGTTATGTTAATTAACTTTCCTAGTATGCTGACATCTGTCTTAACATGCATATCGCATAAGTTTTTATCCTTCTGACCATGTTTGTTCCGTAGTCTAATATGTTCCATTCAAAAGCTGAAGTGGGATTTGAATTCTACTGTCTTGCAGAAAATGGCCAAGGTATTTGAAGCATTGATAGAAGGCCTAGTGACTTCGTGTGTACGTCAGATTTACGACATGTTGATGGGAAAGGATTTGTGCCATGTTTTATTGAACATCGGTGTTGTACTTATTAGCTGTTTTTATCACTTCACTCTTTTTGTGAACTCTGTCACCCTGTTGAGTGTTTGATGATGCTCTTGTATGGTTGATTAGGTTACTCAGGTTCATATAGGTGTTTGATGATGCTTTAAAAGCTAAAACTATTGGTTTTCAGACTTACTTGGTGTTGGGATTATCGATTTATCAGGCTGGTTATCTTGTGTCATTGTATAAAAAAATCTAGATAGTTATTATCGAATTATTATTGTGGCTAGTTTGGTTTGTTTGGATTCTGGATGACCTTTTGTTCATAATTGTCCGAGTCTCCGAGACCATTGAAGAGAATGAATTGCATTAGGTCACAACCTCACATTTAAGTTTCAGTTTTGCCCAATGATGCTGTTTAACGCTGGTCTGATACAAGCCTATTCTGCGATATTCTGAAATATAAATGCACCATTCTGTGCTGTCCTTTGTTCTGTCAGTTGTGAACATTGTGAGCCTGTCTAACTGTCAAGGAAAACAGTGAGGGAGGGGATGTGACCACTCATTTCTCTTGAGATTCGTGCTTATGCACATCTCAAGGATGCAGCGTGCATCTTGAGGGAGATGAGCGGTCACACTCCCCTCCCTCACTGGTTTCCTCGCCATTTAGAATTTCTGGAACATTGTTGATCCAGGTGTATGTATGTAAAATCATACTCGGGCTTTTTCGCTGTGGGTTAACAATAGCAAGTGCTGTGACACAAAGATGTGCTACTCACTGACTGCGGCGTATAGTGAATCATCAAATTCAAGGCGTGTTTCAATAACCTAAAATCTCATGACCTCGTGGTGTGATCAATAATTATGAGCTCATACATTATCACCATAAAGCCATAAATTAATTTGAAATTTCTTTGTTCGAAGAAATAGAAATAGGGAAATTTTTTTTTTCCTATATCAGAAAATTGAGAATTTTTTTTTTTTTTTCGAAAATTGAGAACTTAATATTCTACGTTTGACGTTTCCATTGGTTACACAAACGCAACATAACAAAGGCCAAAACGATCTCTGCTCCTCTCCCTCTCTGTAACTTCAAAAAATCTAGAGAGCCAGATCGATTGATGGCTTGCTTGTCTTGTTCAAGAAGATTAGTGAGAACCCTTTCAACGTTAAAGCCCTCTTCTTTGCCTCACACAACTTGTTCATCATCACTAACCCCTTCTCTTCTTCAACATCTAAACCCCGAAGAAAATTTTCTAACACGTCTAACGAAGAACCCTTTCAAGGGTTTCTGCTCCCGTCCTTTGAATCTCGATGAAGCTCAAGTTCCAGCCCCTATAGACTATAGGTATGTTGTCAAACTCTTCCGCTTCTTTCATTGATTTTGTTTTGTTTTAGTGGGTATTTCAAATTGGATATGTTATGTTAATTGTTGTTTGAATTGCAGGTCTGTTTTGGAAGAAGATGAGTACCATAAGTTGGCTGATTCTACCATTGAAAACCTCCAAGAGAAATTTGAGGTATTTTATTTCATGTTTTTTTTTTTTTTTTTTTTACATTGTTTTGTTTAAAATTTAGGGCTTGTTTAGGGTTCATTACAAGCAAAGTGAAATACTTTATTGGGAGTGAAAAGGATTATTTTGGTAAATGTAAGATGTTCTCTTTTAATGCTCCATTGGGTGGTACCCATTTGCCACCCCACCTAAAAAAAGGCCTTAATGATCAAACAAAAAAAGTATTTTCTTTTTAGATTGTAAGGAACTTGTGTTTGTTATTGCTAATGAATTTTGGGATGTGTCAGGAATATGGGGATCAAGTGCAAATTGATGGTTTCGACATAGACTACGGGGTAAGAAGAATTAACTACTTTACCAAGTTATTGAGTTTTCTTGAAGGGGTGATTGAGTTTTTTGATGTGATTATGTATGGGAATATGCAGAACCAAGTATTAACTTTGAAGCTTGGGAACTTGGGCACGTATGTGTTGAACAAGCAAACACCTAATAGACAGATATGGTTATCATCTCCAGTGAGGTACTACACCATAACAGATTTCATTTTTATATGTTAGGAAGTTGGCAGCTTGGTTTCACTTGGTTATACCGTTATGCATTTGTTAAATATTATCTAAATTTTCAAGAGTGTTGTTTCTTGTAGTCAAGTAGTTGTTTTTATTGGTATGGTTGCTACTTGCTAGCTCTCAGTTATTCTTGATTCCTATTGCAAGAGAAATATATACGACCTTCTCACTGTTATGGTGTGTGTGCATGTCACCCACTAATGGTGATTATCTTTCAATAACAAACTTCTGATGGATGTTCGATTGAGCTTTCCATCTCTCTCCATGGTGTTATGGATTAATCATTTAGAAAAGAGGAAAATATGGCTTAGTAAATATGATTTCGGATATATAAGGTAATTTGGGGGTGTAAAACTCTTTCAACTCTAGGATGTAGGGTAGGGCATGACAAAAGTAGCTAGAAAACCAACTTTCCTTGGTTGAGACGTCTCGGAGAGAATACAAAATAGAATTTGGCTGCCATCCTTTAAATTTTTTTATGACTCCAAGGCTTCTTGACAGAATGGCAGAAGTCTCGCATACCTGTTCCCGTTAGGGTTTGGTGGAATGTAGGGATGATCAATCATGCGATAAGTTCGGTTGACCTGATTTGTAAAATGTAAACTAATATTCCTGATTTGCATAGCATAATTTTTTTTCTAGATTATGTTAAAAAAAAAAGTTCATGATTACTCAGTGGATACTAAAAATATATATATATAAAGTAACTATTATTGTTTGGTTTGGCATTTTCTCTGTTTAGTGGAGTTTTTGTATGTTGATATCCTAAACTGACATGCAACATTATGGTCTTGAAAGAGAATTAAGAACCAAAAACAAGAACATCCAATATATATAAATATATTTAAGAACATCAATATACTGAGATATGTCTGAATAAAAAAGTTCCTTAAAACCCGGATAATGAAAAACCTAATCCCATACTGTAACCAGAACATTCATGTGGTATTTTATTATTACAACACGTACATTGCACGTATGGAAAAAAAAAACAAAACACATACGTTGTCTTATTGTTAAAAATCCTATTATTCATCTCCTTCCATAACACCCAACAAATAGCAAATGGTGCCATCTTTCAAAAAACTTCCCGTTTAACACCTCAAAAGAAAATGAAATCTTCTAACATCTCAAAAGAACCTCCACTAACCCAGGCATCATCCATTCCACCTCAAAAAGCACTTGCAAATGCCTCCAAAACAAATTTGCCATGAACAATGAAGAATGAGATGTTTAGACCTCTTGGACTGAATCGTATGTCAAACCTCAAAAGCACAGTCCACATAAATAATGAAACTCTTTCCCAAACCCATTTCTTCCAAACAAGTTTGTGGAAAGTTGTTAAATGAACAATGCCCTACGAAGATATGGATTCCAAGCAAAACTCTCATTGTCAATAGAACTGAGCTCTTCCACAGACCATTCCAAGCAAGCTAATTTTATCTTTATTTCTTGGGGAATCTATAGTTTCTTGATCATGTGTACTCATATTCAGAATATAACCATGACTGTTTTGCATGCTTTTTGTTCGTTTATTGGTGTTTTATTATGTGATTTGGCAATCACATTAGGGTCATTATGAAACATTGAGGGGGTTTTTTTTCTTTCATAAAGTGGTCTTATGGTACTTCAAGGAAATCTGTAGTATTAAGTGCATCTATATTTGTGATCACTGAGAGAAGCTAGATGGGAACTTTAGACAGTTTGCAGCATATGTATCTTGTAGATTTTAGAGTGGTTATTGGCTACATATCTATGAGTGTGTTTTGTGCGATCTTGTTTCCAATCTCTGTCGAGCATGTCCTCTTTGACGGGGGCTGTAAGAAAGAAGTCTTTATTTGATGGGTGCGATTTGCCTTGTCTGGCTGCAGTGTAAGCTCTGATTCTCACTCCAGTAGGGAGGCTGGCATTTGGTTAACATTCTTTGATTAATGTTTAAAGGCCGAAACGTAAATTGTGATGTTTAAATGCAAGAATGGTAAATTGGGAGCTTCTGAGGGTTTATTGGGTGTTCACTGTTCAAGGACAAGCCAAAACATAGAGTAAGATGAATTCTTGTAACTATTCCTACCTAGAAATTTTTTCTTGCTGTGGACTATTGCGCATGGTAGGATTCTTACAGGTTACAGCTGACAACCTGATCAAGAGGGGCAACGTGATGACTGACAATATTTGTGAATCAAGTGAAGTATCTATTGATCACATTTTATTAACTTGCCCATGCACAACCTCCATTGAGATGGATTGAAAGGAACATTAGATGTGTTGAGTGTAAAAAGAGATGTAAACCAATTGAAAATGGTATTATAGTCACCATGTCGATATGGGGTAATACTTGGGTCCTTGATGACATTTCTTTTGATACTTGTATGTATGTGTGGGATAGATTCATCAAGATCTTAAGCTCAAAAATACTCTGCATGTGGATGAAGTGAGTTTCTGTCTCACTTCATCTCCTTTTATGATTAATACATATCTTTATTTTACTGATATATATAATAAATTCAAAGTAAAACGGATTCTCAGGAAGAATTACTTGGCCCATGGGGGGGGGGGGGGGGGGGGCAGAGATGATGTTGATATTTCTTCCGAGTTGGTGTTAGTTAGCAAGATGATTACCTGGTGTGACCTGATGGGTGTGGATTAATTGGATCCAGATTATTCTGAAGAAGAATTGGGGCTCGATGAGCTGGTTTTTGTCGGAGGGTCACAACTCACAAGAGCAAGGACATTGATATGTAGTTGTTTTATGCTTTTTGGGTGATGCCTTAGGGCCTGTCATAAGGTGTATCTGGGAGTTTTTAGCTTTTCTTTTTGTGTTCCTTTTCTGTTCTCTTTTTGGGTTTCATTGTAAACATCCTGGCTTTTCAATGAATTTGAACCTTTAACAAAAATAGATAGATTGATACCACCGTGTCTAAACACCATAGACATCATTTATCAATTATTGAAATCTTCGATGTTTCATGTTTATGGGTAGTGTTTGGGAAAGTTGCATAGACATTTGTGAGTATATGGGTTTGAGTCATGACCTTGATAAAATGGGAAACACCTGGCAATATGAATCTGTAAAGAGTTCAAGATGTTCAATTCTAGACTATTTTGAGCAGTTTAGCTGGTAGAAGATCTGAGTCAATCAAGAGTACTTATGATGAACTATGATGTTAGGCGTTTATGGTTTGTATAGGAAGGTCATACAATTTATTTTACGGCTTTGGATGAGCATGATTTTGTTGCTACTGTGCAACTTAAAAGTTTAGTGATGCCGAGGTTGCGTTAGAAGATGAGTTTTATCTCTGCTTTTTTGTAATTCATGTAAAAACTGGAATGCAGTTGAGTTTTATTTATTTTGTTCCCTTACCTTAGTTATTTTTTCTTGCAGTGGTCCATTAAGATTTGACTGGGATAGAAGTACTAACTCCTGGGTATACAGGCGTACTAAAGCAAATTTGTTGCAACTTTTTGAAAACGAATTGGAACAATTGTGTGGTACACCCATCAAACTTTCTTAAACACCTTTGATCTGTTAATGAAGTGCGTGCTTAATTTTTCTTTGGAATTTGTTGAAAGCACCAAGTTGTGTTGTAAGATTCAACGAGTAAAGTTATTGTTTATTATCACGTTCGTTACATTTTTTTTAAGAATAAGAGCTTTAAGTTCTTGCATTATGCTTAACGTGGGTTGTTAATCTATAAAGAAGTCTGGTGTTTGACAAAATATGCTGATATTATATCTGTATCGTTCGATAAAAATGACTAGTAGTGTATATGCAAACACAGATTGTGCAATCGTTCCTGAACTCTGTGAAGCACTTGTTACAGCATTGGTTTCTATTTATCTTTTTCGATGTTTAACAGTATGGAGACTTCTCTTACTGCATGGTGATTATTTCTCAAAAAATTCCGTCATCGTTTTGCTTGATTGTTTCAACAGTGTTTCATGTTTTCTTCTTGAGATACTTTTGCAACCATCTTAATTCCGTCATTTATTGGTGGTGGTGGTTTTGTTCAACCACCAGAGCTAGCCAAATGACCAAAGCTGACAGGCTAACTATTAGAACTTTTAGTTGAGATGATTCAAGAATCAAATTAGATACCCACATGATAAAGCTCAAGATGAATCTGTTATCACTTCTTTGCTAACCTAATGAAACTTACTCTGTATTTGTAAACTTTAGACAATGTTTTGTTAACTGTACTTGGAGTTCCCGAGTCACTTGAACATCTTATTTGTTGTCTTACGAGACAAGCCAGTTACCTTCCTCCTTTGTTTTGTAGATCAGCAAGTGATCATCCTTTTGTATTAATCCAACTGATAAAGGGCCATGAGTCAACTGATGCTTAGATGAACTAAACAACTGGGTAGTTCATTTCAAGGGAATCAGTTTGCGGACAATCACATCATTTGTGAACTTCACCAAATTATGAGAATGATTTTAGTTGTTGAGAAAAAAATCGAAGAAAGTCTTGAAATCATTAGGTAAAAGAAATGTTGATCTACTTTACGACTACAAATGCAGTGTCATTGTTGCTGCCGAGGTCACAAGCTGTTAGGATATTTAAATTATAGCATACATTCTGCCGAGGTCTGCAAGTTGCCCATTGAATAAGTGAGCTTTGACAAAGGAGTTTATGATACATCATGGTGCTTAGGAAGTAAAATATCAAAGGGAACATTTCGCAAAAAACCTGTTTGTCATCTACATTAAAAAAAAAAAAAATCCAAATGTGTATGATTGAAGTTTTACTATGATAACTACCAGTTTTATTATAATTTTAGTGCCACGAAAGTGTTATCATCGAAATGGGTAGTGGTGGAAACCCATTCAATAGAAGCTATTGTATCTCATCCATGCATGGGTAGACTTGATGTCCCATTGTGCTTTGCAGGTTGGAAACATTCTTACCCCTATACACGTAAACATTCATTTAATTTCAAGGTCCAAGCTTATTAGATGTGACCACCATAATCAAACCAAACCAAACTAAACCAAACAAACACAAAAGATTTCTTCCTCAATTCAGATAATGAATCAATTAGAGATATGGACAATGGAAGCTCAAAGAAGAAGACACAATTGTTGGTTGGATTCAATCCCAATCTGTTTCCATATATAACATCTCCTTTGTCTTCTTTAGCTGTGTGTTATGGATGGTCAATGGAGATCAAAATCAATGGATTCTTTGGTTTAGATTAGACTACAACCACACAATGCAATGCACACCCTCATCTCACCATCCCTCAACCTCTGCCACATGAAGCCTTCCAATCATTGACATTTTTGCATCTATTCTTTTGACAAATAAATAAATAATTCATCTTTTGGTGGCAGAGAATCATCACAATTAGAAACATGACATGATATATTTTGATATATGAATATTACATTAAGGAATTCTAAATGTCGAGGAAGCCAGCGACGAAATCAGCGAGGTTTGGAGAGAAGGAAGGTGGGGATCCTCCATTTCTCTTGAAATGTATGTATGAAAAATACTGACATGCATCTCAATGAAAATGGGCGGCCCACACCTTTTCTCTCTCCTTTCCTCGCCCATTTCCTCGCTAGCTAGAATCACTCTATTACATTTGTTAAAATTTGTATGAATTGAAGAGGAGCCCTTCTTGTTGTCGAGGAAATGGGGCGAGAGGGGTGCAATCTTCTATTTTTTTGTATTAGATATTCCCTCACCCATTAATTTAAAATTTTTGATTGAAGAATTGTTTTATCACGTCAAAACTGATATGAACCACATGTATTACTTAGATATTTTCTTTGCAGGTGATTAAAATATTAATTGTTTTATTACTCTACACCAAGACTGATATGAACCACATGTATGACCTAGATATTTTCTTTGCGGGTGATTAAAATATTCCTAAGATTGAAAAATGTCATCATTAATATAAACTAACAATAATGTTTAGATAGAATACTAAACTTATCCATTGAGTTAGCAGCCCCCACCAACTTGGACACTAATTAAAAACATCCTCGTATTATTCTATGGATGCTGAAAGCTCCATGATAACTGATTCCTATCCATTTATTACAATCAAATTTTTGGTTTCTAAATACAATAGTTTCAATTGTGAATTGATTTCCATTATTCGCTCGCACTTAATAATAGGCTCCTGTTAATAAATTTCCCAAAATTTGGGAGCTTAGCTAAAACATTGGCAAGAAAATTTGCATTCAGAGATCCAATTAAGCTCAATTCAATCAAATGCACACCATCTTATCCTAACAAAGGCAGCTAATGTTTGTCGTTAGGGGTGGGCACGGGATGGAATGGGACGAGATATACTTATTCCTATCTCATCCCGTTCATACGGGATTGGGACGGGATGGGATGGGAAAAATCTCATCCCGACCTCGTCCCATTCCAAACGGGTTCGAAACGGGACAGGATCAGCATGCTAATATGGACATATCAATTAGAATACATTCTAAACATATCAAATCATAAAACAACTGGAAGAACGGGTTCTGAATCCAACACCCACTGATGGATTTCTTGTCATTTTTCTTCCTACTTCAGGAAGAACGGAGCCTGATTCTAACATCATAACAATCTGTGGTACTACTTCATTGTGCTGTTTCAGTTATGCAAGGTCACCATCTCTCTTGCCTTTCCGCTCAATGTTTTGCTAGGCACCCCACCATTTACTATGTTTCGATTGGCAATTGGTGCTTGTAAATAACCCTCCTCAGACACATAGTAATCCTCCAAATTGACTACAGGTCCCTGCGACAACATTGTGATTACTGCCCTGATCTACCACAGCATGGAGCCCTATAGTTGGGGTGGGAGCTTAGCACATTGCCCTGCATTGTGCCCCAAGGATAGAACCTGTGACAACATTTGATCCCAAAGTGCTATAGTTTTGGCATTTGATTTTTCTTACAATTTTGGTATCGGACAGAACTCATTCAATAAGGGAAAAAAAAAAGATGTAAGAAGAACGCATAATGGGACCAACCTCTTATAATCAAAGATATGTCTGTCATCACAAAGATAAACCGGACCTCACATAACAACAACACTGACCGTCCACAATGACAAATTTTCAATGGCGAATTACTACAAACCATTTCAGAATTGTATTTGCCAAACGCCTCTGATTTAAAGTTTTGGTATTTATAGTACAATCTTACACTAAATTTGACTAAAAATTTTTGAGCATCTGTTATTGAAAGGACCTTCAACTCATTGCACAGTCTAGTCATGAAAACACAACTGCATGCTGGACCATTTATCCAATTAAGAAACTATTGCCGCATTTTCAGATGTTTCATTTTCTTAAATAAGTACTTCGTATTGGATATCATCATTTCCATTAGCAATTTCTAATGAACTAGCAGGGTCTCCCTTCTCTCTGTTACAGGCAAACACAGAGTGAAACAAAATGTAATATCACACATATGAGCGAAATAACATGGAGAGAACATATTAGCCCGAAAAATAAAAACATTATAGAGAACATACGTTAAAGAATAGATGATGAGTCCCACAGTCACGACAACAATAATTAATATCCAAACAATCCTAAAATAAATCAGTGAATTTGTATGGGCATCCACAATCCTAAAATAAATAAATGAATAAAAATATTAATAATTAATATTAAAAAATTAGTTCGGGACGAGACAGGATTGGCGGGATTGAAAATCTTCATCCCATTCCATCCCATTCTAGATCGAGATGAGACGGGATCGAGATGAAATTATTCAATTCCATTAAAACCCAAAAAAATCATAATAAAATGGAATCGAAATCGCGAGATGAAATGCCCACCCCTGCTTGTCGTGATGATTAGGTTAAAAAAATTTGTGATGTGATTCTATTCGTCATTTCCAGATAACATAAGCCCATAGCTTGCGTGGTGATGATTCATGAACAGCGTACTATAAAGTGTAATATAGCGTGGGGTACTATGTTAGGCAAGTGGCGTACGTTAGAAACACCAGTCATCACCACGCAAAAGATGCAGAACCATCCTTAGCCACATATCTCTCTTTGTGGCTCCCAGACGTGCTTCCAAAGCAAAACCTCATTTTCGCTGACACTGACATTTAAATCCACCAAATTAAATAATACCTAAATTAATTACAAGCGTAAAATCATTGATTTGATTGTATTTTGTTACAAAACGAGAAGATTAATTAGAGACATTGAAATTTTGAATCAACAGTTAGCAAGAGCTCATGATCCATCAATGACTACTCACTCATTTTGCAAACTTCCACTATGATCGTTGTTGATGATCACCTGTTCTTCCCAATTAAACGTTTTTGCAGTTCATTCAGCGAGGCGATTATTGCCGCCGATTCTGACTCGGACCGAGTTATCTGGACTTGTCTCTTTTGCTGTTTCGAAGGTCTACCTGATGAACTAGCTTCTCTTGCCGTCTCCACCATTTTCTGAGAAGATGAGCTACCTATATCAACCTGGTAACAAATATGTCACAATTAAATCATTTTATAACATAATTTCTTTTAAAAAAATGTAAATGAATTAGACAAAATTCGCAGATCGATCAAACAAACCTGATCTACATTTCCTCTTCGCAAACGTTTCAAAGACAACGCCCTATCTATCTCATCATCATCATCTTCATCACTACCGCCGCTTGAGGAAGACTCTTCACTAGTACTACTACTACTCGACGAAGGAGGAGGCGGAGTGCTAGAAGCCAACGGCACCACTTGATTCTCCTCCTCCTCTTCTTCAATTTCTTCTTCATCGTCATCATCGAAGATCTCTAGCTCATCTTCATTTCCGCCTTCACTTTCCTCATCATCTTGATGAACAATACCATCATAATCATCAACACATCTCTCACAGAACGATACCGTTGGCCCAAGCTTCCCTCCAGAAGCTTTCCATGGTGTCGGAGATTGACAAACTTGACATAGAAGACTCCTCGAGTGCCTAGCTACAAGAAAATTCGCCGAATGGACCTTCGAATCACACCTCCAACATAAACTCGCTTGGTCAGATTCGCAGTACATCCTCGCCGGCATCTCGCATAGCTCGCATTCCTTCATCTCTTCTTCTTTTCAATTATATTTCACTCTCTCAATCTCAACTTAATTCTTGCACAGAAACTTCGCCAGCAAAAATGCAAACTTGCAAGGCTAGTGTTATTTAAGATTCCAGATTAGGGGTATTTTTCGTCATTAAAAGTCCCCACACAAAATATCTTACCTACTGTTACCTGTAATAAAGCTGTTTGCGCCGTGGTTTGGGGTCCAGAAAACCGACCGACACGTGGCGAAACTCTTGGTGGGAGTCGTCGATGACCGTTCGGATATTTTTGTACGGTGACGTGGACGGAACACGTGGCGACTGCCTGATTTGGTCGTATCTAAAACACTGATGTGTGCGGTGTGCATTCAAAGTTTGGTCCTCAAGGGCACGAGATTTCAGTGGAGCTTGAAACGCATTTTACGTGGTTCACGAAATTTCTGGAATCTTCACCAGAGATTTCGGCCTCAACTAAAATTGAACCGAAATTCTTCCTGGCCTCGGAAAATCAGCCTGATTGCTGTTTTTTTGGGGAGGGGCGAAAATACACTGTTGCCCCCTCCTTTTTATCAACTTTTAAAAAATTGTTTTAAATGGGAAGGGGTTAAAATGTATTTTCGCCCCCTCACAGCAACCAAACTGGGACCCAGACAAAGTAAGAATTACTCAAAATTGAATTATATTATTGAGGGAAAACTGTTTTCCAGAGCGTAAAAAATTTGCCGGGGGAGACTATCAGGTGACGTGGCGCGATGGGAGCCATGATTGAGGTATTCTTTGTGGGGATCTAGCTCGTGGTGGTGGAATGGGACACGTGGCGAAAGGGGGCAGATTTCTTTTAACGATTCCCACGTGGGTTTTGCTTTGCTGTCTGCGCTGTGATGTAGATGTAGATGTGAAATGGTTTTGGAGAAGCACACGTGTTTTGCACATGAGTAGGGTATGCGGATTGGACCTGTAAGACATTATGTACATTGTCCAGCGGAATCTGACAAATGTCGGCCCAAGTCCAAGTTAATATTAGGCTTGCCTAGAATCTAACCCAATTTATATACCCACAAGTTTTTCCAGCAATATAATCTTGGATAAATGATTAGAGCTTTTCTATGTGTCGAGGGAAAGGGCGAGGAAACCAGCGAGGTTTTTGAGGTGGCGGGGGGTGAACCGTTCACCCCCCCTTGAGATGCGTGCGCGAAACACATCTCGAGGGGGTGAACGGTTCACCCCCCGCCACCTCAAAAACCTCGCTGGTTTCCTCGCTCTTTCCCTCGACATTTAGAATTTCGCAAATGATTAAGTGCATGTTATATGATACCGCGCAATGAAGTCCAAGCTTTACCCCTGGAAAAAATGTGATTAGGCCCATTCAAGATTCATCCCTTGGTTTCTTATAGACAATCTAAAGTAACCGGGTTTCTTTTAGAAATACTAATATTAGGACCTCTTTACATTGGTAGTTCATTGAGAATAGGTTTTGATTGAATAAATTTTTTATTTCGTTTATCAATTTATTTGCTTTTGATTATCGTATTGTTTTTAATTTCATGAAAGGATAGAACACTTTAACTAGTTCATTGGATGCGAGGTTTGAACATGAGAGAATCGAGAGGCAAAACCAACATGCATAAATTGAAAGAGGAGATTAAAAAAAAAAAAATGCAATAAGGGTTTTGCGAAAAAGATGAAAGAAAAGCTTGGGAAGAGATGATGGTCAAGTTTATGGTAGGTCGTGAATCCCAAACAACACCACCGACCTCGGACAACACCATCGTGGGCGGTGACACAAGACCACATCTTTCCCTTCTCTCCTCCCTCATATCTCTCCTGACATTGTTGAGACACACCCACCTCTAACTGTCGGGCAACATCAACCACCACCAACATGTCCTAATCCTCCCTCTGAACTGCTGAGCTCTACTTTGAGGGTACTTGTTTTTGCTTTTGAATAAAGTCAGAAGTCTTAATAAGAAGTGATACACCTTGTTTAGAGTGTTTATTTTTAGCTCTGATCAAAAGTTGAAGTTCTGATTGGAGTAAGTACCCCCATGATGTTGATCACTTAGCACTGAGTGCTTAATAAAAATTCATTCAAATAATAAATTCATAATGATTGTTTCTACCCCTCTACTCTACTAACTATCTACTCTTTATCACGCAAGCAATGTCGCCACCACCCTCCCTGGCCTCCCCTCCTCCTTCTCTTGTTCTTATTATTCTTTATCTTTATCTTTCGCTCTATTGAAAATTGTAAAATGATATTTCGATGAGAGAAAACAAGTGGGAAAATGGGTTTTATATTGTTGGTTTGTGCTGCCCCATTTGGTTTATATTGGTGGTTCGATCGCTACTTCCCAGTTTGTCGCCTTATTTGATCGCATCAGTATACAGTCCCCCGCTCGGCTCGATCGACCTCCCTAGCCTTTGATCGATCCATTTCAGTCTGACGACTGCCTACCTCATTCCTTGTTGCCCTCTATCGCTCACCCCAACCCCTCCCAACCGACCTCCTTAGTTGATTGAATTGATCGACAACCACCACTCACCTCCACCTTATTCCTCCCCTTCTCCATTCAATCTCCAGTTTATTTTCACATGTTTCCATCAGAACCCCCTCCATCCCACCCAAATCCCTTTATCGTTGCGCCTTCTCCATTGTAGCCAATTGCTTCCATTGTTTCTATTGATTTGTGGATGAAGAAGCACAATTTCTCGGGTAATTCAATGCTCTCATTTTTTTCAGTTAGTCCATGTTCAAACTATGTTATTTAACGGGGTGGTATTCAATTCGAAATTTGAATGGACTCTGAATAATTTTAAATCTCGTGGATTTTAAAAGGTTTCAAAGGATTTTACAAAATTCACTGGATTTTGATGAATTTTAAATTATTGAATTTTGTAGATTTTATAAAGGTTTGTTATGGATTTCTATGGATTCTTATAAATTTAATGGATTCTTATAAATATGTTAATAGTCATAGGAAGTAATAAAAGAACATCACTTACATTGTTATTTATGCCAACACAAATTATAAAACGTCTATCAAAACATCAATTAAACAACTGTTTGTATGTTACTAGAATTTTACTTCAAATTAAAAAAAAAATTCAAATACATTGAAGATGGTCCAAAAATAATACAATTAATTATTTTACTTCAAATTGTTATCTCCGCCACCACCACCACCTCTCCTCCTCCCTTACTATTCAATCACCACCACACTACCGCCACCTCTCATCTTCTTCCCCCTCTTCTTTTTCTTCTCCATCCCATTTTCATCTTCTTATTTTCAACCTTTTCCCCCTCACCTTTTTTTTTTTGCCCTTACAAAGGTTCTAGCAAATAGGGAATCTCCACTCGCAGGAACCTCTGCAAAAGCGAAAAAAAAAATGGAAAAGAAGAAGAGATGAGAAAAAAATAGAAGAAAAAAATAAAATAAGAAGAATAAGAAGAAAAAAATAACAAAAAACAAAAATGAAGATAATAGATGACAAGAAGAAGAGAAAATGGGAGGAAGAGAATGAGAAGAAGAAGAAGAATAATAATAACAAAAAAAAGAATATGAACAAAGAAGAAGAGGAAGTGCGAGTGGTGATACAACCAACGGTGGTAGGGCATGATGATGTGGTCGAAAGTTGTGGGGCGAGGTGGTGCTGCCCTTGTGAAGAGATAAGAGAATGGAAGATGGTGGTGTCCTTCAGCAGATCACAAAAAAGTGGGGGTGGTGGTGTCCTTCAGCGAAAGTGGTTGTGTTATTTAACAATAGCCAATACAAATCCGTTGAAATATGAGGGGGGAAGCTTGGATTTGGAACAACTCTTGTTATATATAATTTCCACTCACAAATCCTTCAAAATCCACAACTTTAACAAATCTATTAAAATCCACTGCTTCTTGAATATCCCATAATTTTGGTGGACTTTTGAAAAATATGAATTGAATACTCCCTGATTTTGATGGATTTTAAAACAATCATTTAAAATTCGTATTTGAACACCCTAGATTTACATGTATTATTTTAAATCCTTAATTGAATATCCTTGAATTTTAAAATTATTCACAGTCCATTAAAATTTGTAATTGAATACCACCCCCCTAAGTCTTTGGACTCCTCTTGTTATTTACACCCAACAACCTATTAGTAACACCACAAGTTGTTGGTACATGCATTGTTTCTCATTTAGTTACTCACCAATACCAGATAACACACTTGACACTGCATGACACATTTTCAGATCTAATTTTGTATAATTTCATGGCTACTTTTGGGGAAACATTTGTACACAATATCCAATTCACGAAGTGGGTCCTTTCCGACAGAAATTCATTTTGGACATTATGTTTTTAAGCACATTCTTGGTTGATGCCCCAACAATTACAAAGAAAATGTTAGAGGTCGACTTCTGCTCATGCACTTCACATTGTGCTCTCCCAGTGGATGTTTATCTTATTTGTAAATTTTTCGAGTAGGAGCTCCTTCAACCTAGGGAGGTTGATGTAATTGAGTTTATGTTAGAAATGATATTATTAAGACCTCTTTAGTAACAGTCCAATCAGGACATTTGGTTCTTGTTAGGTTTAGGGTTTGTTTCTTTCTAGAGAAGTTAGGTTAGTTATAAATAGGAGCATAAATTGTTCATTGAGAATAGGTTTTGATTGAATAAAAGTTTTATTTCATTTATCAATTTATTTGCTTACAATTATTGCATGAGTTCATTTCTATCACAAACACTCAATTGGAAATCATAAAGTAAATTTTTTTTCTTTGTTATATGGCTTCTAAGGGTGTTTTCAGTTTCCATGGAAGTTACAAAAACCCATAAGGCACGGTTATGTAAAATGAAAAAAAAAAAAAAAAAAAAAAGCCAAAAATAATTAAAAATTGAAACGTCAACAGCAGGGTTCGAACCTGCGCGGGCGTAGCCCAACAGATTTCAAGTCTGTCTGCTTAACCACTCGGACATATTGACAATGTTGTGAGACTGACTCTAGTTTTATATTTATTAACTAACTGTTTAATTATCTAATTAATTAGACACCAAATGATCTTAAATAATAACCTAAAATGTTCAGCCTGAACAATCATATAATTAGTAGAACAAATGATCGAGTTTATTATGAAATCTAATCAACGTTTGTAACGGCACAAAATTGCATGTTTGCAATTTGATCCACCCGATAAGCACCACTGCGATAAGGAAATCAATTGAAACTCTTTTTGGAATTTGTACTCTTTCACATATCTCTAACAACGAAAATTCTAGAGAGCTAGGTTAGAGCTAGGGAGGCTCTCTGACTGTGTGTTTGTGTTCGATTGGTGAATTATGAGGATCTCTAGAATGATAGAAGGTATATATTGAGGCTCCCTAACAGTGGCCTGACTTAATCTCTAAAGCGATTCCTCTAACCATATCACTTCATCTACAAATGCTCTCAAATGGAGAACTTCACAACTGAATGTGATTGAATTAAAATTTTTGAAAAGAGTAAAGTATATCAGAACATTATGGTTACCAATTATACCATCAATATGTTCATCTGACTTTTCATAAATTTATTTCACATTAACAAGTAATTATAACAGAATTAGACTTGTACTAAGTTATCCTATTAGTGATCTTCTCCTATAGCTTTCTCTAACCACCTTCTTGATCCATCCATCAACTCTGGACTCAACCTGAACATGAGAATACAAAACTCCATCTGATTCAAAGCTCCATCTCCATCCAAATCACCTTCTTTCAACATGCACACAAGTTCATCATCACTCAACTCCTCCAATCCCAAAACAGCTGAGTTTCTCTTCAAGCTCTCAAATGTGATCGAACCCTTCTCCTTATCCATCAATAAGCGAAACCCATTGCAAAGCTCCTCTACAAATCCTTCTGCACCCAATTTCTTCACCATAGAAGGAAAAAAATCTTCAAACAATATTATAGCCCCATTTCGTTTTGCCATCTTTGATAAATATTTGAGAGATCTAACAATAAGGATGTTTGGTAGTATATGAGACTGGGGAGTAGAAATGGGATATTCAATATATATACATAAGGGTTGAGTGAAAGAGGTTCTTGGAAGGAGTCACCATTGTTGCCAGCCAAGTTACAGATGAGATGTGTGAAGGTTTCTTAATGGTTGTTGCCGGCTTAGTTATAGAGCCTCAAATTCCTGGTTCTTGCAAATTGGGTATGGCTCCTTCTTGGAAGGTACATGCATGGGAACTTAATATTGTTTGCATTTTTCTCCATACAAGTTGACATGTCTTTCATATAAAATTAATGAACTATATACAATAACAACCCTTCTAGGCGTCGAGGAAATGGGCGAAGAGCGGGTATTACCACTCATTCCCCTTGAGATTCGCAAAATTGTGCATCTCAAGAGTACAAGTGTGCATCTCGAGGGGATGAGCGGTGACACCTACCCCTCGCTCATTTCCTCGCCATCTAGAGTTTTCCATACAACAATATACATTTAGTGGAAGACATGTTGGGAAGATGAAATGGAAGGAAAGGTATCTTTAATCATTTGAGTTTGGACTTTGGACTGAGTACCTTGCTGAACTTGTTCTCTTTTGGTTCATATGGCTGGATCTGCAGCCTTATGATGCATAACCAACCCAATTCAATGGAGCCCAGACCAGCCACTTGAAATCAATATTTTGTGCCCAATCCCAAGCAAGGAAAGGATTGGGTTTGGTTGTGGGTCTCATCTACCCAATTGCTCAAGAGGTTTGGTAAGATTGTTGGTCTCTCTGAATTTATTAAGTTTTTATGGAGCATGGTTTAAAAAAGGGCTGGGCATTTCAGACCAAAAACCTAGATCGAACAAAAAATCGGACCAATCAGATCTATTCTGGGCCGGTCTTTTTTTGTAATTTTGATTTTCGGTCCTATAGTCGGCCCAAACCGAAATTTGCGGTTCGGTCCTTGGTATTCTTCCCATAAATCTGCTCAGCCCGAATTAAAAAGACTAAAAGCTTTTCCAATTTTTACATATTAAACAAAGTCAAAAGTGTCACTTTCATCAATAAAACAAATAATTTATTTTAATTCAATGTCGCTTTCACCAACAAGTAATGTTCGGCTTCTCTCTTGCATTCTCTCAATTTTCCCCAATAAAACAAATAATTTATTTTAATTCAGCGTCACTTTCACCAACAAATAATGTTTGGCTTCTCTCTCTTACCTTCTCTCCATTTTTCCAAAAACAATACACCACATTTAATTCTATCTTACAACACTATATTCTCTCTCTTTATCTCTTCTTCTCTTTGTGTGCTCTTTTTTCTTCTCTTAAATTTTGGGCTTAAGCAAAAATGGCCTGAAAAACTTTTTTTTTTTTGAAAGGCAAGCAGGGTGTTTATAGGATCTCAGAACCCATAAAGATGCCGTAAGCTGGGTTTGAACCCATGACCTAGTGGTACCATCCGCCAAGCTCTAACCGTTGAGTTGTCATGCCATTTGACAAAAAGTTGGGCTGAAAAAAAAAAGGCTGAAAATTTTGGGCTGAACCAAGACCGACTCGGACCGCCCCAAACTTTCGGTTAACCGAGGTCCGATTAACAGTGGACAATCGGGTTGGGCTCGGTCCTTAAAATTTTGGGCTTTACAATTTTGGTCTGGTCCTCAGTTTAGGCTAAACGGTCCGATTAATCGGCCAAGCCCAACCCTAGTTTAAACTTTAAAATATCTCGATATATCAAAAAAAAATTATCTTTTTTTTGCCTCGATAGGACATATTGTAGGATATATCCTCCTGAAAATGAACTGGATATAAATGATAAGAAATGGATAAATTTTTTAGATTTATCAAGATATATCACGATATGATATAATTCGATATTAGAGGATATACTTAGTTTATTGGACAACAGTTGACCGACACATGACAAAAAGTCAATTTATTAATATTAGATATATCTCGATATATCCAAAGTTATCCTTAATTATATTCAAACATTTTTATTCCACTTTCATCGATTTTACGCCCACATTTTGAGTATAGCAAATTCTTATGTTATATGCCTAATTATCTTTGATTAGACCAACAATTTTTTCTCGAAGTTTTTTTGATTTATCCACTCAAAGGTCAATACATCTTTGATAAAGATATTATGAACCATGCAAGAAAGTACTTGACCCTAAATCAACCCATGATCTCGTTAATCTCGCCAAATGGAGTCAAAATCTTTTAAACGTGTCACATGTTTTCATATACACCCCCAATGACCGGGTTCTTCCTCCAACCCAATTTTTGAAAGTTTTTTTGAGTCATTAGCTTATACCTATTAGAGTTTGACTCTCATTTTAAATTTTAATTGGGTCTAATCATCGTTTTCTAATAGAATTGTTTAAGTCCACATCATTGACTGATCAATACTATTTTTCAAACTTTTTACCCTTACCTTGAGTTAAACCAGAGTTAAGCTCATAATATTCTATTGCATGTTTACGTATCACATAGAACATCAAACATCCAGATCACACGTTTACTCAGGGACGAAATTTCCCCCAAAATTTTTATCAAACCCTAAACTTTGTCGTTGTGAGAGAGATGGGTATGTCACTGCACTAAAAAGATGGGTTTGTCGTCGATTAAAGGCATACCCTAATTTTGAGTGTATTTCGTCTCGATCGAAGGGTTTCTGAAAAGGAGAGGTTGAAAAGGAAGGCTCTTTAAAGTAAAGGTATGTTAGATTCGAGTGAATTGTTTACTCCTAGGGTTTTGTGATTGTCTAGTTTTGCACCCGAGATTTTTTTTAGGTTGTTTGTATGATTTTCTTGTTCTATGTGGGGTATGCTTGTTTCCAATTTCACCGAGGGAGAATATTTGTATGTAGTGTTCAATTTCTATGTTGTTTATGTGTTAGTAGGGTTTGACTAAGTGAGGAAGTCGTAGTTTACTGCACACCAGTCGTGTTCTTGTATAGTTTAGTTAGTGTAGTTTAATGCCTTTTTCTTGCTAATTGAAGTTATGTCCTTGCATGGTAGTCGTAGTGATTACGCCCAAACAGTACATGCGGTCAATTGCAGTAAAGATTGGGGTATCGATCTCACAAGGAAAAGCAATCTACAAAACAATGTCAAGGAAGAAAAACTACGCGAAACTAATATGTAAAAAATTCTAGAAATTTTAAAAATATGAAATTGAATTTAGTTTAATAAAAATTAAGTTTAGAAAAATCACAAGGTTCCAAGAATCCCTCATAGATTTCACGCGCCAACTAGTATTGATTCACTATGATGACTCGATTACGTGTTTCACATCCCAAACAACATAATCGAAAAAATAGTCTTCATTGCATTAATATATCCTAATGTAAATGGATTTTAGATTTTACTTTTTCTAGAAAGTACAAAGGTTGGTCATATGTGATATCCTAAATTTACGATATATCTGGAGACAATAACATAATAAAAGACGATCACATATACCTAACCTACCGGAATCAATAGATCCTTAAAAATTCCACACAAAAGAAAAATGTGACTAAACTTATATGTAGAAGAAAAAGACAACCACCGGAATAATAATCTACGAAGAAATTGATGAAATCTTTGTCACTAAAATAACATAAATTCCTATATTAAATGAAAGTGAGAATCATAAACACCATTATTCACCGTGAAAGCATAAAACGAATCAAATACTAATTAAGTGTGTTACATCGTTACATCTAGGAGTTCACCTTTTCGCCTTGCGTGGAGTTTAGTGACACATGGTGAAGGTGATGACAACAACAGTGGTGTGGAGCTTCATTGGCATGGCAACGCGTGGTGGATTAGAGACGCACTCCCTGTTCCTGCGTTTCTGCTGCTGCTGCGTTGTCGCGCCCCTGCTGCACTGCTGCGTCGTTGCTGCTGCTAGACAGCGTATTGGCTGCTGCTGCCCTCTTTTCTTCCCTTGCGTTCTCTGCTGTCCTCCGTTTTCTTTTCTCCAGCCAAAACCTTCCTCCTTGCTCCCCTATTTCTTTGTGTTAAAAAGAAAACAAAATTTCTCCTATGGCCACCCCCCATTTAGAAATCAAATCTAAATTGTAAACAAAAAAAGGTTGTTGTATTTGTGTGAAAAAAAAGAAACCAAACTCCTCATTGGTCTACCAATTGGAAAACAAAACAACTTCTAAAACAAAAGGCTATCCCCTATCTTACTGTTGCTATTATGGTTAAAAGAAAATCCTTATTGAGCCCAATTGGGAACCCAATTAAAAAACAAAAACAATTCTTTGGTTTCTCCTTAAAATCCTCCTCCCTGTTGGTGGATCTCCCCCAAATACAATTAGAAGCCCCTCAAAAAAAAAAGGAAACACCCCTTTTGTTTGGATTCTGTTTTAATAAAAGGAAACGTGGGTTTGGCTATATTCATCCGTATCACTTTTTTGTTCCACTAAAATTCAAAGCTAAATTTCTTTATTTTATTTCTTTGGTTCTCTTAATCTTTGGCTTGAGTATCTCCCGCTCAACTTCGTCAATTTGTCTATGAATCACCATTATTCGCCACGCTAACGCACTTTTGTCATTTAAACTCCAAATCCTACAAAAATACAAAAATAAAATAATTAAACTAAAATACACTATTTGAAATACTAACAAATATAAATTAGGAGGCATATTATGTAATAATTATGTGAACATCACGTAGTTTAATGCATTTTCTTGCAATTTAGCTTTTTGTACAGTTAATGTATTGTGTCACTTTTGTCACTATTATACTTATACTATACATGTATACTTATCAATATGCTAAAGTATGCTAAGTCACCTAATACTTGTATGCTAGTAAGTATCCTTATACATTTACCATAAGTATACTAAGTATTCTTATAAATATATACTAAGTAGCCTAATTACACTAAGTATACTTATGTACACTTGTATATGCATGATGTATTGATTGTAGGGCAATGACAAGTCAATTGAGAACAATCTTGATCAATTATGGGGGTCATTGGAATCAACATACAAGACTACATAATGGGGGTTTCTGTTCATTGCAGGAAGACATAGATGTGGACCTTTTCTCACATATTGATTTGATGGCCGACCTTGAAAGGATATGTGGGGTGAGGACATGGAGTCTTAAAGTTTGATGGATAAACAATGGAGTAATGCAAATAATAGACACTGACAATCAACTCCTATTAATGTGGGACCATATTGTTGGTAAAGAAGTTAGAGAGGGGAGATTTGTGTACCACTTGTATCTGTTTGGAGGTATAAATAAGGTATCGTATGATAGACCCAGGCCACCCAGGTTGCTCTTTAGAAACATCTAGGATGACCAAATTGTCTTGTTCGAACATTAAGACAGTGAAGGTGTTGAGTAGAAGTTGATTATAGTGATGATATTCAACATTCAATTGGGGAGGTGGTGGTATGAGTAGGCAACAAATTATGATTTAAAGAAAAAAAAAACCCCTACTTAGCAGATGTTGAGTATGAAAATGATGATGAAGATGGCAATGACGATGAGCTAGTAGAGTTGTTTAAGTTTGAAGGTAAAATTTTCATTATTGATGAAGTAGGTCCAGAAGAAACTTATAGGTTTGATGAAGAGACATAATCACAAGTTGAAGATATCGATGCTGCTCTTGAAGGAGATAATCTCGATGACAATAATGGTGAAGAAGATAATCATGATGATGGTAATGATGAAGAAGATTTAGGTGATGGTTTATTACCCACAGGAGACCAAGTTGGCGATAATGGCCAGACAAGTAGTGGATTACTTCATCATCTGACTAATGAACCAACAACAGATGTAGATTTAGATAGATATTTTGCAGACTTAGATACATTGTTGATTTGTAAGGTAATGAAGATGATGACATATGCATGCCAGTAGACATTGGTGATCTGCATGACCAAAAAGAATGAAGCACTATGAAGATATGTAAGAAATGGATGAGAATGTATGCTGTGTGAAACAAGTTTGAAAATAGACAAACAAAAAATGATATCCTCATTATATACTTAAAGTGTAAAGGCCCAACTTACAATTGGATGGCTTATGTTAGGAAAAAAACCATGAGAACTTACAGGTATGGTAATACTTGTACTAATGGTTTCCTTATATTCTATGCTTACATTAATCCTTTTATGTTTATAAGTACTCTAAGTAGCTTGAGTGCTTACATTAATACTTGTATGCTTATACAAATTTGTTGAGGAGATTTGTCAAGGATCATACTTGTAAGCAAATGAGAGGGGCTGAAATAGAATGGCCAGGGCATCATTTTATAACGAATGAGATGGAAAACACCATTAGAGAGCACAAAGCTGCGAAATAGCAGATGTGACCAATGACATATAGACTAAATAAGGTGTCCAACTTCGCTATTGAACGCTTGGAAGGCAAAAAAACTGTCAATAGAGGATTTTTGGTGGGTATGTTAAGAGTTTCAAGATGGTTCCAGAACTATAGGCAACTTTTATGGAAGAATCCAAGTAGTATAGCTCATTGGCTTAGGGATCTATAAGATCGCACATTTGTTGGAGTGTGTCTTGCTTATCCTGCTTCTCTCTAGGGATTTGTGTATGGATGTAGGCCAGTAAACGGGTTGGATGAAACATTTATGAAAGAGAAGTTTGGTGGAGTTGTATTGAGTGCAATATCAACTGATGGCAATGAGATCTTCCTAATTGGCATTTATATCTGTAGAGGAGAGACATATGATGAAATAGATTTCTCTAAATCTTGGAGCCCCGACTGAAGAGATATAGATGTGAGTTGACCTTTATATTAGATAGACAATTTTTTTTTTATCCAAGTTGTGGTTGAAGTGCTCCCGTATAGCAAACACATGTATTGTTTTAGGCACATGTATCAGAATTTCAAAAAAACATTCAAAGGTGAGCACTTGCATGGTAGTTTTGTAAGACTTCATCCCAATCGATTTGGTAGTTTTGTAATTCGATTTGGTGATCAATCGATCTGGTGGTAATGAAATGGTTGTTGTTTGGTTGATATTTGAGAATGAAAATGTTGTTGTGATTTGTTGTTATTCGACCTGTTTGTTGAAAATTGTGCTGTGATTTGAGAATGAAAATGGTGCTCTGATTTGAGAATGAAAATAGTTGAGAATCTGTTTTTTTTTTTTTCTTCCGGGTATTTGGGGCTGGGCGGATATCCACCAATCTGTCCGGTTCGGGGATGGTTTTTATAAAATATGGTAAACGGATATCCGGGGCGGATTTGAATATTCTTGATCTCTAGCGGGGCGGGGATGGATTTGTCCAAATCCGCCCCAATTCGCCCCGTTGCCATCCCTAGTTGGAACATGAGGACATGAAGTCATGGGTAACATCACACTTTGATCTCACATCTAAGTGTAAGCATATAACTAACAATTTCTCAGAGTCTTGGAACAAGATGATACTTCATCCCAGCGCGGTATTTGAACTTTGTAGGAGACTTGCCCAAACGAGCAACAATAGGTACCGGTTATTCATGTCAGTGTAGAAGTCCTTTGTGTGCTCAATGAGTCCGATTGAATCTTTGCAATTGATTAGTCTTGATGAGTACCATGTCTCCACATTGAATGGATCTGATCTCATCTTCATATCAACCCACATCTTAGGGTGCTATCACTAGTAAGGCTATCCGAGAAGTTTCAGAAGTTAGTGATGGAGATTTTGCATGATAGAAGAACCAAGGGAGATTGCTTCAGGTTGAGGGTGGTGGAATTGTCCCTAGAGTTGCTAGGATCATGCAAAGGCATAACAAAATGTACAATCTCTAATATGTTCAGGATGCAATCCGATTCTTACACCAAGTAGTGAATAAGCAGGGGAAGTCATGAGTTTCAACTTGGCTAAGAGAGAGTGTAGTAGGTGACAAATCACTAGTATTCTTTGTATTCATGGTTATGTTGCGATCATGAGCATCATAATGCCTTGGATAGAGTAAGTGTTTATGCTTATGTTAAATTCATGTCTATGCTAATGCTTATATAAATCATTTTTATGGAGATATATTTTCTTTAATAGAAACGATCTCTATTTGGTTTGTTTTAATGTAGTTAGGTTGATGATTTCTTCAAATTTGAGGCTTATAGAGTTTCATACAAAGACTATGTGCATCCTATGGAATATTCACGGTATTGGAAAAAGGTAATTAGCATTTTATGAGGTATGTTATTTATGTGAACATTTAATTAGTATGCTAACATGAACATCACCTGTATTTGCAGTCTGAGCATGAAGTGCTCCCTCCGCTAATTCCTAGACCTCCTGGGAGATCAAGAATTAATAGAAGAAGATTTGAGGACAATCCTAGACCACTCAAGAGAAATAAAAAAAGTGTTATATATGCCAACAATATGGCCACAACAAGAAAACATGTAAAGAAGCTCTTGCTCCTGTCCAAGTGGATGAAAATTGAAGGAGAGGTAATAAATAATGCATCCCTTTTTTGTTTTGATAAATATATGGTGTAACGGTGCATTAATTATTTGGAATGGATAAGTGTAGGAATCAGAGTAATGTTCATTATTTGTAAAATTTTGCATTATGTATTTGATGTAGTCTTTTTACGCTCCATGCTTTGACCTATCCCGCTAACCTGCTGACCTGCGCAAGTAACGCACGTGAGCCACAGACTACCATGGGATGACCGATGACACTCCGATGCTAAAGTCATACAGAGCTCTGAGGAATATGTAATGCTGTAACAAGGAATTTATAGCGTATCTTAGCTTACCAATCTCATGTCTTATTTATAGTGCAAGGAGTTTTGATTCTACCAGGCTATCATAGGCGTAGTTTAGGAAGGAGATCTTCGTGGATATCCCCCTAATTAGGAGTCGTGCTGTAGGAGGGAAGCTCCCTATTAGCTTCGTGCTCCTAAATATACGAAAGATAGTTCCTAATCCAAGAGCAATCTGTAAAAGGGAGTTTCTCTGTGTGAAAGATACTTTGGTGTTTGCTTCCTAGTTGGAAGCAAATAGCAGCTGTAGTTGCCCATTCGAAGCTGATCCTTGAGATACTTGCCTAAAGAGGGCTTACGGATATTGAGGGCAACTGTTACACGTGTGGGCCTAGCATGTTGTGAAAGTTCAGGTCTGCTTGGCTGACCGTAGTTGGGCGGGTTTACAACCGCTTGGGTCGGATCAGTATTGGGCTGACGCTTGAGGCCGTAATTCCTCGAGATAATCATGACATGTGTACGGCTCTGGAGTGTGATCTTTTTTATGTATCATCAGCTACTTACCCCGAGTTAGTGGGTCGTCACATCGATTCGCTAGTCATCTCATGAAGGGATGCGCCGCTCATGATGATTGAGTCTGAATCGTTGCTTGAGCCACGCGCTACATTAATTGAACGTGCTTTGGTTCAACAGAAAAGAGGTGGGAAGCCAACCTCTTTTTAGGTCATTTGCTGTGTAGAGTCTGATTCTTCTACTTTCCTTACTTTCGAAGCTACCGCTCTGATTAAAAAAGATTGTTCATCTTCTTCTTGGCTCTAGAAAACCTTCTTGTTGACGCCGTCTTGGCCGAGGGCTTGGAGTTTTTCAAATACAGATTGTTGTCCGAACCTGGTCTCACCAAAATTTGTACGAAGTTTGGGGTCCTTGAGGACATGCTGTTGTATATCTTGACGGGCGACCAGACGCCGATGTCACCTCTGACATGTTTTATCTGTTTGCACCGCGGGATGCTTCAAACTGGAGTGTGTTTTTCGGTTCTGAATGTGATCTGAGATTTCTTGGACTTCTTAGAGATTCCTCCGGCTTAGTTGGGGCCCAATTGATATAGGATCATCCTCATGATTCTGCTTAGCGCTAAGGAGGTCGGTGTTAGCATGACTCCGCGAGTGATTCAATTGTTGATCTCTCATCGGCTAAAGAGTAATGTTGTTTGTAAGATGAAGTCATCGAATTGCTTTGTTAAGTTTCCTGATGATTCCAAGTTCTAGCAGAAGTACTGCTTCTTGGCCCCTGCGGATTTGAAGTACTTTCAATGCAATGGTCATTCACTCAAGATACAGTTCAGGCCGCTTCGTAAGTTCATATCTTTTCTTGTGATTTTGATGTCCTTGATAGCGGGTCGATTAACCATCGCTCGCATTTTTTTGCAAGAAGGTTTCCCACCACTCCTCTTACCTTAGAGGAGCAAAACACCATGGATAAGTTCTACGTCCTGCCGAAAAGAAAAGCGGTTGATGTCAAAAGGATTTCCAATTTCATTCGTAGTGGGCCATGGGACAATTGGCACGTCGCCTCCACTCTGTATTAAGTTGGAAGATGGGGCTCTTCCAGAAAGAGGAAGGCTACTGGGGCCAAAGCTTCTGTTCTGTATGATGCGGAGGAGCCGTCTGAGACTCTCACCTCCTTCGTGAGGATGAGGTATCGTGTTAGAACTGTGACGTCTTCAGTGCGACCTGCTCCGGTGAAGGGGGAGCGCGAGTCTGCTAGACCTGCTGAGGCGGGGACTGATGTTTCCAACTTTGAGAAGGATTACCTGCGATTGGCAGAAGTTGTAGACATGTCGAACCTTAGTGACACGTAGATCGAGGCTCTAAATGATCGTCTTGTGCGAGTTGTAATGGCTGCTTCCACTGGTGCTGATTTGCGTGAGGCCACTCCGGCAGAAGGCTATTGTGAGGATTTGCTTGAGGTAGTATAATCTGATCTCCCCATAGTTGTTTTGCCTGATGGTGGTTGTGGTACCGGCCGTGTCTCTTGCAGTCCGCATTGCTCACCGTCTCGCTCTAGGCTTCATCTAGAGGTGTTGGAGAGTCCTTTGGATGCTTCGCTGCTTTCTCCCCCTCCAGATCCCATTGAGCCATCTCGCAAAAAACGGGTTGGCTGCTATTGACAAGGGAAAGGCCACGAAGAAGAACTTGAGGACGGTAGCTACCGTGAAGGGCGGTGCTGACATAGTTTTCGATCAGGGAAAGCTTCATTCGGGAGTACGGATAAGGCTGTTTGCACCGGATTTGGTGAAGCTGAGTTCATAGGTTTGGCACAAAGAGGTGGACGTAGAGTATGCTTCAAGGAAGCATATAAGCAGTCGTCACAACTGGCTGATGGATCACGCTCCAAAAAACCCTAAGGAGGATTCGTTGGAAGGGTGTATAGACAAGGGCTTGAGGTACCTTATGATGGGTATGTCTCATTTGAGCCACGTGGTCGTTGCTACGACGAAAGTTGAGGCGGCTCGTGAGACAGTATACACCTTGGAGCATGTCTTCTCACATATGCAGATGTTGTATTCTAATGCGTTCCATGAAATTGAGTGGCGTAAGAAGCAGACCGAAGAGAAGCGGTTGGACCAGTCAACTAGGGCCGCTGAGAAGTTGAGGTTGCGCATGAAGCTGCGGCTAAGGAGAGTTATGAATTGTTGTCTTTCACTGAAGAGAATGCTTCGAAGGAAGCCGACTGGGCTGCTGAGAAGCAACAGTTGGAATCCGATGTGAAGTTCTATGCTCGAGAAGCGAGGAAGGTCGAGGACCAGCTCGAATTGGGGCGACATGAACTTAGTACCGTGAATAACAGTTTGGAAACAGAGCAGTCTCAGATCGATGCACTGACTGGTAAGTTGGAGGTACTGGAGCGTGAACTTGTTGATGCAAAGGTGCAGGACAAAGAGCATCTCCAGGAACAAGGCAAATGTGAGTTTCGTTGGGTTGTACATGGACGGTTGGAGCTGCTAGCATTGATGAAAGAGGAGCATCCGGAGTGGGATCTCAACCGTTATAAGAAGATGTCGTATGTGGACTTGTTTGTTACCTCGATGTCATCGAGCGAGGAAGACAGTTTGAGCCTGATGTCTTGGCTGTGGCGTCTGTGGATGCAACTTTTGCTCATTCTTCCACTAGGTTAACTCTTCCATTTCTGTACCCTCTCCTGAAAGGAGTGAACTTTGTATGCTTGTACTTTTTTTTGTCTTTGACCATGAATGAAAACAGTTTTATCTGTTCCGTACTTGTTGTCTCTATTGCATGTTTTTCGTTTTGCCTTGTCGTTTTGCTTTGGCATAGGCTGGTTGAATCAATAGGACATTGACTAGTCTGTTTGCGGTAGAGAGCTTGACCGCTTTGTGCTATGAATGACTCGGGGTCATTGTGGTGTAATCATGTCCCGTAGTGGGCATGTTACGAACAATTTAGTTGGGGGTTGAGTCATCCGAGCTGTGCCATGTCCCCAAGTAAGCTGATTGAGGGTTACCTTGGTTGTCTAAAGGGTCAGCTGTAGCTACTGCTGTGAGCAAGTTGTGATGGAAGAGCGTGCGTGTCAGAGTGTTCGTGTCGAGTCAGGCATCGTAAGCTTGGGTTAGCATCCTAAGTAGTTTTTATTTGGGCACTGGCCATACGATCTTTGTATCGGCGCTAGTGGCCTTCGCTTAACACTAGAATGTCAGTCCATTTGAGTGTGAAGACGCTGACTCAACTAGATTCATGTTCGTGTCCAATATTTTGAAGGGAAGCAGAGGTCGTGTGGTGGGCTGCTTGAGGTCCCCACATTCATAATTGTTTATGTCCGAGCCATGTGGACTACAGGTTCGAGGAGTAAAGTTTTGGTGACCAGGTTGAAGAGCAGTGATCCCGTGGAAAGCCGTCATAATCAGTTCAAGATTGACTAGGCTTCCACCTTCCAAATCATTTATGTCCGAGCAGAGCATACTACAGATTCTGGGAGTAAAGGTTTGGCGACCAGGCTGATAAGCAAAGGTCCCGTGGCAAACCGTCGAAATCAGTTCAGGACTAACTAGGCTCCCACCTTTCGAACCATCTACACCCTCCCCACGCGGTGGGGGTTACGAATTCGAGAGAGGTTTGGCGACCAGGCTGAAAAGCAATGGTCTCGTGGCAAGCCATCAAAATCAGTTCAGGACTGACTAGGCTCTCACTATCCAAATTATCTGCACTTGAGTGCACCAAGCTACAAATTTGGAAGTTTTCGACGGCTACGCTGAAAAGCAGTGGTCCCGTGGCAAACCATCGAAATCAGGTTGTGGCTGACTGGACTCTCACCTTCTAAACTATCTACACCCTCGTAGCGCGGGCTACAAGTCCAGGTTTGGTGATTTGGCGGCCACGCTGAAAAGCAGTGGTCCTGTGGCGAGCTGTCGGAATAAGTTCGGGACTGACTAGGCTCCCACTTTCCAAACCATCTACACCCTCGCAGTGGGGGCTACAGGTCTGGGCTTTGATCAGAAGCTTTCGTTGCTGGTCATCACCAGCTAGGCTTATTTGATTAGGTTTGACGATCACTGACTGTGGATGAGGTAGTGATCCCTGGCAAGTTGTCGTCACTTGGCGTGGTAGCGCTGATTAAACTCCCACTTCCTTTAGCGACGATGCTTGTGTTGAACGGACTAGGTATCAGGATGAACCATAAGCCATCGTCATCAGTCTTGGCCGACTAAGCTTGCCTGGTTTGAATAGAGGTTTCGCCTGCTAGGGGGCATGCTAACCTAATTCATCAGCATGTAATTACCTTCAATCAACTGGTGATCTGTAGGTATAATCCGTATGTCAGGGTTGACTAGGATCTCTAGTGCTCGTGCCAAGCATGTGATAGAGTGTTGTTTGAATAATAGGTTGAGCCCATGGGCCCACAGAGGAAGGGCTAGGGTTTCTTGCATGGTGTGTTGTGTGTACGGCGTAGATTGCGCTGTGACACGTGTACATCGTAGGCTGTGTGACGGTTGAGTATCGATTACTCCCCCTCAATTGATGGGGTTGCGTGCAGCGCCATTAATTGATTGACGTGGTCTGTGCAATTTCTTTGGGAACCGTTGTCTTCCAGTTTTTCGTACGGTATTCAATGCTTGGTAGTTAATGCTTGAGTGCCTGCTTGGTGAACTATCATGTCTATATAATGGTGTTTTCCAATCATTGTAGGCACTATCATTCGCAGAGTTTATCTTCTGTAATGTCCTTGCTCGAAAAAGATGTTTTGGATTTTCCAAAGGTTGAAGAAAATGTTTTGGATTTTCCAAAGGCTAAAGTTGAATCTCCGTTTCTGGAGTCTCCGAATGTTCTAACATTTGCGTTGATTAGACATAGAAATAGTTGTTGTTATGCGTGGTCACCTGATATGGGTGGGCATATAGTTGATCCGCTGGGGTCTTGTAATTCTTTTCATATTTCGGAGTAGTACAAATTTCTTACCAAGGGAGATGCCTTGGTGTTACACTGTACTACTTTTGCCTTCGTGTGCTCGAATCTCGCTGCTAACCAATGGCTGATCAAAGTGTTAGTCGACGTGCAATGTCTCTGGGTGTGGTAGTTCTCAGTCACACCTACCGTCGCATATGGGAAAAATGGTCTCTCTTGATAACATTGCGAGATTGTAGCTGCATCGTTGCTTATGGCCATCCTCATATGCCTGCTTCTAACCTATTTGAAGATGTTAGGAGGGGGGTCGAACGTCTATTGAGGAAATTAGCAGCTCATTGTGAGGTCTACAATGATGTAGTACCAGACTTGTTCAAGGTGATTTGACGAAGCAATCTGACTACTCAGTTTTTCAATCTCTTCTACCACTTCATTTTTATGTTGGGAAGGTATCAAGCATATTCCATTCTCTTACCTTTGCTGCCACTTGCAGATTGCTCGCATCAGAGGGTTTGCAAGTCTTCGGCGGACGTTGTCCATAGCAGAATTGTCTAAATGAGTCTTTTTTACTTCAGTTTGCACTGTATTTAGATGCTTATAGTGCTCAGTCTTTGTATCCGCCTCATGGTGTTCACAATATGTAGCCTTTTGTATCTACCTCAGGGCATTCGTAATATGTAGCATTTTGTATCTGCCTCAAGGTGCTTGTTGTTACATCTTTCCGATAATCAATAAAGTTTGTTTTTTGTAATTATTTCTTTATTTCTTAAATGATTAAAAATCACATAAGTCTTTTAAGAACTAAAACTCAATATTGACTATGGAAAGAGAAACAAACAACTTAAAGCAAACTAACTGTTGACGGAGAGACATTGATCCTGGCCTTTCGAGGCGTTACATAGATTACTGAAGAGTAAACCTTGCAGAGGGGAGGATCTTCGCGCCAACGGAATGTTGGGGGGATGTGTTCCCGTTTGCCATGGCCTTTTCAACTTGCTGGGTGGAAGAGCTTGTTGCTCCTGTACAGCTTGAAAGTGATATCTCTATCGTCTTTTGGCCTTGCACCGAGTCAGGTTGCTCTGCATGATGTAGCTGAATCAGTGAGCATTCTAGTGGCGAAGGGTGGATACCACTGCTTCCATCTAGTGGAACCAAGGTCTTCCTAGGATAAGATTGTAGGATGACGGTGCGTCTACCACCATGAAGTCCAAAAATATGATTTTCTTGAGCCGCGACTCTCCTGCTACCATAGCCAACTTTATCATTCCAATGGGAAAACACTTCTCCCCGCTGAATCTGATCAACAGGTGTTCCGAAGGTATCAAGTTTTCCTCCTTTAGGCCCATGCTGTGGAACGCGTTGTAGAACAGAACGTTAAGTGAACTTCCTGTATCAACCAGAGCTCCCTTTACTTCCCACCTTGCTATGGAGACCGAGATGACTAAGGCATCGTTGTGTGGTGCTCGGACTCCTTCGAGGTCCTTGTCCATAAAGGTCAAGGTGAGAATGGGGCTCTGAACCCGTGAGTGGCAGATGTGTCTGTCTTCATCCATGGATTGTGTCCGCATATCCAGTAGTGTCCACTTGCAGGACCTGTATGACTGGTCTTCATTCGGTCTGACTCCATGAAGGACGTAGATTATTCCTGGAGTCGCCTTCTCTATTTCTTTAACTGACCCCCTATCCTTTGTTTGTTTAGTTGGTTTCTCAGGATTCAGGAACTCTTTCAGTTTGCCTTTGCGGACCCAGTACTCAACTTCACACCTCATACTTTTAACGTCCTTGGTGTTGTGGTCCCCTTCTTGTGGTATGCACAGTATTTGCCATTGTCGCGCTTGGAGGGGTCTCCGAGTGTCTTTGGGTTTCACTTCAGTTCCTCCCAGTTTTTCATGAAGTTAAGTATGTCTGACAGGCTAGCGCTTAGGGTGTCACGGATCTGGATCCAATGTAGTTGGATGATTTCTCCGGCCTGGGGCGACCAGGGTCCGGCCTGTTGTCCCTACTTTTCCTTTTGTTTCGTTCTTCGTCCTCGTGAATTTTTTCCTTCAATTTTATCCCTAAGATAGGAGGGTTTTCTATCGCCTTCGATTTCCCTTTTAGCGGTCCTTGACTCCTCCAGGGTGATGTGTCTTTGGACTCTCTTGAGGAGCTCCGCCATGTCCAGAGGGGGCTCTAAGGTGAGGTTCTTGAAAACTTTCCCTCTATGACCCTCATTGTACCCGTCGATGAGGGTCAGCTTGTTGTTAAAGCGCGTTACATACTCTCGGAGCGTCTCGCCGAACCTTTGCCTTAGAGAGAGTATGTAGTGCGAGCCTTTTTTGAAATGTTGGCTTCCGACGAAATGTGTCAAAAAATTCTTCGCCAGTGTTTTGAAGGAGTCGAATGACTTCGGTGGAAGGTTGTGGAACCATGTCAGCGCAGAGCTTTTTAGACTGGTGGGAAAGGTTTTGTACATGATAGACTCAGATCCTTCTTTGAAGGTCATTTCGTGCTGGTAATGGCGCAGATGATCGAAATGATCGGTGGTCTTGTCGTAGGAGTCGAGCTTTGGGGGAGTGAACTTCCTAGGAAGGGCCTCGTTTATTATTCGGTCCACAAATGATGGGACGGAGAGGCGATATATATAATACGTCCGGATCATGCGCCCCTCTGCGGAGGGGTTCCCAAGTCCGAGCCTCTCTATCCTAGCGGTGAGCATAACGTTAGTCACCCAGCCTATGAGAACTAGCGGGGGCCTGGCTCTCCTGCGCTTGCTCCTGGTCTCCGTTAGCAGGTGGTGGATTATGTCGCGTAAGAGTCTTCACCGCCTTAGCGATTTGTTGTATCTGAGATGCCAACACATCGATTCTAGGGTCCATGGTTACTTTCGTTGGCGTGGCAGCGTGAGTTGGCTGCCCATGCACAACAGGAACTGCTGAATGAGGCGGTATAGGGGCAACCCGAGCATTGGACGTGTCCCCTGATTCTCCGTTGTTGCGTGATCTGGTGGTCACCATCTCTCTGGGTTTTGATAGGAGACGATGATTAGTGTAAAGTTATGAACTATGTCGTCCCCATGGACGGCACCAAACTGATGCAGTCTTTTTCTACTCCCTATTTGACCTAATTCTGTTGACTTGCACAAGTAACGACCACCGTGGGGTGACCGATAACATTCCGATGCTAAAGTTAGACAGGGCTCTGACGAAGGTGTAATGCTGTAACAAAGAATTTGTAGCGTACCTTAGCTTACCAACCTCATGTCTTATTTATAGTGCAAGGAGTTCTAGTTCTACCAGGCCATCGTAGGTGTAGTTTAAAAAAGAGATCTTTGTGGAGATCCCCCTAATTAGGAGTCGTGCTGTAGGAGGGAGGTTCCCTGTTAGCTCCTAGATACGCGGAAGATAATTTCCAATCCAAGAGAAATTCGTAGAAAGGAGTTTCCCTGTGTGGAAGATACTCTGGTGTTTGCTTCCTAGTTCGAAGCAGAGAGTAGCTGTAGTTGCCTGTCCGAAGCTGATCCTCGAGATACTTGCTTGAAGAGGGCTTACGAGTATTGAGGATAGCTGTGAGACGTGTGGGCCTAGCATGAGGTGAGAGTTTGGGTCCACCAGGTGGACTGCAGTTGGGCGGGCTTAGAACCGCTTGGGCTGACGCTTGAGGCCGTAAATCCTCGAGATTATCATGACATGTGTACGGCTCCGGGGTGTGATCATTTTTATGTATCATTAGTATTCATATGCACCTATTCCTTAATGCAAGAAAAGAACTAATGCTGAGGCACAAGCTGAAGTTGGACAAGGTTATGGGCAACAAGGTGGTGAACAACTCCAACAGATTGCAAGAACACCTTTAGTCCTCCCCTCCATGCCTTCTCTAAGGAGAAAGTCTAAGCAAAGCACCAATAAAAAGTTACTGACTGGTTCAACTCTGACGACACACCCTCCACACCAGCTATGCAATAGGAAAATGATGCTCAACTATCACAAAACTTGACTTAGTCCTAAGGAGCTTCAACCTCTCATGCAGTCCATCATTAGCTTCAGTCTTTGTCTGTTTGATTATTTTTTGTTTATATCTAATTACTTAGTATTTTGGTTAAGCTTTCATGCTATTTTGATAGATTTTTTGAATTGATGAACATGGTTGAGCTTGCATGTTCTTTTCCTAGACAGATAGACTAGATGAATTTGGTTGAATTTGAGTTTGCATTCTCTTTTTCTTTTTTTTGCTAGTCAGAAACTTAAATGGTAATATGTTTTTTTGTTAATGAAATGGCCTTTGGTGTATATTTTGTTATATGCTTAGTGTTGGTTTTATGCTCATTGTTAGATTATTACTCATTTTGGATCTATGCTTATTGTGAAGTAGTTTACACAAGATACAAAAATAAAATAAAAAATTGCATTAATTATTATTTGGCCCCGACAATTTTTCAAATAATCATTGTTTAGTACCTATCTTCTCGAACAAAACCATTAGACTGAACCACTGTTAGTTCAAAGTCAAAAAATGGTTGTAGAGGAAGAAGTTCCAACTGCTCTTTAAGGCTGAAGTGTCACCCATTGGATGAAATGATGAGATTCAACCATGTGCCATTTACCTAAATATCTCTTTTGGGCTCAAGTCTCGTTTAACCTAAGGTAATGTTCGAAAAAATAGTCTTGAGCAGTTAATGACGTGGAGTTAACAGTTCCGTCAGAAAACGAGGTGCAAAGTCTATTAAAAACTAATGAGTGCCAAACTCAAAATAACCCTCACTGAAAACTGTAACTCAAACCCTGAACGTGATAACCAAAACTCAATGCCCATCACCAATCTCTCAATTTCAAACAGAAGCGTTTTTCTTTTCCTAGATCTTTTATAATGACAACCATGCTTGCTTAGTCATTCATCTACCTATTGAGAGATGTTCAAACCTCAATTAGCTCGTGTTGGGTATGAAGTTTACCATCTCTGATGTACAAAATAAATGAAACTTCAAGTACTTGTTGTCCTAAAAATTTACCAGATTTATAGACACAACTAGCCATTGGGGGTCAAACTGATCCTAGAAGGTGGCTGCCCTAAATTTAGACCATCCGTCGAGTTTTTGCTAATTGAAAAAATTTGAGTAAGGATTTACATCGAGATCAGAGTTGACGCTTATCTCGATGCAAATCTAAGGTGCTATAGTGCACCGGGCATATAACCGGGCATCCTAGAATTTTTCAAAAAATTTAGATGTCCATTTTAGACATGGTATAGAAAAATTCAATTTTCTTCTATTGGAGTTGCTCTTAAAATGTGGGTGGGTCTGTATAAGATTAACCCATTTACTTTGGGATTGGGTTGAGTACTATACCCGACCCAACCTAGCACTCCTATCTCAGTCTCTCGGACTCTGTAACATCAGCCAATTCCAGCAACACCACTGTCATCCGCCGCGGAGTTCGTCGAGACTTCTCCCTCGTACAAAGCAAAGGGGTGGCGTAAAATGGCTTGGAAACAATTCCTAGAAGTACTCGCACTTGGGCATTTAGTAAGTTGTTTCTCTTTTCCTCCCCATTTTTGTTCATTGTATTTTCTATAAATTTTGAACTTTTTTGTGTTGGGGAGTTCTTACATCTGTAATGTGAGATTTTGGAGTAAAAGAACTTTGGGTTTCCTTCGCAATGTGAGTTTTTTGATTCAAAATCATGCATTGAGGATGAAGGTTCTAATGGGTTAGAAAGTAGAGAAAACATAGAGAACTTCAAGTTCTTGTAGCCTAAGATTGGTTTGCATTCCACATAACATATTGGATCTGTAATCGATCTGAAATATTATTCAACTTGGATTTGATGTATTAGTACTACCAGCTCATGGTCAGTATTTTTGTTTGTTAGATTCTCCTGAATCACAACTTTTTTGTAAACAATTTTGTTCCCCTATATCCTAGTTTGCTGTACTTAAATCATGTTGTTTTGGTACGACTTTGATACAATTGTTGTTGTTAATTCCAATACAACGAGTGTAATTCGTGGTAGAGCTAGATTCGCGAAAACTTGGTCATAAGGAAGGAATGCTAATGGATTTTAATTTACAAACCCCATGGGGCTGCGCGGGTTTATTAAAATGGTTTGGGGAAATTAATGACTTAATTGGCATCCTTTGTAAGCTAGTTTTAGTATTGTTTATGGACAACTTGATCACCTGATTAAGATGTATCAGCATGGAGAATCTTTTGTGCCTGGCTCATTAGTTATATAAACAAGCACGTTATGATGCACTAACTGGTTTGTACATTAGATCATAACTTCATATGTCCATCCATTCATTAAAATATTATCAAATAATACTCCATAATGTGAAATTAGCATATTTGTTTATCTAATTATATCTCAAGACTCTAGTTATGAATCTAGAATACATATGATGTTACTAAGTTTAAACATAGCAGTGTAGAAAAATGCCAAGCGAAAACCAACCGTTTCTTTAGAAGTTCACATAATTAGGGAGAACTTGTACTGAGGGAAAATCTTTTCACATATCTTGTGAAAGAGGAGGTGGGGAGTAATGAATTATATCTATCAGCTAGCAGCAATCAAGAGAATATCAAAATTCCCTACAGTTGGAGAGCGCAGATGAACAATGGGAATGAACAACTTTACACTTAATAATTAAGTAGTGCTTTCAGGGTGCTAGTGACCTGTACAGACCAGACAAGTTCCCTGAAACTAAGCAACTTACATGAGAAGTTGAACATTTTGAATTGGTAGAATGAAAATTTAGTGAAAGGGAAGGTCAAAACCAAGTTATTGAAAGTCAATCTCTATAATCTCTCCCTATCCTATTAAAGCAGTTCCAGTTATCACAAAAGGAAAAATAAATTGTCAACCAATGTTCTCAAAGAGCTAAGAATGAAAAAAGCCACCAATCTTCATATTTTTTCTCTTCTTTTTTTCTCCATCTTCATACTCCCAAAAATTTCCAGTGCAGCTGACATCATAACTCCATCTCTATCGATCCGAGATGGTGAAACCATAGTTTCCTCAGCACAACATTTTGAATTAGGATTCTTCAGAAATGATGATTCAAAGTGTACATACTTGGGAATATGGTACAAGAAAATTCAACCTCAAACAGTAGTTTGGGTTGCAAACAGAAACACCCCTATCACAGATTCGACTGGATTGTTGAAGATTGGTGACAGTGGCAATCTTGAACTTGTTGATCAAACATCAAGAGTTGTTTGGTCATCAAATGTTACTCAAGTATTTAATCCAATTGCTCAGCTTTTGGACAACGGAAATCTTGTTATTCGCGAAGAAGGTAATATTGATCCAAAAGATTATTTATGGCAAAGTTTTGACCACCCAACGGACACTTTGTTACCAGGTATGAAGCTTGGATGGAACTTAAAATCTGGTCTAGAAAGAACATTAACGTCATGGAGGACTGCAAGCGATCCTTCCATTGGTGACTATACATTCAGGTTTGACCAACATGGATTGCCACAAACCTTCATACTCAACAAATTCGTAACTTATGCTCGAAGCGGTTCTTGGAATGGTAAAATGTTCACCGGGCTGCCTCTAATTAAGCAAAGTCAGATTTTCAATTTCAATTATAGGTCGACTGAGGATGAGTTGTTTTACTCATTTACTTTGAAGAATAAATCAGTGTATTCAAGACTTGTGATGAGCCAATCAGGTCAGATACAACGACACACGTGGCTCCAAAAGGCTCAGGTGTGGAAGCTTTTCTGGTTCTTCCCCACAGACCAATGTGATAATTATAGTGAATGTGGTGCTAATGCGATATGCAGCGTTAAGGATTTGTCTGCTTGTAGCTGTTTGAGTGGGTTCGAACCGAAGGACCCTGCGGATTGGTACATGAGAGATGGGTCAGGTGGGTGCATGCAGAAAGCCATGTATGATTGCCAGAAGAGCAATGGGTTTTTACAATTGAAGAAATTGAAGTTACCTAATACATCTCTTTCATTTGTGGATAGTAGTATGAATCTTAAGGAATGTGAAGCAGAATGTAGAAGGAATTGTTCTTGTAAAGCTTATGCAAATTTGGATATTACTAATGGAAGCGGTTGTATCACGTGGTTTGATGAGCTATTAGATCTTAGGCAGTATGATGTAGGCGGTCAAGATCTATACATTCGGGTGGCGAATTCTCCGCTAGGTATTTGTACTTCCCATAAACTATGCTTAGATTTGGATTAGATATGCTCTGTTAAAGCTTATATTTTTATTTTTAACAAGTCAATCATATTGTACTTTACAAAAGCTTTGCTTGGAGAATGTTGTTGTTAGCAAAAACATTTGGACAACAAAGCTCCATTAACATTTCAACTATTTACTTATATTCAAAACCCCCTTTTTGCGAATTCTCAGTTATTTTGATTACCATATTATCATTATGTGGAGATAAAAAACCATGGCCTTAAAAAATATTCTCAGTTGAAGCTTTGATTTCTTCAGGGGATGTTGGTGGAAAATATAATAAAGATGATTCTGAAAGGAAGAAACCTGTAGTATTGGTGGTTACATTTACGGTGATTCCCACATTGGTCTTGTTAATGTTGGGCTTTTGTTTGGCATTGAGGAAGAAAATAGTGAAAACTATGCAGCACAGGACAGCAAGCAAAAGAGGTATAGATAAGTCTTAATGATTCAAAAATAAGCATTACCACATATTCTTATTTATTGGATTTTTGTGACAATTCTTTGAAAACTCTTTAAATCAGTTCACAAGGAGACAAGCAAAGAGTTACCTTTAGTAGATCTGGGTAGATCTCCTACTAGAGAGTCCGCAAGTAGAGAGCCCATAGATGAGCTCGAGTTACGGTTGTTTGATTTGCGCACCATGGCAGCCGCAACATACAACTTCTCTGATGTAAATAAGCTTGGTCAAGGTGGCTTTGGTTGTGTATATAAGGTAAAATACTTGACTTGTTTCATGTAATTGAAATGATTATTCTTCTACAATGAAGTAACTAAGTGGTTTTGATGTAATTGTCAGGGTACACTGGAAGACGGACAACAAATAGCTGTGAAAAGATTATCGAAGAGTTCATCACAAGGTGTTGAAGAATTCAAAAATGAAATTATATTGATTGCTAAGCTTCAACATAGGAACCTTGTTAGGCTTTTGGGGCACTGCTTTGAAGGGGAAGAAAAGCTTCTAGTTTATGAATACATGGAAAACAAAAGCTTGGCTTCCTTTCTTTTTGGTGAGTCCTACACTTTTCATGTTTCAGTTTGTCAATCCAAGAACAAAAACTGAATTCATTGAACTACAACTTGTTTTAGATACATCAGACAACTTCACATTAGATTGGCGAACACGTTTCAATATTATCGTTGGGATTGCTCGAGGACTTCTTTACCTACACCAAGATTCTAGATTCAGAATTATCCATCGGGATCTTAAACCAACCAATGTCCTACTAGATGCGGATATGAATCCTAAAATCTCAGATTTTGGAATGGCAAGAATCTTTCGAGGTGATCAAACTGAGGCAAATACGAGGAGAGTGGTTGGAACATAGTAAGTACCATTTTTCATCCACCGAATGAAACTCCCAAATGGAATCCCATATCGATTTTCATTTTTATTGTATGCAGTGGTTACATGTCCCCCGAGTATGCAATGGATGGGCATTTCTCTATCAAATCGGACATTTTCAGCTTAGGGGTTCTAATGTTGGAGATCATCAGTGGAATAAAGAATGGCGGATTTTACAGCTTTAACAATCATGTTAACCTTCTTGGACATGTAAGTGTGTACATAAAACGACACTAATGTGTGGCTTTCTCTTCTAGATGATTTTCTAATTATGGATCAAAATTTGTAGAAGGAAAATTTGTAATTATGATTTTTATTGTAGGCATGGAAACTGTGGATAGAAGGAAACGGTTTGGATCTTGTGGACACATCACTAGGAGATTCTTACTCAGCTAGTGAAGTACTGCGATGTGTACAAATTGGTCTCTTGTGTGTTCAAGAATGCGCGAATGATAGACCGAATATGGCATCTGTTGTGTTGATGTTGATTAGTGAGAATCCAACATTGCCACAGCCAAAGAAACCTGGGTTTTGTTTTGTTGAAGCAACAACACCGTCAAATGAAGATAGATCAGATAATTCAATCACTATGCTTGAAGCTAGGTGATGCTTATTTCGTTTTGTTCAGCTTCGTATCTTTGCATGTCACTTGTATATTTCAGTTTTTCTTTCCCATTCCAATTTAATTAATTATTTATTTTGTCATTCAATTTCTATCACCACTTGTGAATAAACAAAATGAATTTTATTTTTTATTTATAATTTTTTTTTTTTTATGTATATGAGATAGACAAACCTGTAAGAACAGAGGACTTTACACTCAACTAATGACATGAATCAATTTTAGGATGCTTCATATTGCAATCAGAAATTTAGTAACTGTCAGATACATTAGCAACTTTATATAATTCAACAAGGTCGATATGTTCGACTGGTTAAGGGATAAACTTGAAATTTGTTCGGCTTTACCCATGCAATTTCAAACTTTGCTGTCAACATTATTATTATTATTATTATAAATTTTTAGGGGAATTGGCCGTCTAGGGACAAAAAAACCATTTTGACTTCCATTTAGGATCCCCAAAGTTATTGTTTTAAGGACACTACTATACTAAAAAAAAGGTTTTTAATTCGTTTGAACTGACTTTCAGGAAAGTTATGGATTAACAGCATAAACAGCGTGTCAACATTTCAGCCCGTTTTGACACAATTCCTCAAGATATGGGTTTAGGTCCATGCGATTAAATATCTTGATAAACAGTCTGTGTGGGTGTTTAAGGACCATGTCTTGGACAATGGGCACTGGCTGGCGACTTGTGTCGTGCCCAAGGTGAACCCTCGCTTGCTTCACCAATAATAAGAAATCCACCTTTCCATATTTTGATTTGTATCTCGAGGCATGCATGTTGAAATGAACTGAACTTTAACATATTGTTTCTTATGTGAATTATGTAATTTCATTAAAATTTCAGCTCAAACAGAACTCAAATGATAAGGGGATTTTGGTCAATTTCTTTCTTCAGTGAAACAGGTGATTCAATTTCTTTTACATCAAAACTTCCCCATTTTACTAACATACAAAATCAGAAAATCTCCAACCAAATAAAAACTAAAGTCAACCACTCAAAGGGTTTGTAATTGTATTGATTAAAGAACTAAAATATAAGTATAAGCCTATTTAGCATAATTAAGGGTGAGAGATGGTTGTAGGTTTGAATATGATGAACTCGTTTAAAAAAAATGTTGAATCTTTCTAAAAAACAAAAAGAAAAAACTCATATAAACATTTCCACATAGAACTTTGCTGCTAGGGAACCAAGTTTTTACAATGAAGGTGACATGGTGTGATATCTGCAGGATGATGGAATCCTCTCCATGAGACTCCTTTGTTTTGCAGTGTTTTACTTGAGACACCTTTGGGGTTCATTAATAACTAGCAAGTAAGAAATTGAGGCAAAAAAAAAAAAAAAAAAAACTAGAGCGTATGTTCTTTTCCGGTATGAGCTAACATGAGTTCTAAGGTTGGTTGGGGAAGGGTTGATTTTATGGCTTATACAAGAAAAGAGAAATGGTTCAATCATTTCCCCTTGCTTCTCAATTAGTTTGGCCAAACAACTTAACCCCAAGACGTAGTCATCATTATGTGAATTCTATTATCTCATTGTATTTGGTTTGATTTATTCATTATTTTGTACACATATTGTTATCTGATTATTGCTATCTTATGAGAATCGTGCAAGTTAGAGGAATTAGATCTGGTAGTTTTCTAAGTACTTTAACAATACTGCACATTAACTATTAGAGAATTCTGCATTGCTGATTTATTAAATACTTTGCTTTTTCTTGTTACTTTTTATAGATCCAGTTGCAAGATCTAATAAGAGAGTAGAAATTTTGGGTAGAGAAAGTACCTCCTATTTATTTGTTAAGGCTTTGCAATAAACAATTTGCTTTGATCAATATCTCTATGATGGATGCGGGTCTGATTTATTTTTGCATTTTGTTTCTGCTAGAATCACAACGATTCAATGTCTAAAGATCTCAGAGATAGAGATTAAATAAAAATCACATAAATCACACACTGGCATAGGATATGGTGGGAGTCTAGGCATGCACATAGGCTGAAACTGCCAGAGATTCGTTTGCTCCATCTGCTGGTGGTCAATCTAAACAAAAACAGTCACAGATAGCAACATGAAAAGTTGACTTTGAATGGGTGGAATGTATTCAATAAAATAAAACATATGGAATGAATATTAAAGACTTCCAAATAAAGTTATTAAAAAAAAGTCTACTTCTGTTTCTCCCTTATCAAGCAACCAGTGTTCAAATTCTGTATTTTGAATTGAAAGGGCCTGTTTTTGAAAGAATGAGAAATGCACAAGCTTGCCTATTTACTCTCCTCTTTGTCTCAATCTACATACTCATTATTCCAAAACTTTCCAATGCAGTTGACACCATAACTCCATCTCTATCCATCAGTGATGGAGAAACCATTGTCTCCGCCGCAGAACAGTTCGAATTGGGATTTTTTAGTCCTAGAGATTCAAAGAATAGGTACTTGGGAATATGGTTTAAAAAAGTTCAACCTCAAACGGTAGTTTGGGTTGCAAACAGAGACAACCCAATCACAAATTCAACTGGAGTGTTGAAGATCAGTGACAATGGAAATCTTGAACTTGTTGATCAAACATCAAGTGTTGTTTGGTCATCGAATGTAACTGGAGTATCTAATTCAATTGTTCAGCTTTTGGATACTGGAAATCTTGTCATTCGCGAAGGTGGTAACACTGATACTCGAGACTTCTTATGGCAAAGTTTTGATCACCCAACGGATACTTTATTGCCACATATGAAGCTTGGTTGGGACTTGAGGTCTGGTCTAGATCGAATGCTAACGTTGTGGAAGGCACCAAATGATCCTGCTGCTGGGGACTATTCAGTAAAGGTTGTTCTTGGTAGATTTCCACAAAGTTTTGTGTACAACAAACAAGTCCCTACATCTCGATTTGGGTCTTGGAATGGTCTAACGTTTACTGGTGTGCCTCAAATAAATCAAAGTTTTATTTTCAGTTTTGATTTTACATTAAACCAGTATGAATCGTATTATTCCTTTTCTCTCAAGAATGACTATATATTCGAGGCTGGTTTTGAGTTCGTCTGGTCAGCTTCAACGAATGACATGGCTTGAAAAGGACCAGAGTTGGGATGTGTATTGGTATTACCCTAAAGATCCATGTGATTCTTACAAAAAATGTGGTGATAATGGTATATGCAGCTTCAAAGATTCGCAGACCTGTACATGTTTGGAGGGATATCAACCAAAAAATCCACAGGATTGGTTTTTGAGAGATGGGTCAGGAGGTTGCATTCAAAAAACTAAGTATGAGTGTCAGAAGAATGATGGGTTTCTTACATTTGAAGCAGATGAAATTACCTGATACATTGAATTCGTTTATTGATAGTAGTCTGAGTCTCAAGGAATGTGAAGCAGAGTGCATAAGGAATTGTTCTTGTAAAGCTTATGCAAATTCGAATATTACTAATGGAGGGGGTGGTTGTATTCTTTGGGTTGATGATTTAGTTGACCTCCAGGATTTTAACATCGGGGGCCAAGATCTATATGTTCGAGTGGCGGATTCACTACTAGGTATGTTTACTTGCCATTAATTTATAGAATTGCTTAGATAAAAAATGCTTTGTTTTGGATTGTATATGTTCTGTTTCAGTTCTGTTTTATCCCTATGTAGTATGTAATTTCAACGCTTTTTATTTTGAAAATCCCTGAATTGATTCATTGATTTATTTATCATCAGGCAATGGTGGGAACAAAGATTCCACAAATGATTCTAAGAAGAAGAAACCAGTAACGTTGATAGTTATTGCTACCGTGATTCCAGCAATTTTCCTTGTAGTTCTTGGTTTGTGTTTCGCTCTGAGGAGGAAAAAAACAATAACTATGCCAATTAAGGCAGTCGGCAAAGGAGGTAAACAAGAAGTTATTTATTTCAACGAAATGTACTGATCATGAATTCTCAATGATCATACTGAATTTCATTATTTCTTTTACTCTTTGAACCAGTTTCTCATGAGGAAAGTCAAGAATTGCCATTATTCGACATGGTTAAAGTGGGTAGTAGAGAGTACTCGAATGAAAGCAAAGATGAACTTGAGTTACCTGTATTCGGTCTATATACAGTGGAAACAGCGACATACAACTTCTCTAATGCAAACAAGCTTGGTGAGGGTGGTTTTGGTTCTGTATATAAGGTAAATTGCCAACTCGATAGAATTTAATTTGAGCGAATAAATTATTCTGAAAGTACTTCAAGTGATTTTAGTTCTGTGATTCCTATCTATAGGGTACGCTAGAAGATGGACAACAAATAGCCGTGAAAAGACTATCAAAGAATTCAACACAAGGAGTTAAAGAATTCAAAAATGAAGTTGTGTTAATCGCCAGACTTCAACATAGAAACCTTGTCAGGCTTTTGGGGTGTTGCGTTGAAGGAGATGAAAAGATTTTAATCTATGAGTACTTGCAAAACAAAAGTTTAGACTCCATTATATTTGGTTAGTCGTCCTACAATTCTTGCTTTCGTCTTCTTAATTTGAACAAGAAAATGAAAAACCTGACTTCGTGAACGGAATTTATTGTAGATAAATCAAGCAGTTTGTCATTAGATTGGCAACAGTGTTTCAACATTGTCCTTGGGATCGCACGAGGGCTTCTCTACCTACACCAAGATTCAAGATTCAGAATTATTCATCGTGATCTAAAAGCAAGCAATGTTCTACTAGATGCTGATATGAATCCTAAAATCTCCGATTTCGGGATGGCAAGAATTTTTGGAGGTGATCAAACTGAGGCAAATACAATGAGAGTAGTGGGAACATAGTAAGTACCATTTAAGAGCTCGAATATATATCATTAATTCTAGACTTGTTCACACACCAAATGGTGAATCCAACTGAACCCGCATACATATTATTAAAAATTTCTTCAATGATATATATGCAGTGGTTACATGTCTCCGGAGTATGCCATGGATGGGCTTTTTTCCATCAAATCAGATGTTTTCAGCTTTGGCGTTCTGGTGCTAGAGATTGTCGGTGGAATTAAGAATAGAGGATACTATTCTTCGAACGATCAAAATAATCTTCTTGGAAATGTAAGTAGATACATAGCTAAATATATTGTGTATTTCTTACTTGTAGATAATTATGAAGCTAATGCTTTACTGATATTTCTAGGCATGGAAACAATGGAGAGAAGGAAATGCCTTAGAACAAATCATTGATCCATCTGTAGAAGATGATTCTACACCAAGTGAAGTATTGAGATGTATACAAGTTGGTCTCTTGTGTGTTCAAGAACGTGCTGAAGATAGACCGAACATGGCATCTGTATTGTTGATGCTGAGCAGTGAATTTCCATCAATGCCACAACCAAAGCAGCCTGGATTTTGGTTTGCGACTGGTCTCCTTGAAACAGAAGCTTCCTCTAGCAATCCGAAATCGAGTGATTCAAACCAAGTAACAGTTACTATGCTACAAGCTAGAGAGTAAATTTCTTACCCACCGATGCTTATACATGTACGTAAAAATCATATTACTTGTATATCTTTATTTTTTCATGCCATGGCTTCTCTGTATCAACAAATAATATAAACTAACTCAATGCTATTTTTTCTAATTTGATCCTGTTTGAGAGACTGGCATTACTGTACACAATTGGATTCAGTCAAGTGGTTTCTCATTGACTATGAATTGTCATTGCATTGTGAACATTTGCTTGATGAAATGTTGCTTTTGATGTATTCTGTTATTGCTCTATCTTAAGAACTCATCGATGTTGTACTGAAGATATCCTTCAAATAGCTCTTATGGTTTTTCAAATTACGGAACAATATATATTTGGTGGTGCAATAATTCTAATATTGTTCCATAATTCATAATTACGTCGTAGTATTGAAAAATGTTGTTTGAAAAGACAAGTTCTGAAAGAAATGAGATAAAAACTAACAGCCATTCGACATAGAACTTTAAATCACTTTGAACGTGGTCAGAAAGTAAAGTTTCCCCTCGCATGCATTGCCCAATCGGTTGACATATATGCTAGATGTACCTTCTCTAACAGCTTAAACTTTTAGACTAAATAACAATTTAACATAAACCTTTGCATTTTTTTTATTCGGTTATTGCTTGTCTGTAATTCTGTCCGATCTTGGCATAACACATAACAGTTAAACACAAAGAACCAGTGATTTAAGAAATCAAGAAGTTTGGAAGGTAATAATACATAAGATGTTAAGAAACCGTGTTGATGTCGTAGCAATGGATTGAAAATGAGTTATTTGTATTCTTCCTCTATATCGATCCATTTATTATTCATAATGAGATCAGAACTTATACTTCTGGCATCTCAATTGATTGTGATTGAATCAGTCTTCTCTGTGGTTTTGATCTCCCATAATCCCATATACAATTATTTTTGCAGCAACTCTTGAACTTTAATGTGTAGAAATAGTCAATCAGGAAACATCCATTGTTGTGGTTAAGTGTTGGAAAGGCAACAAATAATTGTATATGACATTAAAGGAGATGGATAAGAATATGTTACCAAACACAATAATGTCAGTATGTCACATGTTTGATATAACATTAAGCAATGGTTGAATTAAGGTGATAAGACTTGTGGCGGATGATATTATAACTTCAACGTTGAAACCCCAGGTAAAGGCATTTAGATAGTTCCCAATGGCCTAAACAACATTATTTATGTAATTTACAATTACTGCCGACAATAATAATGACTTACTAAGTTTTTTCCATTTGTATCGATTTAGTAAGGATTGGTGGGGTGGGGTGGGGGGGGGGGGGGGGGGGCGCTCCTGTGCACAAATTTGAGCCGTTGGATCTGATCCGATGGCTCAGATCTATGCACAGGACCTCGTCGTGTGCTTCCTGCGCAGGAGCCCCCCGAATCCATTTAGTAAACCAGCACTCAAAAAAAGCACTGAAAATCATGAACTGAATAACATTGTTTTCTGATCTATTGATTTATATTAGTATTTTATATTGTTTTATAATTGTGTGTGGTCAGTCAAGTTTTTTGACAATCACCTTCAAAACCAAATTAAAAAAAAAAAAGCATGCGTGAAATTTGGTGAGAATGATAGCAGTGCCGCCAGTGCGTTAGAACAATCCTTTGACAATCAGATAGAATCACAATAAATTCAATGAGATAAATTATTTTGTGTATTTGTGGTCAAGATTACTTTTTAATTAGAGAAGGAAAGCGCGTTTTCTGATCTACTTTTGAATATTTTGACATTATTAATATAAATTCTCATCCGGGTAGGGCAGAGTTGAGTTTTTTTGTTTTTTTTTTTTTATGGGTATCATTTTCTTACAACATTTGTTTTTATTTTTTACTTTGTCGTATGGAAAAATTAAGTGTATAGGATTTATCGATGGTTGGTCAAGTTTTGACAAGCCTGTACTTAAAGAAAAAAATCTAGGAAAATTTACGAAACTAAAGATACAAGGAAGAGATTACAAAAAAGAAGATACAAGAAAGAATGTGTTTGTGTTTTGCGAGTTAGGAAAAAAGTGGAAGGGGACAAATAATTTTGGAAAACATAAAGAAAATGACAATAATGATAATCTTTACAAATCATTTATCTATTTCGCTATCTTTCCTGAGACATGTGGCCTATTTTGCAATTAGGTTTTACAATCAGGATGATGTGACATTGTTAGAGGATTTTTTTTTACAACCTCAAAATACACAAACTCTTCGGAAATTTCATCATTATTTCAATATATTGCAAAACTTTGTGAAAAAAACCTGGTATCCTTCCTAGTATTTTTTCGCTGTAACTAATTGGTTGGTATTTCAATTTCAATGTACAAAACCACTAATTAGGATGTGTTGAATTCAGTAAACCAGTATGATCAAAGTCCACCATCTTTGAGCACTCCATATGGATGATATAGCTTTTCTCATACACAAACTTGTCTTGCATGTACATTATTGCAGTCTCTTCTTCTTATGCACAAAGAAAACAACAAGGAAGACAGACAACACACGTAGAATTGAAATGATGTCATGAATTACATCTTAGTAATTAAGCCGAATTAGAGATAACAAAAGATAAGGAGAACAAACACCACACAAGTCAATGCTTCCTACTTTATTAGTCAATACTTTCTCCTTTCCATTCAGTTACACTTACCTTCCCTACAAGGCAGCATTTCAACATGCCTTCACACAAATCAAAACCTCACCCATATGTCAAGCCAGAGAGAAGGATCCTTTGTTGCTATGAAACTTGCAAAAACTCTATTTTTTGCCTCACTTTCCATACTAATTTTCTTCACAATACTCACAACTTCAGCTGATACCATATCTCCAACCCAATCAATCAAAGATGGTGAAACACTAGTCTCTCCCAAGGAAGAATATGAGTTGGGTTTCTTCAATCCTGGAACTAGTACAAACAAGTACTTGGGTATCTGGTATAAGAAAATAAGCACTCCTACTATAGTCTGGGTCGCAAACCGGAACTTCCCTATTACAGACTCGTCCGGGGTCCTGAAATTCGATACAGATGGTATTCTTGTAGTTGTCAATGGGTCAGCTGGTATAGTTTGGTCTTCTAATGTATCCAAGGCAGTGAACCCTATAGCGCAGATTATGGATAATGGAAATTTTGTTATTCGGGAACAGGGTAATCTTGATCCAGAACAATACTTGTGGCAGAGTTTTGATTACCCGACCGATACTTTGATACCGGGCATGAAAGTAGGATGGGACTTAAAAAAAGGGCTCGGGCGATACTTGACTTCCTGGAAGAATCAGAATGATCCTTCCTTGGGGGATTATACGTATGGAATTGATTTGCATGGAATCCCACAAGGTTATGTGTACAAAAAAATGTTACAATACTGCGTACAGGGTCTTGGAATGGGGCGCAATTTGCAGGCGTTCCAGGGATAATTCAGAGTTATATTTTCAATTTTAGTTTTACTATTAACAGGGACGAAGTATCCTATGCATTCTATGTGAAGAACGACTCATATTATTCGAGATTAGTATTGAACTACTCTACTGGTCAGATACAACGGTATACTTGGCTTGGTGCAAATAAAGTATGGAACATGTTTTGGTACATCCCGAATGATGACTGTGATACATACATGCAGTGTGGCGTATATGGAGTTTGTAATGGGGATCTTGAAATTCGTGGCTACCCAATTTGTAATTGTATTAAGGGGTTCGAACCAAAAAATGGTCAGGATTGGTACTTGCGGGAATGGTCAGGTGGCTGCGTGTTAAAGACGAAGTACGAGTGTCAAAAAACTGATGGTTTTTTGTTAATGAAGAACATGAAAATACCGGATACTTCACAAGCTTCCGTGAATGAAAATTGGAATCTAGATCGATGTGGAGTGGAGTGTAGAAGGAATTGCTCATGCAAAGCTTATGCTACTTACAATGTTACGAATGGTGGAAGTGGTTGTATCATTTGGACCGATGATCTTAGGGATCTACGGAAGTATGCGGATGGTGGTCAAGATTTATACGTACGAGTTGCAGCTTCAGAAGTCGGTATGTTTTAATTTTTAATGAATTATTTTTTTCCTACTTGCTGATTAAGTGTAGTACTAGTTTCATAGATAAAGGATTTTAAAGCCATTTTAGAACTCTGTATAATCCATTCCATTGAAGATGACAAGGTCCATATTAATGACTTCTGGGTTTCATTTAATCACTAGTCCTTTTCTTCATGATTCGATAAATATTTCATTGAGTCATCTTTTTGACTACTCAACCTTCTTTAGCTGCACTGGTCAATAATGGAAGCTCCATGATTAATGAACCACAATAACACATCGTGAGTCTATCTCATCCAATAATTGATTTATAAATCAATGTCAACAGTATCTGGTCCAGGTTCTTGTTGGGTAAAGTAAATGTTAAACCACCTCTCTAAAAGCTTTAGCTGTGTATCTGTGTTGGGTGTAGTCAAGGAATGCGATTTCTAAAAAAATGTCAAAATTTCATGAAACTTTTTTTTCTTTTCTTTCAGTTACTGAAATTTCTTTCAAAATCTAATATATATATTTCTATGCACATTGAATTTCACGGAATATTTCTTAAAATCAACCTACCAAAATTACTTTGAAAAACGAAATCGCTATCCTTAGGTGTAGTAAAATTACCGTTTACTTTAAAAGCTTAAGTTGTACTGAGTGGACATGTGGTCAATATAAGATCTCGTGTCATTTTAATGACTTCAATAATTGCAACACACACCCACACCAAAATCTCATCTAACATTCATTTTGTGAACACCATCAAATTCTGGTTGTTGACTAAATTTGAGAGGTGAGCATGACATGAAAACCACCCAACTTTCTTGTGGAAATTATTTCCCTGTTTTTTAATGCGTGTTTCTCTGAATAGTGCCTTTCTTGGTTTTTTTTAATGTGTGGTTCTCTGAATAGTCCATATTTTTTTTTGTGCAAGAAAGGCAGCAATCTTTATTGGTTTGATCTCCATTAGTCAAATTAGATGGCCCTTCCTGATATTGCTCCTCTTATGACAACATTGACAAGCTTTATAACTAGTTATATCTTGTACAGGTTTCAACTGGTTAGGTTTTTTATTGACTTTGCTTGCAATGAATAATGACAACAATAAAAAAAATCATCTTCTTGTAATTTAACTTCTAAATGAAAGGGGGTTCGATTAATTTTTTTTGTTTTTGCCAAATGGCAGGACTGATCCATTATGAACTGAAGTATTGCTAAAAAAAAAGAAGAAAAGTTGGGACAATGCAACTCTGATTAATACACTAATGGTGTTTTTCAATGGTTTAATTACATAGTTTGTAAAGTGATTTTGAACTTATTGGTGTTTTTCAATGCTGATTAATTATGACAATTTTCAGAAACCAGTGTTTTGCCCAGAGAAATTGTAAGTGGCAAGGGAAAAAAGAAACTGGCCAAGACGATAATCATAATTTCAGCAGTTTCTGCGACTTTCATCTTGGGATTTAGTGTCTGTTTCATATGGAGGAAGAGGATGTTTAAGAACATACAAGTTGAAAGGTTAGTTTACAAGGCGAAAAACCAAGATCCACCATTATGTGAGGTATTCGTACATGGTAAAAGAGATTATTATGGAGAGAAGGGTGATATTGAATTGAATCTTTTTGATATGGATACCATTATGAGGGCGACAGACAATTTCGATAATACAAACTTGCTTGGACAAGGTGGTTTTGGATGTGTTTATAAGGTAAGACTCGTGTTGTTTTCGAATTCTTAAAAAATTTATTTCTTCAAAATGTATTTTAAGGCATTAAACATATAACCAACTTTTATTCGACAGGGTACGTGGGATAATGGACAGGTGGTAGCTGTGAAGAGATTATCGAAGAATTCAGGACAAGGAGCAGAGGAATTCAAAAATGAAGTTATGTTAATTGCAAGGCTTCAACATAGGAATCTTGTTAGGCTTTTAGGTGGATGTGTTGAAGGGGAGGAGAAAATGCTGGTCTATGAGTACATGGAGAACAAAGGATTAGACTCCATTCTTTTCAGTGAGTTCCCTTAACCAGTATTTTATATTAGGTATTGGATTAAGTCTCAAACTCGTATATTTCAATCGAGTGTGATCTAGTACGGCTATGATTATAACACGGAGATGCTCTAGGATTTTTCATTTTTAATTTGTGTCAACAGTGAATCTAATTTTACTAATTTATTTACTTTTCTCAGATAAGGAATACAGTTTCCTATTGGATTGGCCAAAACGGTTCAACATTATTGTGGGGATAAGTCGAGGACTGCTATATCTTCACCAAGACTCTAGATTTAGAATTGTTCATAGGGACCTCAAAGCAAGCAATGTTCTACTAGATGGTGAAATGCATCCTAAAATATCAGATTTTGGAATGGCAAGGATATTTGGCGGTGATGATACGGAAGCAAAAACTAAACGAGTAGTGGGAACTTAGTAAGTTTCATTATCAAATTTTTTTTTTAATTCATCCATTCCTAACTAAGAAGCTTCCTGAATATCTAATATCTTCGCTAAATGATGACATGAAGTGGTTACATGTCTCCTGAGTATGCCATGGATGGACTCTTCTCGGTGAAGTCTGATGTTTTTAGCTTTGGAGTCTTAGTGTTGGAGATAATCAGTGGGAGGAGGAACAAAGGATTTTTTTGTTCAGACGACCAACTAAACCTCCTTGGACATGTAAGTACATAAGATTGTTCCTTAGATTTCTGATTATGTGTAGTCATCATTAGTTCCTTTATCTGAATAGCTGATGATCTAAAAATCTTAGGCATGGAGTCTATGGAACGAAGGACATGCATTGGAAGTAATCGATGAAGCAATGGAGGATACGTGTCTACCTAATGAAGCCTTGAGATGCATACAAGTTGGCCTGTTGTGCGTTCAAGAACGAGCAGAAGATAGACCAACAATGTCGTCAGTGGTTTTGATGCTAAGTAGTGATAGTGCTACATTGCCACAACCAAAGCTACCGGGATTTTGCTTTACTAAATCTCCCATAGACACAGATTCAACTTCTACAAAACAAGAATCTGTAAACAAGGTAACAATGACAATGCTACAACCTAGGTAGTTCAACATGTTTTTTTTTTGTCATTCAAACATATTGAGACGTGTAATTCTTTACTCGATGTTACTTGGTGTAGGAAACATCGATCTTTTACCCATAAGCTTATTCAAGCTATGTAATATATCACTTTTTTAATGAATACCAATTTTCGATACCGTTTGAAATGATCTAATATTAGTACGGTTGTAGACTTTTAAACAACTTAGCTGGAGGTTGGTCTGTAAGTAATATATATACCTTGAGGCTGCTCTGATTTATTTCTTCTTCTGAAACTGCTATAATATTGGACTGCAGTAAGCAAGAAAGTTTTAGACCTACCAGGCATTTCCATTATCTGCCAGGAAAGAAAGAATCCAGTCCAACCAAAGGATGTACCAGAAACAAATATTTTAATTAATGTGAAACACAGACAGTGTTGTAACTCCAGCCAGTTACTTGAAAAGCTTAAGCTAAAAAAATGTTTAAGCTATCAGATAGAGAAATCCAGCCTGTCTATCGATCTGAAATTGAAAACAGGAGTAGAGTTTAGTCTCAATAGTTTCAATAATGATCCACTTCTCTTTATTAAGAAACACAACAAGAAAACACGACTTAGAAACAAGCATTAGGTGAGTTTGATCCCATTTATGAGATAGAAATGATGAGGAGGGCATCCGTCATCAAATTCATTGGCTACCACAAGGATTTCTGTTTCATGCAAGGGTTCAGAACCTTCGTATGGGGTCTTGGAATGGTTGTCCAATTTACTGGTCTTCCAGGGAGTGTACAGAATAATAATTTCTTCAATATTATTGAAACATTCAAATCTGTTCTCATCGATTCCCAATCCCCGCAAAGATGAACAACAATGAGCTAAGGACCACTATTGTGGTGGCCGAAGGCACTCCATGCCAATACTAAAGTCATGTGACTGAGTAAGGATAAATGAAGACTGTAAATTAAGGGGGGTGTATTGTATATGGATTCTTATGGAATTGATAAATAATTTGAAAAGTCCACGGACTCTTTAAATTGTCCACAGACTCTTTAAATTGTCCACGGACTTCTGCTGATTTCTTAAATCCATAGACTTTTGCTACAGACTTTCTAGAGATTTATGAAAATCCACGGATTTTGTATGAACAACTTTTACAGATTTCTAATTATTTGCAAGATAAAAAAGAAGTTGGTAATGACATATCCTCTAACAAACCAAATATATTAGACATTAGAAAAATTCTACAAACAGCTGGTGGGCCTTATTGCTTTGATGGATTTTGTTTATTGTAGATGAAATGGAACATCTGCAGATTGAAAATGGATTATGGGTTGATTCATCTTCGTCTCCCTTGACTCTCCTGAATCTCTTGTACAATAACACAAAGAGAAAACACATAGACAAGAGGGAACAGAAAAGGAACACAAGGGGTAACATGGGTTCAACAGGAAAGGAAAGGAACACAAGGGGTAACAAGGTATCAAGCAATACAATCCCTTTCCGTAGTTGTTTCTTCTTCAACATCCAGTAAATGACGATCTCATTAAGCAGACATGTCATTTTACTAAAATTGCAAAGAGTAGAAATTTTAGGACAAAATTTTAAGGTAGCATTCCCTACCAACACACTATTCTAAGAACTGATTTTGTTGCCCTTGCCAACTACCACTTCAATCCACTGCATAAACTCATTCTTATAGTCAGAAATAAACCTATGTATTCTCGTCCCATAAGAACATACCCGGTGCTTTGGAAGCCAATTCACACCTGTCAGGTCACATTTCATCCTGCTCACTCCTTGCACAAACACTCCAAACACTGCCCTTTAGTGTGGCCTCCAAAATAAAAGGGATCGATTTTTCCCCTCGATTCAACATGATGGTAATGAAATATTGGAAAGGAACAACTCAGATGACAACATTGTCTATGAATTAGATGGGTTGGCAAAGAACATGTCCTCATGTGTTGACGTGGCATTTATGGAGGCAGGGAATGTGTCTTTTTGAAGGGAAAATTAGGTGTTTGAAACAGATTTTTCGTCTTTTAAACGGAGAACATGGAGATGGGGAAACTCCCATACGAAGATCAGGGACATATCCTTTCACGAGTTCATCTTTGATTGGTTTTCACTTGTATGTAGAAATTAGCACTTCCCTTGTCTGATACTTTCATCAATCAAAAGTCATAAATAGGGAAAACAAAAGAGAAAGGATGGTTGGGGAGGTCATGTTTAAGCATGTTATAACTATATTATTTGTTTGCTTCATTTTATTCAATAAAAAAACAAAGAACTTTGGGAGACTTTTTTTCACGTTGAAATCTTTGATATGGAGGCTGGCAAATTATTGAACTTTGTTATTTATACCTAACACTACAAAGTCCATGAGAATCCATGATTTTCCAAATCCATAAATATGAATGATATTTTGAATACCCTAAAACTTTTGTGGACTTTCTGAAATCCATATTGAATACCCCTAGACTTTGTGGATTTCAGAAAGACTTTTTAAAATCCTGATTGAATACCCCTAGACTTTTGTGGACTTTTTAAAATCCAAATTGAATACACTTGGATTTTCAGAATCCATGGAATTTATTAAATTGCTCACAAAATCCAGATACAATACACCCCCCTAATAGTGCGTACATTTTTCATCCCTTTTGTTCACTTTATATAGGAAATCCTTTACTCCTTCATCGACTCGTCAGAGGCGTGATGGAGAGAGGAGATCTCACTGGGGATCTTATTTGTCCATGACTGGGTTGCATTTGGCACTTGACTCTATTTGTGACCCAACACTTGATTGGATCATGAGTTTATACAAAATATATCTTGGGTTCATGACAACTCAGAGATCTGCATTCGGGCTTTATTATCTTGAGTCAAGCTTCAAGATTTGCGACATGTTGGGCTCGCATGATCTGGGCTCGGGTGCATGACTTACGAGTTGAACGATGATTTGGCCGAGTCTAAGCTCGACCGTGTTTGGAACAACAATTCCAATTTCTTTTGAGTATCACTTTTTTACTTTCTATGGATGTACCAAACATCCAAATTCGAGTATTTACCGAAGAATACTCGCTCTTCTATTAAAGATACGGTTGATTTGCATTTGGGTCATATAATCTGTACAAGTTTTGAGTTCAAGTTGTCTAGTTTTGAGTCTGGGCTTCAAAACCACGTTGACAATCAACTCTCCGTTACAAATGGGGAGGGATGCAAAACAAAAACTTGAACCCGACGTGAATCGAACACGCAACCTTCTGATCTGGAGTCAGACGCGCTACCATTGCGCCACGGATCCATTGAGAATGTGGGCATATTAAATATATTTAAAATATTCGTCTTGAGGACTGTACTATACCTTTATCGTAATTATGCCATTACAACATTAAGCAAATAAGTAAAGTATGCAACAGTAACAATGCTAGAAGCTCCGTAAGAGATGAAATGAAAATATTCTTTTTAACCAACTAAAACTTGTGCACAGAGCTTACAGTTTGTCTACTACTACTGAACTTGCTGCAAAGAATCTTAACATGCTATTTCATTTTGAGGGTCAACATTTAAAAAGATGGAGACAAAAAATATGGTTTTTCTTAACTATGCAAAAAGTTGTTTATATCTATAATGCCGAGAAACCCAAATTGTTTGCTGAACCCGATGAAACTCGAACTAAGGAACTAGATTGCTGGATTGAAAATGACTTTTTTTTAAGAAATTTATTCTGAATGGTCTGTCTGATGATTTGTATGATTATTACTGTTCTAAAAAATCTGTTAAGGATATTTGAAAAGTCTTTAGGAAGAAATATAACACTGAGAAGACCGACACAAAAAAATATGCCGCTAAGGTCTTACATTCAACTTACAGCACTGAGGTCTTAAATTCAACTTACAGCTTTAGTGGTGAAAGTTACACCTATACTAAAACTCGTTGGCTGCTTTGGTGGGTAGTTTTCATCACCATCAAATTCTGAGTTCTGATAGAAACCTAAAAAAGAAAGATGACTGTTTGCATTGAAACCTAAAAAGAAGAAATTCGTTTTCAAGGGGATAGGAATCAAACGAACCAAACTTAAAACCTGTCTAAACCTGTCTTTTCTTCAATCAGCTCTCATGACAACAATCATGCCACAAATCACCTTCTAATTTTTATGGTTGAAAAGGTTCCTGTAGCATGCCTTGTATTATATGCCATCTTCCACAATCAATCATCTTTATGATGTAGATACTATGTTGACTAATTAAAACTTTTGAAATATAAATGATCAGCTAGGACCATATTGAATTGACCCTGCTACACCCAATTTACAGGTGGTTCGTCTCTCTATACTTTCTTCAATTCGAAGTTAGGAACGAATTTTCAATCGAACTGGAATTGAAGATTTTGATATACGTGAAACCATAAAGAAACATTTGAGGGCGTGACACAATCGAAAACTCTTTGTTTTGTTACTTTTCTATTTTTTACTGAGTTTTCTCTGTCAATACCAAATATCATCCATTTCTGCCTATACCTTTTTTTTTTTTTTTAAATTGAACCCCAGAGGGGAGGGGCAACTATGGAATGTCAGATTTTATTACTTGTAAAAAAAAATTGATTTACAATCGAAACGGAGGTACATTACGACTTTACCCGTAGAAAATCCAAACAAAAAAATGAACCGAATACAGTGTACAATCAAAATTCTACAAAAACCGAGCACAAAACTGCTTAACAAGCCTAGAAAACTAAAGATCCATACTAAAGAAGGAAAAGCCAAAAGCCTCCACCTGCTCGACGCGCATCTTCGCTCCTGCAACAAAACACCGGCAAACTAGGAAAATGCCACCGCACTAGCAGCTCCTGACCAATCCCACACCCATGCTGAATACTCTAAGCAGCTCCAATGTGGATAGCGCACTTGCAGTCCAGTCCTCGCAAGTGGAGACAGACAGAAAATCCCTGCGCTCATTGAGATTCCTGCAGCTGCATCGCCTACTATGCTCCTGCAGACCAAAAGAGCCACAAAACAGAGCTTGTAATCGAGCCGCAAGACGCAATGTTCCTCGACCAAAACAGTTGATCCGAAACTCCCAGCGACCAGCCTGTTTCGCAGGTTCCTGCAGGCCAAACGCCACAACAACAATTGATCGCAGCACCCACCCGCAGTCTCGCCCCAGCTGATAGAATTGTCGCACTCCCAGCAGAGATGACGCCTTTGCACTCCCAGCAGAGTTGTCGCACTCCCAGCATCCGACATGGTAGTCACACTCCCAGCTGAGTCATGTTTCGCGCGTTCCTACAAGCAAAAGCAGCCTGGCCCAAGTGAGCAGTTGGTCGCCACACGTCCCTTAGTCCGCATTCTGACTGCTCCAAGCGCAGCTAACTGCCATCGGAGCTGACTGCCCCAACTTCTCGCAGCCATTATACAACATCAGGTAGCTACTCATCTCCATGGCGAATGTACGCCGTATGTAATCTATCAAGCACAATCAAGCCTGCAACTTTCCTAGACAAATCAGTCACATTGAAAGAAACAATCCTATGATCTTTTTGTGCTCTATCCGCCAATGAATCTGCCACCGCATTGGTCTCTCTATAGATATGTTGACTATCTAACGTCATTGTCGCTGCCAATAACTTAATTTCTTTCAAAATATTCTCCAAATGCCAAGGTATTTTCAAATTATCCATAAACCAACCACAAACAAGTTTCGAATCCGTTTGGATAACCACATTTTTGAAACCCCAGGCGAGACAGAGGCGGAGGCCCTCAAATAGAGCCAAAAATTCCTCTTTATTGTTGGATCTTGCACCAAAAAATATTTGTTTTCCCACAACACATAAACCCCTCGAGTCTCTAATAATCACACCACCGGATGCCTTGTCCTATCGGAGGATCCATCCACATTAAGTGCAACAAAATCTATGGGGAGAGGGTGCCAAAAAACAATTCTAACCGACTTCCGTCTAACGGGGAGCACATCCAACCCCAAAGCTCGTAGGGGGCCTTGTTACTGCTAACTTGCTTGGGGATTATAAAAGTATTTTCCAATCTCAAGTGACACCTAATGTTCAAAATCGCAAAGGCGGGATTTGGGGAACATTTTCATAAACACATTTGCATCTTCGTTTTCAAATTTTCCATAAAATGAACATAGGAGAAAGAAAGAATAACACACCTGTTTGTGAATCGCGTTTAGCTCTCTTGAACCAAATTACTATCACCGTTGAGATTTCTGTTGGTCGCCGTATATGTACGTCAAAAATCCTATCAAAGTGACTCCACACCTGCATCGTCAATTCTCCGTCTAGAAAGAGATGCTTCAAGGATTCTTCCTTTGGCGAACTACAACAACGACATCTAGAGGCCAGGCTCAAACCACATCTGTATAATTCCCCATCCACTGGCACTCCTCTACAGAGTAATTTCCAAACAAAAACTGATATTCTGGAAGGAATGAGGTCTTGCCAAAGCAGTTGACTTAGTGCATTTACCTTCCCATGTTTTTGTAACAGTTCATAGGCCGATTGAAGGGAAAAAAGCCCATTCATATTTGGAACCCACACACACGTGTCTTCCTCATGGGCCTCACCACGTAATCTATCTGCAAAAAGACCACGCGCCAAGCTTCTAAGATCTGGGTGAACCAATTCAAAAATTTTCAAAATCACCTCGCTAACTGAAGGCCAAAAACCTTGATTAACCATTGTCGTCGATCTTCTGAAAGAAGCCACCATGTTCCAGTTTTTCTCAAAGAAACTGATATCCCCCATGCCAATACACCAAAGCGAGTTACTCAAAAGAAACGGTCTCCCAAGCATGATCTCTTTAAAAAAAGGAGAAAACCCACCTTTGACAGGTTGACTATTCAACGCAACGCCTTGTAGCCAGTATTTGCTCCTCATAAAAGTAGCCCATAAAGAGTGTGAAGTAAGTAGTCTCCAAAGAGCCTTGATTCGAAAGGCCTTTATCACAACCGTCAAGTCTCTAACTCCCAAACCTTCTTCCGCCTGTGGAAAACAAATTTTATCCCATAACACCCATTTTTCTTTAGACAGCCTTCACAATCCCCCCAAAAGAAATCCACCATCAAACTATTAATTCGAGTTAAAACTGTCCTAGGTACACACATGGCACTAAGAATATAAATAGGAATCGAGCTAATGACATGCTTAATCAAAATTAATCCGCCTCCTGAAGATAACAATTTTGCATTCCATCCCTGAATACGAGCCTGGATCTTAGTAATTAAATCTTCAAAGTATGAAATTTTAACTCTCCCTTGGAACACTGGCCTGCCCAAATATTTCAATGGGGCAACATGAAATTGGAAATCTGTACAACTCTTTAAAGCCACAATGCGCTCCGCTGCTGCCTTGTCATCCAAAGTAAAAGAACTTTTTCCCTCATTTATTTTCTACTCTGAGGTCCTGCAGTACCGTCGCAGGAACTCCATGCATCCCATGACAGAGGACTTTCTGCCATTTAAAAAAATAAGAGTGTCGTCTGCATACAGAAGATGGGAGATATGACTGCAATTCCTGGGAGTATAATAATACCCAATTTTGCCATTCTCAAAAGTTGCTTTCAATCCCCTATTCAACACTTCAGAGGCAATAATGAACAGAAACGGGGAAAGAGAGTCTCCTTGCCTTAAACTCCTAGTGAATCTGAAAACACCTTTGTAGACTCCCTGGAGCAGAATCGAAAATCCACAAAAGTCAACACAGTTGGAGATGAGGTGACATATTCTACCATTAAAGCCAAATTTTGTAAGAACTGCAAGCAAAAAGTTCCATTCCATTCTATCATATGCTTTCTCCATGTCAATTTTCAGCACCACATTACCTCCAATAACCTTCCTGTTAATGTCTCTAATCAATTCCTGCGTCAGGCCAATATTTTCACCAATGAACATGCCTTTAACAAAAGCCCCCTGCTCCTGAGAAATCAACCTTGGCAAGATTTCTACCAACCTATTGCAAAGGATTTACTGAAGATCTTATAAATCACATTGCACGGACTGATTGGGTGAAAATCAGAAAAGGAAACTGGATTCTCAATTTTAGGAATCAAGACCATGAAATTCACCGAAAATGACGATGGCATTGCCTCCCCTTCAAAAAATTGTATAGCTGCCTCCCAAATGTCCATGCTAAAAAACTCTCAACAAAACTGAAAGAAATCAGCCGTAAAGCCATCCGGCCCTGACGCACTATTTTTGGGTATGTCGAAAACAACATCTCTTACTTCCACCAAGGAAGGTCGTTTGACCAAAAACTCGCATTGACCAGGTTTCACCAACTTCGGGATACAATTTAGCAAGTCCATATCCTCTATAAAATCACCTTGAGAAGACATCATATTAGCAAAAAACTCATTGGCGTTGTCAAAAATCTCACCAAGTTTCGAAATAACTCTACCACACGGTAAAGTAATCTGATTGATGGCTAGTCGCTTTTGTTTGGACTTGGTGGAAGCAAAAAAGTATTTAGTGCAGGCATCCCCCTCCTTGAACTCTTTTTCACCCGATTTTTGAATCCAGTAAAGCTCTTCCTGTTTGAGAGCTAATCTGTATTCTGCCTGACAACGATGTAATTGCAGCAAGCCTGTACATCCCAATTAGCATCAGCATTTAAACCATTATTACTATTATTTGCAAAACCCGCCAAAAGTGTTGTTTCCCACTGTTGCATTTCATCTTCTAATGCTTGGATCCTGCTGAACACATTGCCAAAGACCGACCTATTCCACTATATAAGAGCTCGTCGTGTCAGTTTAAGTTTGGCATCCACTTTATCAATGAGTCTCATGGTACCCATATCAGTCATCCACGTGTCATTGACCAGATCCAGAAACTCAGGATGAGTTGTCCACATATTAAGGAACCGAAAAGGAACAAAACCGAATTTTGATTGAGTTGGCATGGAAGCCAACAACGGAGAGTGATCTGAGAAAGTTCTGCTGAGATGTTCCACTTTAGGACTGCCCAAATCTGTCAACCAAGCTGAATTAACAAATCATATCAGGTCTGGCCCAAATACGCTCACTGCCCCACCTGTTATTGCACCAAGTGTGACGAGAGCCCGAGAATCTACAGTCAATTAAAACACTGATTTCAATACAGTCAGAGAAATGTGACATGCTTGCCCTGGATGGCTCCACCCCCTACTTTTTCGCCCGAATGCAAATAAGTGTTAAAATCACCTCCGACCATCCAAGGAATGTCATGGTTTGCAGCAAAATTGGCCATATTCAACCAAAGATCCCGTCTTTCATCCACAGAACATTTAAATTAAACAAAAGAAATTAAAAAAAATTCTTGAAGTAGAGTCCGTTACCTGGCAATGAATGATCTGGTCCGACATATCCACCATCGAGAGAGCAAGGGAAGTATCCCAAAGAATCCAAATCTTGCCGCCAAATGAGTCGTTCGAGGCAAAGCCACCAAGGTGGAGCTTGTTGCCAAGCTCCATGGATCTACTAGTATCAATCATCGGCTCCGCAATCATAAGAATTCTGACTTTATGATCCACTACCATACTTTTTAACCTCCTCCTCATGGCCTGATTGCTAACCCCATGAGCATTCCAAAACATAAAGTTTTCCATCATCTTAATCGTGGGATGAAGATTTACCCTCTTAGTCTTACGACGATTGCCCGAAAGAGCCGCCTGTTTGACTTTGTTCTGAAGATCCTCATCAGAGTGCGCCCCCAAGGTTAAGTCGGTAATATCATGTGATTCCGGCCCCAACTCTGATTTCGATGCAGCCTCGTCACTTTCATCTGTGGCGCTATCAAGTGTATTAGTGTTCATTGAAATTTTCTTTTGTCGCAAAACACAGTTCTCCTTGAGCAGCTGGATGGGCAACATCATACAAAACACCCCCATCCTTGTCATTCCTTGCTGCCAACGGGCACTGAAAAATTATCAGAAACCGCGGGTAATGCTTGCTTGGCCAGGACCTTTGTCAAACGGTCCAGCACTGTCGACTGCCCAATCCTGCCCCTACTTCCTGAGTCTTCCATGCACAATGGTTTGCGTCGCTGAAGGAGCTAGCAATTAGCAGAATCGCCCACTGCGACCAAGCATGCTCTGCCTGGGAAGGCGCTTCATCAGTGATGGGTCCGTGATCAAGCTGGACCTGAGGAATGCACTGCACCGTAGTCTGGCTGAGACTGTGCTCAGGAGCAAGCCTTAGACTGGCGGTGGTCGCGGGGTGGTTGAGGTCGCGAGCTGACTGTGGGCGAAGCCACACCTGTATCCCCTGCCTGAAATGCAGGGCATGGGTTGTGCTGAAGTGCGCAATGACTGAGACGATGCCACAACAGCTGCTGTCTCTGATCCAGAGTGCCCCAATTGATCGCCGCCAGTAACATCCTGCGACCGTACCTCAATGGGAAGTTTCGGGCGAGTATTGTCATTTGTCATGTCTTCGGACCGACCACTCTTGGACCTGAGATTACGTCATCTGTTGGTTGTGACAGCTTGTTCTTGAATTCCAATAGCATTTGCAATCTCGAATTTGTGTACCCCGCCTCTAGAAGGCATTCTTTCGTAGTTTCTGTAACCTGCTCAGCAATAACATGAAACTTTTTCTCACTCTCATCTGCATCATTGTTTCAGTAAGCGACTCAAATTTGTTTGACCAAACCACCTTAACCGGATCCCTGGCCACCGACATCTTCTCACTACGTCCTCATCAATCTCCACCCCCTGGCTGTTTTTTGCTCCACTCGGTCCAACTGCTGGATTTTGATTTTTAGCTTTTTGGGAACGGGAACGTATTGTTGCTTTATAGTTTTGTTTTCAACCTGCGGCTTGACCGCCTTCTCCGCTTTACCGAAATCCGGGCCTCCCTCTCCGCCCTTAAGACCAAACTTTTTCCTACAAAACTCCTCTTGGGACCTATCAAAGGACAAAAATCGCAGTATTTTGAAACCTGTATATTCTATCTTCTGCCAGAAACCCCTGTTATTGGCCATGTCTATCCAAACTCTATCTGGTAATTCTCTCCGCTAAAGACATCTCCATACATACGCAGGCAAATCCCGGGCCGCGAAGGCAGCGAGTATGATCATCCATTCGCAAAAACCACCAAAAGAGTTTACAATTGCTTTTAAAATAGGGGGATGAAATAATGCAAAGGTAAGTTAGGTAACTCTACCCATAGGGGCACCGAAATTGGATCTCCTTCAAACTAAACACATCGTGCCAACGGAAAGCTTTAAAACGAACTCCCACGAATCAGAAAAGAGTCTCTCGACAGAACTTTTTTGCTTCCATCTCAGATTGAAGTCGTACTAACGCGTGTCATTGATTTAGCAACCCCAGCAAAAAATCGCCTAAAATTCCTCATGTTCTGTGAATTGAATCTCAAATATTCTGCCAAAGTCGGTCGGTAACTAGAAAACTTGAGAACAATCACATGTTTTTCCATGAAAGCTTCACCACGTACTTCATCGTGCCGTGATTCCGATCGCTGGTGCCCCTCTTTACGAAAACGAGTACCTTCGACCTGAGTCTCTGCAGTGTCATCCACCAAAATCTTGCCCAAAATCTGGGCGAAAGAGGGCTTAGGGATCCTGCCGATGTTTCCCCATGACCAGGACCCGTGGGGGAGGGATGGCGACTGGCGCTGACATCACATCCAGAGGACGTGGCATCCCTGACCCAGCAAAAAAATTAATCACACAAATCTGTGTTGCAGATCTTTGTATCAGCGGCTGGGTCGTAGCGGCAGCTGTGTCGTAACGGCTGCCAGATCGGAATGGCGGCGTGAAACGGCCCTTAGATCGGGAGGCTCCTGGCAGTGTCAGTTGTATCATGATGCAAACAGATCAAGCCGTTCAGAGCACGAAGAACGTGCGTGTTCCCAAGCACACAAATCAAGCAGCCTGAGGTTGGCTGAACCGTTTCGGCGGCGGCGGAACACTAAGGGTTTCCAATCCCAAATCCTATGAAACATGAAAATCCCAACTCCTTCTGCCTACACCCTTACTCCCACATAATCTATCAATGATGGGCAGATCTTAACTTCCCACTCCGAAACATTTGAGATTGGCTTCTTCAGCCCATCCTCCAATTCCTATAAATGATACTTAGGAATGTGGTATAAGAAAATCCCAGCTCAAACAGGAGTATTGGTAGATAATAGAGTTTCTCCATTGGAAGATACATCAGGCGTGCCAAGGCAATCTTGGAAAAAACTCTGCTCAAACATAATGCTAAAGAAACAACGAGCATTAAATGTCATTAAAAAATTATGAAAAAAGGATAACTGGGGAGTAATTAAAATCTGAAAATTTGAAAAATAACATAAATTTACACTGTAGTTCCATATGAAATAAAAATATTAAAATCCTTGTAATTTATCTAATAGTTTTGTTCATTAATTGCATGCAGTGGTTATATGTTTCCCGAGTGTGCGATTCATGGGATCTTCTTCATCAAATTCGATGTTATTGGCTTCAGCGTTCTGGAAATCATCAGTGGGAAGAAGAGCAGAGGAACCTTTTATTCAGACAGCCAAGATAACCTACTTGGATATGTAAGTACACAGGCTTATACTATATAATGTCTTTATATAGCAATTTGTACATAATGCTTTGATAATCTTAGGCATGAAAACTACGGAAAAAAGGGCATGCACTGGAACTGATTGATGAAAACATAAAAACATTCATGTTTACCAAGTGAAGCATTGAGATGCATAGACATTGGCCTTCTCTGCATTCAAGAACATACCAAAGATAGGCCAACAATGTCGTCCGTGGTTTTGATGCTATGTACTGATACTACAAAATTGGAACAGCCACGGCAACCTGGAATCTGTTATGGTAGATCTTACCAGGAAGCAGACTCAACCTCAAGCAAACTAGAACGATGTTCTGCAAACAATGTCACAATTACAGAGTTACTTGGTAGTGAAATTTCCCTCTAATATGATTCAGAACTGTTTAAAACATAGAAAAGATACCTTAAAGGCTTAAATAAATGTTCCGTACATGCACAAATTTCAATAACAACAAGTGCTTTAATTTGCTTTGTAAATTATTCGAAGTTTTCTTTTAAGGGAAAAATATGATTAAAATATTATATTGATTTGATATAGATATTTTGCATATGTAAATCACTGAAATTTATCTTGTAAATATACCCATAACAAAAAGCGTACTGTTTCATGTTAGAGTATTCCTACATAGACCTCTTTACAAACTTCATGACTGGAATAAAAACAAGCCCTTATTTATCATAGCTAGTCAAAGAGCCGACCTCATAAAGTCGGTCAAGAAAATTTGTTTTATTATCAATCTAGAGAAGAAAAAAATATCATGATAGGTTTTTGAGAAGGAGAAAGTAGGTTTTTGGAAATAACTAGGTTGGTGTTCATTAATTAACATTACCAAACCAAACCAAACCAAATATACGAGAAAACATATAATTACTAAACAATTAAAATAGACAGAGAAATAGCAAAACAAAGACAAAGCAATGAACAATTGGTTTTAGTCTTATCTATTTATAGACAGCTCGTCATATCTAGTTTTAATCTAATTATATATAGCATGGTTACAAAGATCAATCTCATCAATTCTTGAGACTGTTGGGTAAAAGTTGCTGATAATTAATTAATGTCTGATGACATAGCATTAGACATCTCAATGCATCGTTAATGGCTACGACATTAGCAATTAGGCAGTGATTTAGCAGCTAACGAGCATATATGGTGGTCAAATCATTGGAACTCCCTTGGATTCTACCACAAATATGCAACCGTAAAAGTAGCTGCATCCATCCTATTATAAATACTGACTTTAAATTTGGGGAATACATATATTATCAGGATGGACCCTTGAATAACTTGGCTTTACATAGTACATGCCTATAAGTCTGTCAACTTTCACTTAGTTTCTCTCTAGTCTTTCCACTCCTGCAATTTGGAAGAAACAATTGAGAAACTGCCCAAATGAAATTCCTATGTTTCATGCTTTTCTACTCCTTTTTCCTCAGTAATCTCTATGTAGATCGAGTTTCCTCTATATCAGGCTACACCATAACTCCATCACAGTCTCTCAAAGATGGGCAAAACTTAACTTCCCAATCTGAAACATTTGAACTAGGTTTCTTTAGTCCATCCTATTCCAAAAGCCGATACTTAGGGATCTGGTTCAAGAAAATCCCCCTTCAGACAATAGTATGGGTAGCAAATAGAGATTCTCCATTGAATGATTCATCAGGAGTTTTCATGATATCCTCCACAGGTAATTTTGTTCTTCTCAATCGAACAAACCATGTCGTTTGGTCTACAAATTCATCAAAAACGGCAGCAAACCCCATTGCAGAGTTCCTAGAGTCTGGAAATCTTGTTTTGAGAGATAATAAGTCAGATGGGTATATATGGCAAAGCTTTGATCATCCAACAGATACAATGTTGCCAGGTATGAAGCTTGGGTGGGACTTGAGGACTGGATTGAATAGATATCTGACCTCATGGAGGAGTACCGATGATCCTTCCACTGGAGACTATACTTTTGGGATGGAGCTAAATGAGTATCCTGAACTTGTTATGAAAAATGGTTCTAGTAAGTATTATCGAAGTGGTCCGTGGAATGGAATTCGGAATAGTGGCGAGAGTGGATTAAGGATCACATAGTTTTCATAAACACAGTTCATAACAAAACTGATGTTTATTGCAGTTACAACTTGTTAATCAAGCTGTTACTGCAAGGTTGATGGTGAAGCAAATAGGCATTGACGGTCAAATCAATCGATTAACATGGGTTAATAAAAACAGAATTGGTTCCTTCAAGCTCCGATGCCAGTAGATCGTTGCGACTTTTATGGTCTTTGTGGTGCTGGTGCTACTTGTGACATAAATGATGTACCAGTTTGCCAGTGTTTGAAAGGGTTCAAGCCTAAATCAGCCTATGATTACAACGAGATGGACTGGTCTCGGGGATGTCAACATGCAACACCATTAAATTGTGATAAAGGTGACGGGTTTATGAAATTTAAGGAGCTGAAATTGCCAGATACAGCACATACATGGTTGAATACGAGTATGAGTCTCGAGGAATGTAGGTACAAGTGTTTGAAGAACTGTTCTTGTATGGCTTATGCTAATTCTGACATCCGCGGAAATGGGAGTGGGTGTGCAATGTGGTTTGGGGATCTGATTGATATTAGAAGTTGCTTGGTGCTGGACAAGATCTCTATATTCGCATGGCGGCATCTGAACTAGGTACTAATTATTATTTGCTCTCAATTTTCTTTCAACTCAATTTTCTTGTATTGCAATTCTAATCATGAGTAGCATTGAAGCTAAATCTGTTTAAGCACACTGTGCTACCATATCCAAAGCTCACTGATGCATTATAGTTAATATGTGATAATAATCTATGTTGTATGATAGAGCCTATTGATTAATATCAAGGTTTCTCAGATATCACAAACCATTAATTATAGTAAGAGTTAATCTTGTGAGGTTTGTTCTTTTATGAGACTGATAAGATAACCACAAATCTTCCTGAGATGTGACATGATACCTACCATGCCACTGATAGTGCAACAAGAAAGCAATTTAATTGTACTTGATTGATTTAGTCAAACAAAATAGCCTTTTTGGAGTATGTGTTTAAAGACGGAGCTCCAAGGCAGTGAAACCTCGCTGGTTTACCAGGCCAGCTAGAATTTCTCAACAAAATACTATCCTATTCATTTTCTAAATGAAGAACCAATTGAAGAAATCTTTTCACCTCTTGGTCATCGCCACTCGTTCTGTTACGTACCTCTCACTCCCTCAAATCTCTTTGTATCAGCAAACTTCTCATGCTTTTACCTCATACTTGACTTCAAACTATTGCGAGCTATAACACAGTCCTTAAATTTATTTGATCTCATAGAAAATATTTTGTCCGATTAAGTTTCCAAACCTTTCTATTCAACCTTTAATCTGGGTAAGATTGACATGAATACTGGTTCAATTTGAAACTAAAAAAAGTAATGTTTACGGTTTCTCTTCATTGATAGCATAGTGTATTATACTGCATCTTCTGACTTTCTAAAATTGTTTCAGATTACAAACATTATTTACATCACGAGAGTTTTAGGATGTTTTTTTCTTATCAGTACAATAATCATAGTAAATGTAATTCTTTTTCACATTTTCGTATATTCTGATTGCTCAGTGTCCAGTGCCAAAAGCTCTGTCTGTTCCACCAAAATTTAGAAGAAAACAAGTCCCATTATTTGATGGGCACCCATCAATATCGAACCCTTGGGTATTGAGCTTGAAATGGCGCAAAAGTCCAATTAATCTTCGTTCGACCTCTCACTTCAGACCATCCAGCATTGTGGGAGCCCTAATACGGTGCTATATACTTTGTACATTATGTCGTATTTGGCTTAGACGTATAACAAATGCAGTCCATCATTCAACCTTAACGTTTTCATCTAGTTCTCTATGTTTTTCATTCAACCTTAACCTTCTTATACAACTCATATCTATATAGATATATTCCAAAGAAATTTGATGATAATCCGACAATCATACAAGTAGAAAAAAAGATAATGTCGCGGTGTTCCTTCTGACATAGGCAGTGGTTTGTTGAATATTACATTGCCAACCAAAATAGAAAATATAGAATAGTCTAGAAAGTCCCGGAGTGTACTAGAAGATTCCGAAGGGTTCGGAAGAATGTGGAAAATTGTGGAACACACCGGAGTATTCCGGAAGAGTCCAGAACATTATGGAGAACTCATAAACGTCCTAGAAGAGTCTAGGACCTTATAGTATGTACTAGGTCATCCTAGAGCCTAGTGGAGACATGTACTTAGTACTAGAGCATGGTAGAATACTCTAGAAGTCTTTGTATCTAGAGAAGTTCTTGTGTAGGCTTTGTAAGAATTCTCTAAATCACTCATGTACTTATCTAGTAACTAGTAGGATCTAGAACCTTTCCATAAGGAGGTGGAAGGTTAAGCTAAGTAGTATAAATAGGAGAGGGGGATCATTTGTTTCATGTATCACACAAGAAAGCATCCTACTAAGGAGAGATCCCAAGATAGAATTAAAAAGAGTGTTCCTTTTGTAAAGCTATCTAGTTCAATAAAATAGTTTGTTCTTAAGTCCCTTGTGAGTTCTTATCAAAGTCCATCTTCAAAGTTTCTTGTGTCGAGTGCTTCTTTGATTTATATAGTTAAGGCAATTATATTGTTGTATATTCATTATAATACCAACCATATTGTAGCCCAATTTATCCCCAACATGGTTATCAGTTGATGTTTGCTTAGTACCTTCTCTAATGAACACATTTTGCTTCTCCATGCAACAAGAAAACACTCAGGGCAGTATATCTAACATTTACTAGTCTCTAAAGAATAAGAAATTATACCAAAGTGTCATTAATTATATATTCTACAGAACCATTTGGTTGTACCTCTGTTTTTTCATTTACATTAGTTGATGATTTGCAATTATATTCAGCGGCTGATGCATCCAAAGAAAATGGAACTAGCTCTGGAACAAAGAAACCATTGGTGATTATCACCATTTCAGTGATTTTGGCAATTTTCGTATTAGGATCTGGTGTCTGTTTCATATTCAGGGAGAAGATAATCCAGAAAGTACGGAAAATTTCATCAGGAGACAGAGGTAGTTATAAAATACTTACCCTAAATAAGGTGCCTGATCATGCAACCTCATGAGTTTGTATTCTAACTCTATTGAATCTTCTATTATCTTTAAACCATCACATAAAGAAGGCGGCCGAGATTCACCCTTCTGCGAAGTGTTTACACATGGAAAAAGAGACTACCAGGGTGAGAGGAATGATGATCTTGACCTAAATCTCTTTGATATGGATACCATTGTAAAGGCAACATACAACTTCTCCGATATGAGCTTGCTTGGAAAAGGAGGTTTTGGATGTGTTTATAAGGTAAATACACTCATATATATATTTACTTATTTTTTCAAGTGTTCAATAAGGTTTTTATTAATGTATCCGATTCAATAGGGTACGTTGGAAGATGGAAAAGAAATAGCTGTCAAGAGATTATCAAAGAATTCAGGACAGGGATTGGAGGAGTTCAAAAATGAAGTTATGTTAATTGCAAGACTTCAACACCGGAATCTTGTCAGGCTTTTGGGTCTATGTGCGGAAGGGAGGAGAAAATTTTAGTGTATGAATACATGGAAAACAAAAGCTTGGATGCCTTCCTTTTTGGTCAGTTCCCTTAACACTGTGCCATAAATATTGTTTAAAGCATTTTGAGTGCCACACACCTCTTGATTGTCACCCACCTATGCGCTACACTACATTTGGTATCATTTTTATCATCGGTATGAGGACTTCAGGGGAACTATTAAATTATCTTCATTCTTTTACAGGTAAAACACTCAGCCACATACTGGACTGGCCAAGGCGGTTCAATATTATCGTGGGGATAAGTCGAGGACTACTTTATCTTCACCAAGATTCCAGATGTAGGATAATTCATAGGGACCTCAAAACAAGCAATGTTCTTCTAGATGGTGAAATGAACCCAAAAATATCGGATTTTGGAATGGCAAGGATCTTTGGAGGTGATGATGCAGAAACTGAAACAAAGCGTGTAGTGGGAACATAGTAGGTTCCATAACTTTATATTTGAGTTATATATAATGCATTAAATCTTCAAATATTTTTGATATATCCAACAACTTGGTTCACCAATGGATGCAGTGGTTATATGTCTCCAGAGTATGCCATGGATGGGATTTTCTCAGTGAAATCTGATGTTTTTAGCTTCGGAGTTCTAGTGTTGGAAATAATTAGTGGCAAGAAGAACAGAGGAATTTATTCTTCGTCGGAGCAACTAAACCTACTTGGATATGTAAGTACACAAGTTCATATGTCTTTGTTGTTCAATTAGTCCTACCAATTACTAGCTGCTAACGAACTTATATTCATAGGCATGGAAACTATGGAAAGATGGGCAGGCATTGCAACTGATTGACGAAACAATGAAAGATTCGTGCCTACCAAATGAAGCTTTGAGATGTATACATATTGGCCTTCTATGCGTTCAAGAAAATGCCAAAGATAGGCCAACAATGCCTTCAGTTGTTCTGATGCTGAGTACTGATACTACAAAACTGCAACAGCCAAAACAACCTGGATTCAGTTTTGGTAAATCTTACTTTGAAATAAACTCAAGTTCAACAAGCAATCAAGGATCATGCTCTGCAAATGATGTAACCTGTACAATCTTAGAAGCCAGATAGTGAATTGTTTCGTTATGCCTGTACGTTTTCAGTATAAAAAAGAAAATAATTTCTTAAATGTTTTTATTCATTTTTCTAATGATGTCATATTGGTTATTTTTTTTTTATTTTTTTTTTTTGAAAGGCAAGCCCGTTTTTTCAGCCTAGGATCCGTAACCTAGTCCCGAGATGCGACCTACGGGTCGAATACCACCCCAAAATAAAGATGCCTCCAGTGGGTCTCAAAGCAAGGATCTGTGGAACAAGTCCACAAAGCCTTAACCAATCGACCACAGCCCCTTTGGTTATTTCTTGCATTTGCAAATGATGGGAATATTTTACCATAATATACAAACACCGAGGTCTTACATTCAACTTACAGCTTTAGTTGTAAAAGTTACAACTACACTAAAACTCGCTGGTTGCTTTGATGGGTAGTTTTCATCAGAGTAAAATTTTGAGTTCTGATAGAAACAAACAATACCAACAAAAAGAAAGATGAATCATGCCACAAAAAGTTGCAACAACTTAAAAGATGAATCGTTTTCAAGGGAAAAAAATTGAACGAGCTAAACTTAAAACCGTTTTCTCTTCAATCAACTCCCATGGTAACAATCATGCCACAAATCACCTTCTAATTTTTGTGGTTCAAAAGGTTCCTGTAGCATGCCTTGTATTCAACGCCATTTTCCACAATCAATTCATTTTTCTATGTAGATATTATGTCGACTGATTAAAACTTTGACATAAAAATGATCAGCTAGGTCCACATTCAATTGACCCTACTACACCCAACTTACAGGTAGTTTAATATCTCTCCACACTTTCATCCGTAAAGAATTGTATTATTGTTATTCATTGAATAGAATACAAGAACTTATAAAGCTAACTCTGAGCTAATCTTGTAGAAATAGAAAATCTAAGACTTTTATTCTATCTTACTTTCCTAACGTATTCTGTAACACTTTCCTATTCTGTAACATAGGTAGACTTTATTCTTGAACACTCCCCTCAAGTTGGAGTATATGTTTGTAATACCTAACTTACAGATTATCAAATTGATAAGTGCTCAAAGCTTTAGTGAACAGATCTGCCCTCTTGTATTTTTTTTCTATAATCAAATGACAATTAATCTCTATATGCTTCGTTGCTCATGAAAAACGGGATTAGATGCAATTGTTGGGGCGTCGCGCACATGCACTTGCGCGCACTCCTTGGTCCACTATACATAGCAACGATATTGTCCCCAACTTAAACACCACTTATCGGGTCGGGCCTTCCATCTGGGCCTAGGTGTGGGGTTTTCCCTTAAAAGGCCTCGTTACTATTAGGGAGTAGATCATTCCCTTATAAACCTTAGTGACAACTCCGTCTTACTTGATGTGGGACTATTCAAGCCAACTTCATCCCAACAATCTCCACCTTGGTGCGAATCGTCACACATTCTACAATCCATCCACCGGTCTGCAACATCTCGAAGTACACTTTCTCCTCGAGTCTCAAGTGCAACCGTGCAACCACGATCCTGTGGGTAGCACTCGGTGTACGGGCTCGACTATTTTCGGCGTTTTTGGCTCCACCTAGTCGCAACCTCCGCATTTAACTCCACCTTGTCCAGGCTCGACTATTTTCGGCGTTGTTGGCTCCACCTAGTCGCAACCACCGCACTAACTCCACCTCGTCTAGACTTGTAGGATATTCTCGGACACCATCTCGGCAAGGATCTGGATCATTCATCTGGCGGACCGCACACTTGCGCCTACGCCTATCTCCTGAATAATGTGCCTGCACCTTCACCTCGCCGACCAAGTCCCAACCGAACCATCAGCTCTGATACCAATCTGTAACGACCCGATCCGCACAGTAAGATATTATCCGCTTTGGGCTCAACCGACCCGCACGGCTTTAAAATGTCTCTTACTATGGGGATCCAACCTCGCACATATATAGCACATCACCATTTCGCACCCAGGCGATGTGGGACTATGATTCCCCTTGTAACTCGTCCAACCTCTCTCGGCCTATTGGGCATGTTGGGCTCCAACCCTCACCCTCACCTCAGGTCCGCCCACTTAGGGTCTCACAATCCACCCCCTTAAGGCCCAACGTCCTCGTTGGTCACACAGGCACAACGTCCATGTTGCCCGAGGGCCCACCTCCATGTGGCACACTTCAGGCTGGGTCAGGCTCTGATACCAAGCTGTAACGACCCGATCCGCACAGTAAGATATTGTCCGCTTTGGGCCCAACCGGCCCGCACGGCTTTAAAAGGCCTCTTACTATTAGGGAGTAGACCATTCCCTTATAAACCTTAGTGACAACTCCGCCTTACTAGATGTGAGACTATTCAAGCCAACTTCATCCCAATAGCAATATGGAGTGCAACATTGTTGTCACAAAACAAGATAGCTGCCTGAGGGTGATTAATGTGCAAATCATTAAGAATGTACCTCAACCAAGTTAACTCACAGCATGTAGAAGTCATAGCCCTATATTCTGCTTCAGATGTAGATCTTGCCACTGTAGTTTGTTTCTTAGCTTTCCAAGAAATTGGTGAATCGCCAAGCATGACACAATAACCTATAATGGATCTCCTAGTATCTCTACATTTAGCCCAATCTGCATCACAATAAGCTTTCAGCTGTAATGAGCTGGTGGAAGAGAAAAAAAATACCTTGTCCTGGTGAAGCCTTGATATACCTCAAGAGCTTGTGTGCAACATCCAAATGTGGTATTCTGGGTTTGTCCATAAATTGACTTAGGACATGTACTGAATAAACCAAATATGGTCTCGTAATCGTTAAGTATATCAACCTTCAAACAAGTTCACGGTATATTGCGGGATTTGGTAGTAAATCTCCATCATCCTGTGCGAGCACCAAGTTTTGATCCATAGGATATCGTGAAGGCTTTGCTCCAAGATACCCAATGTCCTCCAATATTTCAAGTGCATATTTTCGTTGAGATAAAGCAATCCCTTTGGACAACTTCGCGACTTCAATGCCAAGGAAATATTTCAATTTTCCTAAATCTTTGAGCTTGAACTTTGTAGCAAGAAATTTCTTTGTTTCTTCAATGTATTGGAGATCATTACCTGCCAATATTACATCATCAATATATACGAGAATTGCAGTAAAACTATTACCCTTTGATCGGCCGAATAATGAGTAATCAGCCTTAGATTGATTGTAGCCGACTGATATGAGAGCATAGGATAACTTAAAAAACCATTGTCTCGAGGCTTGCTTGAGACCATATAAGGAATTGCTCAACTTGCAAACTCGAGTCTCCCCCTTTCGGCCGAATCCAGGAGGAAGACGCATGTACACATTCTCAAAAAGATCACCATTAAAAAAAACATTGTTGACATAAATGCCAACCCTGTGTGGCTGCAAGAGCAAGAAGAATAGGAACAGTAGTCAATTTGGCAACAGGAGCGAATGTCTCTTTGTAATCAATACCTTCAACTTGACTGCATCCTTTAGCCCAAGGGCGGACCCAGAATTTTAGTCAGGGGGGGGGGGAAATGGAAAATACTTATTAGTTGATAATAGTAGTTATCAATGGTAAAACCAAATTTTTTTTCAACCGAAGCTAGTAACTAATAAAAAAAATTCAACAATAAAAAATACAATGCATATATATCAAACTGGATCCAAGTATAGTCCATTTAAGCCAAAATAAGGTCATTATTGATAACCTTAACAAAGAACAAACAAGCATAATAACTAGAATATATAACTAATATCACAAAAGAGTTTGTCTAGGCAGCCAGACTTTAAAGCCATTTTTTGGCCAAGCTAAAACATTTTTACACCTTTACTCATTCTCTTTAAAATACAACCACAAACATTATCTATCGAAGGGATAGAAGTGTAAAAAACTTAAAACCTGACCAAAAGGTGGCTATAAAGCCTGGCTATCTAGAATTTAGAATCACAAAATAATTAAGATAAATTATATATGAAGCTAAAAAAAATTTGAAATTTGCGAACTTAATATGATTATAATACAATTTCAAAGAAAAAATAGTTTATATGAGGCTCAAATTTTATACGAGTTGGCTTATGGTATATATTTTCATTGAATTCTATCGTTATTATTTTAGATATTAATTTTAAATATTTTTTATTAGAGGTTTTATATTACTTGCGAAAAAATTCATTTATTTAATGTTAATAAATTTTTATTAAACTAAACTTTTTTAATGTTTGCAATTACTAATAAAATTGCATTGAAAATAAAATTAAAAAAATGCACTTGAACAGTTTCGAACTCAGGTATTTTACTAAAAATGATAAACCTCCAACCACTACATCAATAAAGACATGTTCAAACATTTGCATAAACAATTGTCATATTGTATTCTACATTATATAATCGATTTTTTTAAGACTAAAATATATATACTAAAAATATTTTAAAAGTTGAGGGGCCCCTTAGTAGGTCCGCCCATGCTTTAGCCACAAGGCGGGCTTTGTAGTGCTCAACACTACCATCTGGATTAAATTTGATCTTATAGACCCATTTACAACCAACCAGATGTTTGCCAGGAGGAAGACGTTGTAGAGTCCAAGTGTTATTGGTTTCTAGAGCATCAATCACACTTCTCATGGCTTGACACCACTTTGGATCTTGCATAGCCTGCATAAAACTGGTGGGTTCTTTGACTAAAGAAAGGGAAGTGGTGTAAGTCTTGTGAGAGGTGGATAAATGGTTATAAGAAATAAAATCAGAAATGGAGTAAACAATACCTGTAAAAGGCCCAACGTTCGAAGCAAATGAGTGAGACGATCGGGAAGACAATCGAGCATCAAGATGATATTGTTGAAGATAAGATGGTTCACGGGTGGCACGAGTAGAGGTGCGAGGTGGGAGATGGGGGTCTTCTAAGGGTGGAACAGGGGTAGGGGCGACCGCTTGGGCTTGGATTTCTGGGGTTTTCGCCAGTCGGTGACTGAGACATCGGATTGGGCGACCGGTCAGTGGGAGTGGTATGATTGGTCAGAAAAATGCACTGTTGGAGGATAAAAAAGTGGAACGTGAACGACCGGTCGGGGAAGTGTGTTGGACTGGTCAGTGAGGTGATTGTGCATTGTGTCAGAAAAAAAAAGGAAAAGTCTCCTCATGAAAGATGATGTCACGAGAAACAATGATTTTTTTGTGAGTGAGATCATAGACTTTGTATCCTTTTTGCCCGTGAGGGTATCCAAGAAAGACACATTGACTAGAACGAGCATCAAATTTGCTAGGACGTTGGGCATGTGTGGAAGCGAAACATAGACAACCAAATACTCGAAGGTGACAATAGTTGGGTTGTTTGTTAAAGAGAAGTTCAAAAGACGTTTTGCCTTTAAGAACAGAGGACGGTGTGCGATTAATGAGATAGGCAGCGGTGAGAATTGCTTCTCCCCAAAAATGTTTAAGGAGATGTGCTTGAAATAAAAGAGCACGAGCGACATTCAAAAGATGTCTATGTTTGCGTTCCGCCACCTCATTTTGTTGGGGCGTAGAGACACAAGAAGTTTGATGGGTAATGCCTTTTGAAGCATAAAAATCAGTAAGGAAAAATTCAAGTCCATTATCACTGCGAATGGTTTGAATTTTGGAAGAAAATTGGCTTTCAATCGTCGTCAGTGATACCAAGGATCCGATTCAGACTCCGTTAGTAATTCAGGGTCCCAATCGAACACAACGAGGCTGATTCCGTCTGGATTTTTTGCTGTGTACGTGGGTTCACAGCGAAGGAGGTTCGTGATCCCTACGAGGTTCCTCAACCTGCCGATCTTCGTGTCACTGATGAAGAAATCAGAGGTTGTAGATGTTGATGATAGATCTCTGTGAATAGATCTCGGTGATAGGTTGATTGATAATTAAGTAGCGCTTTCAGGGTGCTAGTGACCTGTACAGACCAGACAAGTTCCCTGAAACTAAGCAACTTACATGAGAAGTTGAACATTTTGAATTGGTAGAATGAAAATTTAGTGAAAGGGAAGGTCAAAACCAAGTTATTGAAAGTCAATCTCTATAATCTCTCCCTATCCTATTAAAGCAGTTCCAGTTATCACAAAAGGAAAACTAAAATGTCAACTAATGTTCTCAAAGAGCTAAGAATGAAAAAAGCCACCAATCTACATTTTTTTCTCTTTTTTTTATCTCCATCTTCATACTCCCAAAAATTTCCAGTTCAGCTGACATCATAACTCCATCTCTATCGATCCGAGATGGTGAAACCATAGTTTCCTCAGCACAACATTTTGAATTAGGATTCTTCAGAAATGATGATTCAAAGTGTACATACTTGGGAATATGGTACAAGAAAATTCAACCTCAAACAGTAGTTTGGGTTGCAAACAGAAACACCCCTATCACAGATTCGACTGGATTGTTGAAGATTGGTGACAGTGG